>JAJPUD010003861.1:195524-214037 GCA_023553655.1 Myrmecobius fasciatus
GAGAGAGAGAGAGAGAGAGAGAGAGAGAGAGAGAGAGAGAGAGAGAGAGAGAGAGGGAACGAGAGAGAGAGAGAGAGGGAACGAGAGAGAGAGAGAGAGAGGGAACGAGAGAGAGCGCCCCTTTGGCTATAGTCTGAGGAAACCTATGAACCTCTTTTCAGAATAATGTTTTTAAACACATAAAATAAGATATATCGGATGACAAAAGAAAGTGAAAATAAGGAAGCATTTTCTCTCATCCAAATTCATGAACTCCCTTAAATTTATCATCTGTAGATACTGAATTAAGAACTTCAGCTTACCACCTAGATAAATGAGGTTCACTATCTCCTTAGACTCATCGTGAGGTAGCTGAATATTTTTCATTGACCTATGATAATTGATTTGGCATTGGAAAAAACTTCAGGTGTTGGCAACTGAGGCCCAGGGAAGTTAAAATAACTTGCCCGTGTTATATAGGTAGTAGTAAATGTTGGAAAAGGATTTGAACCCAAGTCCTCTGGTCTTAGCATGCTTTTTCTTTAAAATATATATATATAGATATCATTCAATATTTGGTTTTTCTCCAATAACATATAAAAACAATTTTAACATTTTTTAAAATATTGGTTTCCAAATTCTCTCCCTTCTTCCCTTTATTGAGAAAGCAAGTATTTGATATAGGTTATATATGTGTAGTCATGTAAAACATAACTTCCATATTAGTCATGTGTAGGAAAACAGAGGTCAAAAAAACCCCAAGAAAAATAAATTTTAAAAATGTATGCTTCAATCTGCTTTCAGAATCCATCAGTTCTTTCTTTAGAGATGTAACTGTCTGGGATCATTGTATTCCAGCATTCTCTTTCCCTGACTCTTTAGGTCAGGATCAGAAAGGATACATTGTATCCTTCTAGATTCCTTCCTTTTTCTCCTTGTTTTTTATTTTATGCTCATGTTAACTGATAAGCAGAGACATTGTAAATCAGTGTTTTGCCCTGGCATCATTACTAAGGGAACTCTATGAATCACAAGATACCAGGAAGCTTAATTTTTTTCTCCTTTTCCATACCTACAAAGGATTGTAGGCACCTCCCATGGGATCTTTCACATCATAGTCACAACTCAATACTTGTTGGTTTCGGATGAATGCTATTGACAATAAACAAACAACAACAACAACAAAACAGAATTCTATAATGGTAAGGACTCAATGGACATTTTCACCTATACTCTTCAGACGTCTTATAGAGACAAGGATATGCTGGGATTGGTCAATCTGTATACTATATCTGGATAACTGCATAAGTTGTCTATCAGTAAACAAGTATTTATTCAGTGCTTACATTTTTTAAGGTATTGTGTTAATCTCTGAGAACACAAACAGAATCATATAATTTGCCAGAGGTAGGAGAATTCCATATCAATCTAGTCTAACTCATTTATGAAAGGAATCAGGCAGCTCTAATTGTTAGGAAGTTTTTCCTAACAGTATGTTTGTAGGTTTGTCACTGCACTTTCCTTTTTTATTCCTGTTATTAGGGTTTGTTCTCTTGACAGAAAAACAAAGGATATTAATAAATTATTTGAACAGAAAGTGCCTCTGTTCCTCTTTTCTTCAAGTGAAATCTTATTAAATCCCAAATTTATGTTCCAAAACATATTTGTACTTAAGAATCTGAATCAGTGGCAGCATTTCTTTATGTGCCAACACTGAGAACTTATCTTTTAGGCATCTACTTCAAGATGGGATATGTTTCATTAAAGCCATTTCTAGTCATATGAAAAAAATGCTCTAAATCACTATTGATTAGAGAAATGCAAATTAAGACAACTTTGAGGTACCATTTTATACCTCTCAGATTGGATAAGATAATAGGAAAAGATGATGATAAATGTTGGAGGGAATGTGGGAAAACTGGAACACTAATACATTACTGAAAGAGTTGTGAACAGATCTAACTATTCTGGAGAACAATTTGGAACTATGCTCAAAGGACTATAAAACTATGTATGCACTTTGATCCAGCAGTATCTCTACTGGGTCTGTATCCCAAAGAGATCATAAAAAGGGGGAAAGACCCACATGTGCAAAAATGTTTGCAGCAGTTCTTTTTGTAGTGGCAAGAAACTAGAAATTGAATCAATCCCCATCAGTTGGGGAACAGCTGAATAAGCTATATAATGGGATATTATTGCTTTATAAGAAAAGACTAACAGGTTGATTTCAAAAAAATCTGGAAAGACATGAACTGGTGTTAAGTGAAAAGAGTAGAACCAAGAGAACATTGTACATAGCAACAAGATGATTATGTGATCTGATACATTGTTGGTGGAACTGTGAACGGATGCAACCATTCTGGAGAGCAATTTGGAACTATGCTCAAAAAGTTATCAAGCCGTGCATACCCTTTGACCCAGCAGTGTTTCTATTGGGCCTGTATCCCAAAGAGATCTTAAAGGAAGGAAAGGGACCCACATGTGCAAGAACGTTTGTGACAGCCCTTTTTGTAGTGGCAAGAAACTGGAAACTGAATGGATGCCCATCAATTGGAGAATGGCTGAGTAAATTATGGTGTATGAACATTATGGAATATTATTGTTCTGTAAGAAATGACCAGCAAGATGAGTTCAGAGAGGCCTGGAGAGACTTACATGAACTGATGCTGAGTGAAATGAGCAGAACCAGGAGATCATTATACACGGCAACAACAATACTATATGATGATCAGTTCTGATGGACATGGCTCTCCTCAAAAATGAAATGCTTCAAACCAGTTCCAATTGTTCAGTGAAGAAAGCCATATAGACCCAGAGGGAGGGATGTGAAATGTGGACCACAACATAGCATTTTCATGCTCTCCATTGATATTTGCTTGCATTATGTTTCCTTTCTCTGATTTTTTTTCTTGTAGATCCGATTTTTCTTGCACAGCAAGATAACTGAAAAAATATGTATACATATATTTGATTTGTCAAGTATTCTAACATAATTAACATATAGTGTATTTCCTGCCATCTAGGGGAGGGGTGGGGACTAGGGGGAAAAATTTGTAACGGAAAGCTTTGTAAGGGTGAATGTTGAAAAATTACCCATACATATGTTTTGCAAATGAAAAGCTTTAATTAAAAAAAGGATGATTATGTGATGATCAGCTTGATAGACTTGGTTTTTTTCAATAATGAAGTGATTCAAGGCAATTTCAATAGACTTGGGATGGAAAGAGCCATTTACATGCAGGCAGAGAAGTATGAAGAATGAATATGAATCAAATCATAGTATTTTCACATTTGTTGTTTGTTTATTTTTTCCTCTTTTTCTTTTTTCCCACTTTGATCTGATTTTTCTTGCATAGCATGATGATTATGGAAATATATTTAGAAGAACTGCACATGTTTAACCTATATTGGATTGCTTGCTGTTTGGGAGAAGGCATAGGAAGAGGAAGAAAAATTTGGAACACAAGGTTTTGCAAAAGTGAATGTTGAAAACTATATTTGCATGTATTTGGGAAAATAAAAAGTCATTGTATAAAAGAGGGAGAAATATGTTTCTCTAATCTCTGTACCCATTCTTAGGGACCTGCATGTCCTCACCTCTACTTTGTTGCTTCTCTGTGTCTGTAACTCCATTTTGGAAAATATATCAGATTAAGACTACTAGATATTGATGGCCAGCCAAGGGTAACAGGAAAAAAAATTAAAATTTAATTGAAAGTCAGGAGACCCAAATCCCAGTCCACGTGTGCCAACTAACAAATTGTGGGACCTTGAAAAAATTGCTTCACCTCTCCAGGCTTCAATCTCCTTACATGAAATATATGTGGGCTGATAATCTCTGGAGTGTCTCAGGCTCAAAAATTTAATGAATCTTACACTTGAGGCAGCTAGAGGTCATGTTAAATATAGTATAAAACTTGGAGTCAGGAAGACCTGGTTTCAAATCTTGCTTCTGACACTAGTTACGTGGTCCTGACAAGTCATCTAATTTCTCTCAGCCGAAGTTTTCTTTTTTTTTTTTTTTTTTTTTTTGCTTTTTGCTGAGGCAATTGAGGTTAAGTGACTTGCCCAGGGTCACACAGCTAGGGAATGTTAAGTATCTGAGAGCAGATTTGAACCCAGGTCCTCCTGACTTCAAGGCTGGTGCTCTATCCACTGCGCCACCTAGCTGCCCCCAGCCGAAGTTTTCTTATCTGTAAATTGAAGATAATAATAGCACTTTGTAAGGAATGATGAAGGGAACGGCTTCAGAAAAACCTAGCAGGGCTTATATGAACCAATGCAAAGTCATGTGAACAGAACCAGGAAAATACTGGACACAGTAATAGCAACATTGTAACAATGATCATCCCGGACAGACTTAGCCACTTTGATCATAATGTACTCTGAATGCAGACTGAAGCACATTGTTTTTCACTTTATTTTTCTTGCTTTTAAAAAATATGACTGGTATAGAAATATTTTATGTGATTTCTCATATATAATGAGTATCATATTTCTTGCCTTCTCAATGGAAAGGAGAGAGGCTAGAGAAAGGGGAGAATATGGAACTCAAATTTTAAAAATGAATGTTAAAAATAAAGATAATAATAGCACTTACCTTACAGGATTATCATGAAACTCAAACTAGCTAATACATGTAAAATGCTTTGCAAACCTCAGGGATACAATGCTAGCTATTATTACTTGCCAATGTATAATGAAGGTTATCTAAAGTTCAACTGGACTGTTTAATCAATTTGCTTCTAACATTCTTTAAAAAGACTTGATCTAGCCCTGAAGTCAGGAGAACCTGAGTTCAACTCTGGCCTCAGACACTTAATACTTCCTACCTGTGTGATCCTGGACAAGTCACTTAACCCCAATTGCCTCAGGGGAAAAAACATACTTGATAAACTTAGTCTCAAAGAAAAGATGAAAATATGCAGTTCTCTCTCTTCTTTGTAGAAGGGGGACTACAAGTTTGGAATACTGTATCCTGTGGTAACTTGTATGATGTGTAGGATAGTTTTCTTGATCTGTTTATTACCTTTTTCATTCTTTGATATAATGGATTGTTCACTAGGTAAAAGAAGGAGAGTATGTTTAGAATTGAAGATGACATAAGTTGTTTTTTTTAATTTAATCTTTATCATCTGTTTGGAATCCTTTAGGTATAACATTATTATATGATGAGTATAAGTATGATGAGCTAGACCCTTAAAGAGTCATTTCAGGCTTATGATTTTTTCTAGCTGTTCATCATAATCAAACCTGTCAATAATGTCAAGCAATCAAGAATTTGTTTATATATTTGAGAATTTCTTCATGTTTATGATACTGATTACTGATAATGATATCTACCACATCATTGTATTTATTTAGTAAACATGTATTAAGCATCTACTTCATCCAAAGAACAGGTGCAGTGATTTGTTTAAACAATATGTCTGTAAAATGCAATAAGATAACTCTGAGATACTACTACACACCTCTCAAATTGGCTAAGATGACAGGAAAAGACAATGATGAATGTTGGAGGGGATATGGGAAAAGTGGGACACTAATACATTATTGGTGGAATTGTGAACAGATCCAACCATTCTGGAGAACAATTTGGAATTATGCCCAAAGAGTTATCAAACTGTGCATACTGTTTGACCCAGTAGTGTTTCTACTGGCCTTATATCCCAAAGAGATTTTAAAGGAGGGAAAGGGACCCACATGTGCAAAAATGTTTGTGACAGTCTTTTCTGTAGTGGCAAGGAACTGGAAACTGAATGGATGCCCATCAATTGTAGAACAGCTGAATAAATTATGATATATGAATATTTTGGAATATTATTGTTCTGTAAGAAACGACCAGAAGGATAATTTCAGATAGGCCTGGAGAGGCTTGCAGGAACTGATGTTAAGTGAAATGAGCAGAACCAGGAGAGCTGCAACAACAAGATTATACAATGATCAATTCTGATAGACGTGGCTCTCTTCAGCAATAACATGACTCAGACCAGTTACAATGATCTTGTGATGAAGAGAGCTATCTACACCCAGAGAGAGGACTGTGGGAACTGAGTGGGGTTCACAACATAGCATTTTCACTCTTTTTGTTGTTTGCTTGCATTTTATTTTCTTTCTCATTTTTTCCTGTTTGATTTGATTTTTTCTTGTGTACAAGATAATTGTATAAATATGTATACATATATTGGATTTAACATATATTTCCATCATGTTCAACATATATTGGTCTACTTGCCATCTAAGGGAGGGAGTGGAGAAAGGGGGGGCAAGAATTGGAATACAAGGTTTTGCAAGGGTTAATGATGAAAAATTATATATCCATGTGTTTTGAAAATAAAAAGTTTTAATAAAAATTTAAAAAACACTATGTCTATATGAACAGATATGTCAAAAGCAGACCTTGAACCCAGGTCTTCTTGATTCTGAGTTGGGCATTCTATGCACTAGACCATGCCCACTTGCAGCATACAGCTGTCACCATTCATTAATTCAACAATTAATTCTATTCTTTCTTTGGTCCAAAGGAATTAGAGATGAGTCCCTCTGGAGATATAAGTTCCTTAATACTTACTCACCCCTACTGCCCCCCCATTCCCTTCTAACACTAATCCTCTATGTAGTATTATGTACTTTAATAGAATAGAACACTAAGTCAGTCACACCAGTCTTCACTTTACAGAACTGGCTATCACAAAGTAAAGTGGAGAATTTTATCTGTAACACAGCTATTCAGAAGCAATCCAAATGATGGCAAGAAATATGATACTCATGTATGAGAAGTCACATAAAACATTTCTATACCAGTCATATTTTTTAAAAGCAAGAAAAATAAAGTGAAAAACAATGTGCTTCAGTCTGCATTCAGAGTACATTATGATCAAAGTGGCTAAGTCTGTCCGGGATGATCATTGTTACAATGTTGCTATTACTGTGTCCAGTATTTTCCTGGTTCTGTTCACATGACTTTGCATTGGTTCATATAAGCCCTGCTAGGTTTTTCTGAAGCCATTCCCTTCATCATTCCTTACAAAGTGCTATTATTATCTTCAATTTACAGATAAGAAAACTTCGGCTGAGAGAAATTAGATGACTTGCCAGGACCACGTAACTAGTGTCAGAAGCAAGATTTGAAACCAGGTCTTCCTGACTCCAAGTTTTATACTATATCTAATATGCCCTCTAGCTGCCTCAAGTATAAGATTCATTGAATTTTTGAGCCTGAGAGACTCCAGAGATTATCAACCCACATATATTTCATGTAAGGAGATTGAAGCCTGGAAAGGTGAAGCAATTTTTTCAAGGTCCCACAATTTGTTAGTTGGCACACGTGGACTGGGATCTGGGTCTCCTGACTTTTAATTAAATTAAATAAATCTCTCAACATATTCTAATGGTTGTGATATTCCCTGTTACTCCTTGGCCATGCCTTGTTCAATCTTTTTGTCAGCCCCATATGTACTGCTCAACTTTTTAAGACATGAAGCAAATAATGTGTGTGTTTGTAAAAGGAATTCTTGCCTCTAAATAGATGGAACAGTCCATTTCCCAATTTTCAGAACCGTCTAATTGTGAATATGACAAAGAAATCTCATAGGATCATAAATTTAGAGTTGGAAAGGACCTTAGAGATCACCTAGTCCAAACCCCTCTTTTTTATTGACAAAGAAATGAGAAAAAGTGGGAATAGTTAAGTGACTTGCCCTGGATCATGGTCTGTTAAGGAAAACTAGAATCCAAGTCTAATAAGCAATCCCCAATACCATGCTGCCTCTCACACAGGAGAAGTCTTTCAAAGCCTTTAATCCTAAAGGAACTCTAATTCTTGGCTTTATAATGACAAAAAGAATGAAGAGGGAGAGTATAATAAGGAACCAAAACATGACAAGCAAACTCTTCTATGTCATTCTTCTTAAATATGATCTGAAATCAGAGAAGTGCCTTTATTCACAGGAGGAGGGATAGAGATGTGTCACAATTTCTTCATATTTTATCCATGAATCATGAACCAACTTGCCAAATCTATAGTCAAAGAATACCAAAAATAAGCAGTATCTTGTTCTTGGGTTTTGGCTTATTTTCCTTCCTACCTTCCCCTTCCTTATTCTTTCTATCATTCTCAAACCAAACAGAAAAATGGTCCCCTAGCCCTGTAGGTTCTAAATATTCAGGTTTCTCATAAGTACATTTTTCATTTTATTTTCTGGACTAGGTCACTTAGACGAAGAGTAAAGCAGAGCATCACTGATGTGATATTATGGTCCTAAGTGACTCCATTTAATTCTGGTCTCAAGCGATATAGACTTGACAGAATGACTCTGTTGAATTAAATAACTGTGTTTCTGTTAAGAGAAGCAGGATTTTTCCTCAATCCCAAAGTTACTGTTTGGTGACTGATAGATTCTCTCCTCAGAAACTAATTTCTTTCATTACATCAAGAGATCTGTATCCATATGAATAGCCTCTCTCAAAATGCAAAGCAATCCCTCCACACCTTGATAGACAGTCTCCATGAGTTTCTATGACCAAAAAAAAAAAAAAGAGGATCACCTGTTTTTCACCTTCTGGTGAGGATCATCTCTAAATTCTGCTAAGCTGGGCACTGAACAAAAAAACACATACTCTGCCAGAGCTTGGGCTCTTCTGATATAGGAATGCAAGAGCTCAGACACTTCTGGCTTACAAAAGTCAATTTTTTTTGAGTCACAGTGCCTGAAGCATTTCTACCATCTCTCATCAAACAGGAAGTGGTACCATCCTATATAGCTTCAACAGTTAGGCTATCCACCAATGTGTATAACTAAGAGAAGTGACAAAGCACATGGTCAAATTTATTTCTCTCTCCATAACTTTTTATTAAAATAAAAAACATAAATATTTACTATTTATTGTATGAGATGGATAAAGTTTAGAACTAAGAAGCAAGATTTGAGAGGAAGAAAAAACCACCTACAGAAAATCAGTTCTTTTCTTATCAAGTAACTTTCATTTTTCCCCAAACTTAAATTGAAAATTTACCCTTATTCCCTTTCTTCCAGAATACAGCAGTATTATGATGCTAATGTCCTCTAATATTCTAAGCAACAAAGGTATTAGCTGTCCCTTCATGTCAATCTTTCCATTTGCCCCCAAAACAGGAATATTCTCTACAGAGTTTTCTTAAAAAGCTAAAACTATTTCTGCAAGCCAGGAATTTCTCACTCCCCTACAGAACTTTCTTTGATTATCAAAAACAACAAATCCTCCTTGTCATTCTTGAAATATTTCAAGGTGGCATCTCAAAAGATTACCTAAAAATCATGCAATAATAATCTATCTCAGTTACCTTGGCAACAGTAATAAATAACCCTTCCAAAGGTCTCCTAATATCAGGTCCTAGCTAGTTGGTAATAAGGGGAGAAGTCCTCAGCTACTACTTCAGTACTTCTAAAAAAGGCAGTTAGTTACCACCAAGAGAACTCTAAGCCTTGACTGCTTTACCAAAAGAAAGAGGAAAAAAGGATATTTGAGTAATGCAAAGCCAAGGAAAATGACTGACAATCTCCCAAATGGCTTCTGATGACCTTTAAGTATCTATTTTCTAGGAGATGATAACAGTAGTTATAACTTAAAACTATGTTTCAAGTCATTCTGTCTATCCAAGCTGTCTTTTAGCATTTCTTTTTGTATAATACCTTTTCCATACTCAGTTTATATTGTTAAAAAAAACAATTAACACTAAAAATAGATTAATCCTCTAGCACTTCTTCTAGGCCTTGAAGATTTACAAAGCATTTTATATATATTCTGATTTTGTCTTCACAACAACCCTGTGACATATTATCTCCATTTTACAGATGAGAAAATTGAGTCTGAGAGTACAAGAAGAATATAAATTCAGATCTTCTTGCTTCCAAATTGTATCTACCCAACTGTTATCTTTTTGTCGCTCTAATCATAAACTTAGGCATCAACCCAAATCTAAACCTTAAGCAATTTGCCCAGAAGTACCAAGTGAGGAGGTAGGAGGGGGACAAAAAGTGTGAGAAAAAGGAACCAAGCTCCACTTAAAGGCAAAGTTCTCCTTGGACTGAATTGTTATGACTCCATAAATGGGTCCACAACAGATAAGTTCTTTATTGGAGAAGGGAATGAGCAAAATGCCCAAATTTTATAGGAATATAGTGAATTTCTTGTAATGCAATACAAAAGTTTATAAAATTGTTTGTTTGGTGTTTTTTTAGCAGCATCCAAGCCAAATGGCTTTATAGGATTCAATACATTCTGATCTATAATACCATACAATACATTTTAAATTCTATTTTACTGTTCTACAAATAATTTCATTTTTAATTCATTTTTAATAAGACTATGATTATGTAAATCTGATTTCAATGATCCAATAAGCATTAACTGTGCATTATTACAGCTGACATTTAGGTAGTACTATAAGGTTCAGAAAGTGCTTTATAAACATTTGAGTTATAAAAAATCCTATAGGGGAGATTACAGGTATTATTATCTCTATTTTATAAATGAGAAATCTGAATGAATATAAAATGGCAATCCCTAGAAATCGAACCCATGTCTATTGTAACTCAAGTCCAGTACTCTTTACACTCCATTCCACAACACAATCTCTCACTAGTAGTATTTATTAAACACTTACTATATGCCAGGAACAGCTAGGTGATGCAGTGGTTAGAGTACAGTTCCTGGAATCAAGAAGATCTGAGCTTGAATCCTGCCTCAGACCTTAGCTGTGTGACCCTGGGCAAGTCACTTAATCCCTATTTGCCTCAGTTCCCTAGCTGTAAAATGCAGACATCCTGAAAAAGGAATTAGCAGACCACTTGAGTATCTTTGCCAAGAAGATGGACAAAGTGTATGAGATCATGCAGAATCAGACTTAAATGAATGACTGAATAACAATAACAATATTCCAGGCACTGGGCTAAGGGCAGGGAATAAAAGACAAAAAACAGTTTCTGCCCTCATGAAGTTTACAATCCCATGTGGAAGTCAAGAAGCTAGCAAATATGAACAAAACAAGGTACACATATACACAATAAGTAGAAAGTAACAGAGGGAAGGCAGAAAGATTGGGGAAAGTTTCTTACAGAAGACAAGTAGCACTTGGAAAATCAAAATTAAAATTTATATGCATATAAAATGATGTAAATTTGATTTATCAATTCAGCTTCATTTCCTCCTAGAGCTGATTTAAACAGAAGCATAATAAATTGTCTTTCATCCACAAAATATGGTAGTATCAAGTCATGAGAAATATTTATGAATTTCCAAGTTGATGAGACCACTGAGAAACTGAGATTTAAGTGAAGCTTAAAGCTTCTAAAAGCTCTTTTTCATTAGCACCAAAATGACATTTTTCTATAAAAACAACATATATGTTTATACCCTCTCAAAATTTACAAGGAAAGACTCAAAACTGAACTGAACAAATAGTTATTCTGAAAAGATATGGGGCAGAGCCTGAGTCCAATTCATTACTGCTTGAGTTACTGCTTCACTGAAAGCCAAATAATG
This sequence comes from Myrmecobius fasciatus, assembly GCA_023553655.1. Classification (NCBI taxonomy): domain Eukaryota; kingdom Metazoa; phylum Chordata; class Mammalia; order Dasyuromorphia; family Myrmecobiidae; genus Myrmecobius; species Myrmecobius fasciatus. The sequence goes on from JAJPUD010003861.1 coordinate 207,027, forward strand.
TTTTCAGGAAGGATTTCCTGCTAGATCATAAGGTCTTCTCTCTTCCAACTGAACTCCCAGGATTATAGCTTTAGAGACCACAGTTCAATCTCTTTATTTTAAAGATAGGGAAATGGAAATCTAAAAAGGTTATAAAACCTGATTAAGGTCACACATGTAAATTAGTGACAGTTGTGGGATTTAAACTGATCTTCTGCCTCCAAACCCAATTGTTTTCCACTGTACTACACCACTTCTTAAACTCCTTGAGACAGTTAACTATATTCATCTTGGTTTTCTCCCAAACTTACCTCCACCCCCAGCTAGCACAAGATATAGTGTACATCAGTTCCAGCAAATATCTTCTACAGGAAACTTTTCTTAACTTCCCTTAATACTTCCCTCTGTTATAATCTCTAATTTATCCTCCCTATAGTTTTTTGGTACATAGTTGTTTGCATGTTGTTTCATTAGACTGTGAATTCCTTTGAGGTAAAGGGTTGAGGAAATTTTTTGGTTGGGGTTTTTTGAAGGGCGGGTTTTTTTTCCTTTCTTTCCTTCATTCATAGCCCAATTCCTGGCACATAAGTGCTTGCTTACTGACTGATATTGGAGAGACTGAACAAATAAATATGGAATTGAATTATGCAAATTCATGTTGGATTACCTTATTCTTGTTGGACAATGCTATGCTTCAGGAACTGTATTTTAGCTATTTGGGAATGAGTCTGTATATGTGTGTGTACATACATGCACACATACATACATATACATGTATTTTTTAAATCTAGATGTCGCATCCATATGCTTCTGTAGCAATAGTATGCTCCATTTGTTCACATCAAAATGGCATCCAATCTATAAATGCTTTCTGCCAATACCTACAATCCATTTAAAGCAAGTTAATTTTATTTTCATTTTAGTGAATAAAGTATTGTAGATAATCATTTAACTCAAAAAAAAAGTACTTCCCTCTATACAGTTTCAAGAGTCATTTTAATATATGAAATGGTGAGGGTAAGAGACTGCATTCATCAAAATAACCCCAAATGTAATAGAATGAGTACTATGGTAAGGAAAGTAACCTATATAGCTATCTCAGATTTCATGTCCAATCCAGCTAAGTTCTCAGCATAGTAAATAGTAGCATCTGGCTTTCATGAGGGATGCTACATACAATGGGCCAGTCCATAACTTTTAGTCTCCTTCAGGCATTTAGATGGATGGGCTAAGAGCCCAATATATTATAATAACCCTGAAAAGCTTTTGGTTCTGTCTGTGAACACATTAGCATTAACTTAAATCTGTTGCTTTGTTTACTATAAGAGATATTTGCTTGTGTTTTCTGCCTAAATGGAATCAGTTAGAGAGATCCAAGTTTGAAAAAAATGAAATACATACACTTGGCAACAGAAGCTTTTCACAATAGCCAGTTCCCCTCTATTCTAAGCAGCACTGCTGGCCTCCCTCTTAATTATACATTCTCAGTGAATTATATCTGTATTTCATGACACTCTAAGGAACATTAATGACTAATCATTTGCCCTTTTCTGTTTTCTTCCATAACTTGGAAGTCTGAGACAAGTGATGGTTTACTTGGTTCCTTGAAGATGTCACCATTTAGAAATGCATGCACATGCAACCCTTGTTCCCAGTTTAAAACTATAAGCTGCCTAAAATAGTGCTCTAATTATTCTTAGAGAGGCCAATGAACTATGAGGACTAATTTCTTCCAACATCTCCTCCGTGCCTATATTGCAAGGGTAGATATTCTCCCCACACTAATGCAATTTGATTGTTGCAGTTCAAGGAAATAACCCATAACTACTAAGGTAAGGTTTCTAATAAATGGGTTTAAATGGTACTTGATCGTTTATTGCTTTTACAAAAGGGTGCAAATGCTACTCTGGATCAATTTGTAAAATTTATCCAGATTTAAATAGGTTCAAAATGAATTCATTAATTTCATGATGCCTAAACAAAATGAGATTTGATAATTAACAGATGCACATCCATCTACCATTATGGAGCAGAATAATGCCATGTTGTCTTTTAAATTACATTACATTTATTAACAGACATTGCCATGTTCTGTTCATTAGCTCCATTAATCAATCCACAAGCATCTACTGGGTACCAACCTATGTCTTGTACTGTTTTCAGTACTTCATAATAATTCAAAATGGGATGAAGTTTAAAGGTTTCATTTTAAAATCCCATTTGTTAAAAATGGTGTTGACCTTTAAAAAGAAAGACACAGGGGCAGCTAAGTGGCACAGTGGATAGAGCACCAGCCTTGAAGTCAGGAGGATCTGAGTTCAAATCTAGTCTCAGACACTTAACACTTCCTAGCTGTGTGACCCTGGGCAAGTCATTTCATCCCAATTGTCTCAGCCAAAAAAAAAAAAAAAAAGGCACAATGCTTGTGAATAAAAAATAAAGTATTTGTATGATTCCCAAATACCAGGTTCCCAGAAATTTCTATATTAATTCTATTTTTTCATGCCTGAACAAAATTTTAAATGGACAACTCAGTGAACCTTTCTTAACCTCAGTTTCTTCGTCTGTAAAATGTGGGAGTTTATCAAAATGACTTCTAAGATCCCTTACAATTCTGAAACTCTGAAACTAATAGCTAAAGTAAAGGTAATAGTGTGAGAAATAGGACTTGAACTCAGATCTTCCCGATTCTGAAACAGGTCTTCTAACCACTAAAGTGCTTAGGAATAGTTAAAGATTTCCAGTCAAAGAACTGCCCAATATCTTATAATGATTCATTATTTGGAAGAGCAGCAATATCAAGAGATTTTTGCCTAGCCTACATCTTAACCATAAATAACCTGTTTGCTATAACAAATAGAAGGCCAACTTTAGCATTGGGAAGACAAGTTCAAATTCTACACTGTTTCAACATGGACTTAATCGCTCAGTGGTAAAGATACTCTCTAAGACTATATACTAAAGATGAATTGGCAGCCTGCATACAGGAAGGGAATTTTCTCTTCCAGCATTCCTTAAAGATCCAGACAAAAAAAAAACAAAAAACAAAAAGTTATCATCTTAACAAGTGTGATATTAAATGTATTTCACCAAATGTAGGGTATATGTATATACAGGATTTCAATGTGTTTTATAAGCGATTTGATAAAAGACTCTCTTGGGGAAGGTGCAATTTCATTGAACTATTTTTTTATTAAAACTTTTTATTTTCAAAGCATATGCATGGATAATTTTTCAACACTGACCCTTGCAAAACCTTGTTGAACTTATTTTTCTTAGAAAAAAGTACCAATGGGGCAGCTAGATGGCCCAGTGGATAGAGCACTGGCCCTGAAGTTAGGAGGCCCTGAGTTAAAATTCAGCCTCTGACACTTAATAGCTTCCAGTTGTGTGGCCTTGGGTACTGTCACAACCCCAAATGCCTCAGGTTAAAAAATAAAAGTATCAGATGCTAAAGATAACTAAACATTGACTCTCACTATTTTAGTGAAAGGATTAGCTATCATTAGGCTGACTGGCATACAGCATTTGTCAGAAGAAGGGGGTTCAAATCTAGACTCTGGCTAAGTAACACGTGAAAATTTGGGCAAGTCATTTAATCTTACTAAGGCCAGTTTCCTCAATATAAAATTAGAAGATAGATGACCTCTGAGGTCACTTCCAGCTCTAAATCTATGATCCTATGATCCTGCAAACCTATGATCCACAGAGATAGTATGCTATCCTGAATAAAAAGACATAATCTTTGAAGGCAGGAAGTCCCACCTCTGACATGTACTGACTATGAGACCCTAGTCAAGTCACATTACCCCTTTAAGGGGATAATTTACAAAGAAGTTATCTATTTGCTTTGGTAAAGAGAATTTTTTTTTTTACTGGAAGTTCCTCCTACAAATAAAATCACATATCTAGTCAACTCCGTCTCTCCCCAAAAAGGTTTCTTCTAGCTCTTATTTCATTCAACTATCTTATTTTGTACATGAGAAATTAGGTTCAGAGAAGGAATTGATTTGTCAAAGGTAAACATTGCTGAACTTCTGTCTCTGATTCAAAATTCTAACTACCTAGCGGCCTTGGACAAGTCACTTGAACTCTTGAGACTTGACTTTCTCAACTGTAAAAATACACAGGTTGGACTAAAAGATCTCCTAGGTCCCTTCACATTTAAAATTCTCTATGATCTCTAATTGGCAAGTATCTTCAAATAAAAGTAAAATGTCATATAGTGTTACTTCACTTAAAGAAGGTCCTGTAAAGTCCCCTGAATTAAATAAATCCTGATTAAAGGATGGAGTGAAGCATCATAGTCCCTACTGCCCCCTCTTCCCCCCCAAATAGGTAAGACTAGTTCTCTAAGATACCACCCAATTGAAATGAAGTCCTTGGCATGGAGCCCTCAAAAGAGGTCAGGAGGAACAGAGAAGGAAAGACTGAATCCTACAAATGTCTCTAAATCATGGATTCTGAACTGGGGAACCCCTCAACCTTGGGAATTCATGGAGAGATTTCAGGGTGAATGAATTGAATGGTGAAAATATTACATCTTTATTTTCACTAATCCTTAACTGAAATTGTTTTCAATTATTTAAAAACACTATTCTGAGGCATCCATCTTCACCAGACTTCCAAAGGAATCCATGTCACAAAAAAAAGAGAGAGAGAGAGAGAGAGAGAGATTTATGCCCACTTTGGCATAAGCTGACTTCTTGAACAGTGTGATGTGGAGAACAGGACTACAGGTCCTGTTTTAACAAACATAATCTTAAACTGTATCCAATAATATAGAGAGAGGACAAAAAGAGAAGTCTCTGGGTCCTCAAAAGAGAACAGAACCCACTGTGTATTATTAGAGCTTACTTCAACTGTGAAAATCAAAAGCATGGGAAAAATCAGTCCAGCTCAACTACACTGTGAAGATGGAATCAAGGGTGGGGCCTGGTGCTTGTCCATTGTTTGATGGTCTCTGACTTAATAAATGGGAAAGGAGAGCCCTTCTGTCAGAAGCCTCTAGTAAGAAGAAGTAAAAGGCTCATGCTTTCAATCTATCACCTCCACCCACTCACCTAGAAGCTTCTTTAAACCCCAAAGTGTTACCAAAAATCACTCAGAGGTTCCTTATCCTAAATTTAATCCAGTGATCATACATATTCTCTCTCTGTGTCTGTCTCTTGTCTGTCTCTCTCACACTCACACACACACAATTGTTAGCAGAGTATAAAGGTTGCCTTTGCATTTGGAGACAAAAGGCCAACTTCTTGCTTTTTGCTCTATATAAAAGCATTACTGCTCTTGCTAGAGTCCTGGGTTTATGATAAAGCAGTTCCCCATTCTTTCAGGCCTAGCACCTACTTACAACACACCCAAACTAAAGTGAGAATTAGAGCTGGAATGGTTTTAAAGAAGTTATCTGAGATCTCTCTCTTGTCTCGCCCCTTGCTGCAGGACCACACCTAATCCATCTCAGGCAGATGAGATGCTTCTTTCCAACTAAGAGTCTAAGATTGATTTATTTTCCTAAAACATCCCTTTGAGAGAAAGTTATAGTTCTTGTTGCCAAGGAATAACCCCAGGGGTTAAAACTGAAGTCTTTGCAGCTTTTTATTCAAATGATGTTCACAGCAGGAAATCCAATCCATTAAATTGCTGGAAAAGGAGGGGAACTCCATCATTCTTCTATATGGAACACCTGCTCTGGCAGCTGATCCTGCCTAATTTGAATATCCCTTATTTTTTTAAAATGCTATTTTCTAGTCATTACCAAATCAATGTCCCACCTACTGCTTCCCCTGCTCTCCCCATCACCACCTATTTACCCAAAACAAGATAAGGGTGGCACCTAGGATTTATCCAATAACCTAATACAAGTGGTGAAGAGGGATAAGAAAGCACGCCCGCCCCCGTTTTAGCAATCTTATACACCCACATACCAAACAACCAAGTCCACTCAAGTATTCAGAAACCTGAAATCGGTTCTTTTTAAATCGGTAAATTTTTCTCAATCTAAGATAGTAAGCCTACTCATATGTTTAGAAACCTGAAATTGGTTCATTTAAACGCAGTCCCACCCATTATAACAAATAGAACAGAAAAACAGCACGGAGGGGGGAAATTAAGCAAGGAGCAGAAAGCTGGTGAGGACGTGTCGGAACGCGTGCTGCATTTCTGGTCCAGGATCAAATTGATAGCAACCCTGAGCTAGCTCCGGGTGATTGTTCACAAAGAACCGCAGTCTCCCCAGCCCTGGCTCAACACTACCACCACCATCACCCCACACCCCGCTCCACTCGCACTCTACCTCAAAATTCCACCGAATCACATCTCCCTAAAGTACTTACAGCCAACACCAGTCCTGCTGTCTACACTATGCCGAGTAATCAGCCAGTGATGTACGAGGAGGCTGCAAGTGGGCCAAATCAGGGCGCAATGGGGTCCCTGCTTCCGCCGCCAGAGATTCTCTACAGGCTGGGCTGATGTCTCCGAGACAGCAGCTCGGGGAGTAGACTTTCCAATTACAGGTCGCGTACTGTAATCCATGTGTTTTTGGCTGGCCAGTCCCAGCTGCCCGCCCCACACCACATGATCAGCGCTGACATCAGATCAGCCCCAACGTGACAGCCCATCACCCAGCCTCGTCTAACTCCTTCCTTGCATCCTTTGGGGTAGATCTGAATGGCGTTTGGCAGGTGGCTCAGTTCCCCCTCCTTTCTCCCAGTTTCTTCGGATTTTTTGTTTGTTTGCAGAAAGGTAAAAAAGTAAGACAAGCACTCGGATTTGTTTGCAGCCAGAATTTACTAGACATATGGAGAACTGGAGCCTCGTGTTTGGTTCATGGAAAGAGAAGTCGATGAACCACTGCCTAGATGCCAAAACCGTGGAAGTGATTTCATGTGCAAATGGCTACCAACCTCCCATCTTCCAAGACATTATATTTCATAACATAACAAGTCTTTCCTCTCTCCCTCTCCCTTTCCCCCTCTCCCCCCCTTCTCTCTCTCTCTCTCTCTCTCTCTCTCTCTCTCTCTCTCTCTCTCT
>JAJPUD010003861.1:214047-224325 GCA_023553655.1 Myrmecobius fasciatus
TCTCTCTCTCTCTCTCTCTCTCTCTCTCTCTCTCTCTCTCTCTCTCTGTCTCTCTGTCTCTCTCTGTCTCTCTCTCTCTCTCTGCCTGTCTCTGTCTCTTTCTCTCTCTCATATGGTGAAGAATACACGAATATCCATCCCCATTTAATTAAAACCATTCCCAGTCACCCCAACCTACCATTCATTGCTGGGAAATTCTAAATACAAAAAAGAAGGTCAAGATCTTTCTATCTTTCCTCTTTCCATCTGGCTTGTCCTTGTGGTTTGGCCTCAGTCACCACGAAGAACAGAGGATATACTGTTTCCTTATTTTCCAAATGAGATTTAAGGGAAGGGAAAGATCAATTCCTTTTTTCATGTGGCTATTGGCTCTGAGCCTTGTCTCAACTTCAATTTCAACAAGCATTTATTAAATGTCCTGTATGTGACACACAGTGGAGATGCAAAGACAAAAAATAAAATATCCCGCCCTTTTAAGGAGCTTACATTTTTTAAGAGCTTATATCCTACTTGGAAGGGGAAAATATGAAAAGTAAATGCAAAATATGTACAAATTAATTTTGGGGAGAGGGAAGATTGTTGGTAAAAAGTAGGATCAGGAAAGGCCTCACAGATGAGTGGTCTTTGAGCTGTGTTTTCAAGGGAACTAGGAATTTCAAGACACAAGATGAAAATATAAAATGTCAAAGGCTTGGGATACAGGCATAGAGGTGGGTAATGGAACATAATGAATTAAGGAAAGCAGAAAGACTTAAAATAGGCCACTTTGGCAAGAATTTAAAGTATATGAAGGTGGGTAGTGTAAAATGATGGTTTTGAACCAAATTGTGAAGGGCTTTAAAAAACATGTAGAGGAGTATTTTTTTTTCATCTTGAAGGTTGTAATAAAATAAGGGAGCAAAATTGCAGAAAAACCTGGAAATTTACATGAAGTGAGTCAAACCAAAGAACATTGTATACAGTAACAACAATACTATGTGGTGATCAACTGTGATAATTTTGCTCTTTTCAACAAGATGATTCAAAGCAATTCCAATTGCTTGATGGAAAGTACCATTCACATTCAGAGATACTCGTGATTTTTTTGCCTTTTGATTTGATTTTTCTTGCTCAGCATGATGAACCTATATCAGATTACTTACTGTATAGAGGTGGAGGGAGAAGAGGAGGGAGAGAAAATTTTAGAACACAAGGTTTTTCAGGGGTGAATGTTGAAAACTATCTTAGCATGTATTTTAAAAAATTAAAAAAATACATAAAAATAGTTTATAATAATAAAAATAAAATAAAAGCTATTATTAAAAAAGAAAAAAAAGATTTTATGTTCCAAATTTTTTCTCCCTTCCTCCTTTAGCTCCCTCTTTTCCAAGACAGCAAGCAATCTGATAAAGATTATACATGTACAATCATTTTAAACATATTTCCATATTAGTCATGTTGTGAAAGAAAAATCAGAACAAAAGAGGAAAACCACAAGAAAGAAAAAAACAAATTAAAAAGATGGAAATAGTATGCTTGGAATATGCATTCAGTCTCTATAGATCTTTCTCTGAATACAGATATTTTCCATTCTAAGACTATTGGAATTGTCTTGGATCTGTATTGCTGAAAAGAGTTAAGTCTATCATAGTTGATCATCACACAGTATTGCATTATTGTGTACAATGTTGGGCATCTTCTTTATCACTCCCATTCAAAGTTTCTGAGGTGCCCAGGTCTTCTGCTGACTTTCCAGACCTCTCTCCCCCAGCACTCCAACTTCTACAACCTTTACCAGCTCTCATTTATGTGTTGTCTCTCCTCATTAGAATGGAAGATCTTTGAGAGTTGATTGTCTTTTTCTAGCATGTAGTATAGTACTTAGAATATACTAAATGCTTACTAAATTATCTATTTATCCAGTCATCTACTTACCTACCAACCTATTTATAGATCTTACCTCATACTCATATTTCAACATCTTATCTTACCTACTAGAATTTAACAAACTTCTTGAGAATAAACACTATGGTTGTTTTTAAATTATTTTTATTATTAAAGCTTTTTTATTTTCAAAACATATGCATAGACATTCACCCTTGCAAAACCTTTTTTTTCCAAATTTTTTCCCTCTCTTCCCCTCATCCCCTCTCCTAGAGGGCAAGTAATCCAATATATGTTAAACACATGCAATTCTTCTATACATATTTCTACAGTTATCATCAAGAAAAATCAGATCATGATTTTTCTAGTGCAGCAACATTATTGTATAAATATGTATGTGTATATTGGACTTAACACATATTTTAAAATATTTAACATATTTTGGATTGCTTACCATCTGGGGAAGGGGGTGGAGGGAAGGAGGGGAAGATTTGGAACACAAGGTTTTATGGGGACCAATGCTGAAAAATTATCTATGCATATGTTTTGAAAATAAAAAGCTTTAATAAAAAAAATCAGATCAAAAAGGAAAAAATGAGAAAGAAAACAACATACAAGCAAACAACAAAAATAGTGAAAATACTATTTTGTGATCCATATTCAGTCCCCACAGGCCTCTTTTTGGATGCAGATGGTTCTTTTCATCACAAGACTACTGGAACTGGCCTGAATCATCTCATTGTTGAAAAGAGCCATGTTATGGTTGTTTTTTTTTAAACTGTATAGATCTCACAGTGCCCACCATATCTTGCTCACAGTGTTATCAAAGAAAAATTGTTGAAAGGATGGCTAATTGAATTTTACTTAATTGTCTGGACTTATTCTCTGGTGAAAACAAGAGGTTTATTATATATATTATATATACATATTTTATATATGATATATATGTTATATATATTATATATATCTAAAACTTTAGGGGTCATTATCAACATAATGACAAGGAACAAGATTGTTCTTATACAGAAAAATCATCTCCTACCTGATACTAGAACAAAGAAATTCATTTCAATTTTAAAACTCAGCCCAGAAATGGATGTCTTGATATTACTGACAAATGGTACCACATTTTATGTATTTTCCACTTAAGATGGAAATATTTATTTTGTCCCTAAATTGATAAGGAACCCACTAATATAGCTCACTGCAAGTGTACAGAAAAAAAAATTGACCTGATAGAAGATTCAGAACCTGTGTTTTTGAGATTATTGAGGCAATGAATTAAATTGATATATTCTCTCCCTAAGTGCTGTTTCCTTGGGAATATGTGAGTTGCTGACCTTTTACTTTAAGAAGCTAATTAACTTAGAGAAAGACAAATCATACTTTTCAGCTTTTCTTCTAAACAAAGCATGCCAAGAGAGATGACCTTTGTTTCTTTTATCTCTTATTGTCTGTTCTAGGCTCTGCTTTTTGTTGTTATTTTACAACATGTTTCTTTTCTTAAATCATAGCAAATGTGAGCAGCATGTATTTTAACTATGTGAAGACTGCTGGAACAATTGAGGCTTAAATTCTTTTGGTCCAGACCTTTGATTTCATTAACATGAAGCATTTCTAAATGTGGAAACTCCCTCCAATGATCTATGTTGATGACATATTTGTATTTTATGATATTAATAGAGTTTTTGGACTTACTGGTTAAGTGATTTACCCATAGGGACTCAGCTACTATGTAGAAAAGGAAGGATTTAAACTCAGGAATTTTCCATTTCAAGAGTAGCCCATTGTGGACCACAACATAGCATTTTCATGCTTTCTTTTGATGTTTGCTTGCATTATGTTTTCCTTCTCAGATTTTTTTTCTTATAGATCCAATTTTTCTTGTACAGCAAGATAACTATATAAACATGTATACACATATCCAATTTATCAAGTATTTTAACATAATTAGTATGTATTAGACTTCCTGACATCTAGGGGAGGAGGTGGGGGAAAGGAGGGAAAAATTTGCTTTGCAAGGGTCAATGATGAAAAATTACCCATGCATATGTTTTGCAAATAAAAAGCTTCAAAAAAAAAAAGAGTAGCCCATTGTCCAATATATGGTAGCATGAGGTTCTTTATAGTTCACAAAAATGGAATGTGAAAAAAGATGCCAATATAAGCAAAGTAAACCAGATGTTAGAGAAGACCATATTATACTGTCAATAAAGTATAACATGGGTGCAACTAGATGGTGCAGTAGATAGAGCACTAGTCCAAGAATCAGTAGAATCTGAATTCAAATCCAACCTCAGACACTAGCTGTGTGACCCTGGGCACTTAACCCCAATTGCCTCAGAAACAAAAAAAAAAAGAAGAAGAAGAAGAAGAAGAAGTCTAGGATTCCCAGGGCTTTGTGAAGGAAAAATTGGGGCAGGGGGGTAATAGTTACAAGGAGATTCCTTTCTCCTCATCTCCATGGCATCTAGAAGCAGAATAGGAGCCATGTAATAACAGCAATTTGAAAGTTCATCAGTTTCAGATCATTGAAGACATAATGAGGGAATAGATATAAACAGACATGGATTTTTCAAGGGAGGAAGCATTTCAACAAACTAGAACCTTGGAAGCAGAGAAGAGAGCCCTCCATGAAGAGGAGCCAATCCTAGGAGCAATTTCCCACCAGAGATATCACAAGCAAATGGAACTATAAAAAGACACAATGAAGAAAGAAGGGACTTTCAGGCCCTGTGAAATGTCTTTTCTACATATATAATTTGTGTGTGTGCCTCACTACTCTAAATCTGAACCAGTCTTTTGCATGGACCCTATACACATTTGTGAAAGAGTTAGCCCCATATATATGGGGAAGATGATTGTAAATATTTTTAGTGCCATTTTAATAAATGCCTTTGCTAAGGTCTAAATGTGCATGTTGTTGATTACTAATGTAAACTACACTAGTAGAGGCTCCTAGTCAGTTTTAGGAATGCATGGTCATCAGTACAATTCAAAGGAGCCATTGCCCAAAGAGGACCTAGCCAATACCTAAAAGTGCATGTTATGGTAGACCTAGAAGATACCACAAGGATAAAAGATCTTGTTGGAATGATTCATTCTTTCATTCATGCTCAGGGTTATAGCAATCAATCAATTAACAGGTATTTATTAAATATCACTGTATGCTAGACACTGGGGATAAAAAGACAAAAAATAACCTATTGGGGAGAGAAAGTATGTACATTTATAAATATATGCAGAATAAATACGAAATAAATAAAGCTAGCTAGCAAGTGTGGATACCAGTAATTGGGGGCAAGGGAATTAGGGACCAGGAAAAGCTTTGTGTAGTAGAAGGGCTTTGAGCTGTGCCTTGAAGGAAGTGGGGGATTCTTTAAGTCAGATGTGAAGAATGTATTTCAGGTGTGGGGGAATACCAACACAAAGGCACAAAGAAGAAAGATGGATCTGTGAGAAAAGGAGAGAAGGCAAATTTTAAAAGGTAATAAATTTTGGGAAGTCAGATAAGGTATAAGTTTGGAAAGATAACCTTGTGCTTGACATGAAGTCAGAAAAACTTGAGTTCAAAATTAGCCTCTGCCACTTATTAGGAGTATTATTAGAAAGTGATTTCAACTCTCTGAGTCCTAAGCAGTCACTAAGACTAACCTATCTATTAGTTATAAATGATTTTATTACACATGTTAACATATATTGGATTACTTGCTGTCTAGGGGAGGGGTAGGGGGAAGAAAGAGAAAAAAATGTTTTGTAAGAATGAATGTTGAAAATTATCTTTGCATATGTTTTGAAAATAGCTATTATTTAAAAAAAAAAATAAAAATAAATAAGTAAATGACTTTAAGTTAAAGAGAGGTTTTGATCTGCATCTGCAACATAGAAGGACTTCCCACACAAAAGAAATCACAGATTCCTGATCATCAAAATAGTTACAAAGATACAAAAGAAATAAAATGTACAGAAGGAATTTCTAGCTAGAACTTTTTTGTGGTTCAATCTTTTCCAACTCTTCATGACCCTGTTTGGGGTTTTCTTTGCAAAGATACTGGAATGCTTTGCCATTTCCTTCTCCAGCTTATTTTACAAAAGAGAAAACTAATTCAAGCAGGGTTAAGTGGCCTGCTCAGGATCATACAGCTAGTAAGTGTCTGATGTGATATTTGAATTCAGAAAAGAGAGTCTTCCTGGTTCCCAGCCCAAAGCTCTTTCTACTTCACCATCTAGCAGCTTTCTTGTTAAATCTCAGATATCTTCAAAGGAGACAATACCACCAAAATACCTGTTGATATAATTTTGACTCCTACATCTTTCCAGATCAACCTTTCTTCCAAGATGAAGTCACTTAACTTCTACCCAGTATGGAGACCAATATGTCCATTAAATAAAAGCCCATAATTTTGTTGTTAGCTTTTCATGCAACCTCACTGCCCAGGGTACTCTGACCCTATACCTGACTCTAAGCATTGGTGCTTGGCTTGTTCCTTGTGACCAAACCCTTACTTGGCTCCTTAGTAACTGGGTGTCTGACTTGGTTCCTTGCCTAGTGTTCTAATTTTTTGTTTGTTTTGTTTTGTTTTGTTTTTGATGCCAAGCCTCCCTGATGCTAATTACCTGCCTATCCAGAATTACTGCCTGGTAATGTATCCCCTTATGTTATGCTTCCTGTGCTTTTCAGGATACACATCTGCAGCAATTTATAGGAGCTAGAACTGGAAGGAAACTTAGAAATCAATTAGTCTAACTCTTACAGTTTGCAGATAAAGAAGCTAATAAGTTTAAGTAAATTATTCATAGTTACACAGGTAATCAATGTCAGAGATGGGAATTTGAATCTATGTTTCTTGACTATTAATCTAGTGTGCTTTCTTTTTTATTTTCACTTAAATACTTCTTAAAATAGAATTATGAATTTAATAACCATCAGCAAACACAAATATTTCAATTTACATCAAAGAGGAACACTTCTGGATAAAATGGCTACAAAAGAATCCAACTCTCCCACTTTGACTTCAACATTGATATAAAAAGAGCAGCAGATAAAACAATGACCACCACCACCACTCCCCCCAAAAAAGATTCAAAGTGAAATTTTCAGCCCAGGATTGAACACATACACAAAAAAGTAGAAACTGTAGACACTGTCTTTCAGGAATCTGCCAAAGAAGGCTGTACTGACAAAGATTCAGAAGTTCCCAACTTAGAAGGTTGGGGCATGAGGAGGAACAAGATGGTGTTGGAAACTGACCAGGAAAAACCCAGAGAGGACTTCATATTGCCTGGATGGGCCCCGGGGTGGGGTGGAGGGACAAAAAGGTCCAGGAGACATGGTGACCTGATTAGAAAACCCCAAGGGACTGCTGTAGATTTTGGCAGCACTCTGACTAGGGAAGCCTTAAAAGACAGAAAATGACATGTCCTAATTATAGGAAGTCTGGAGAAAGGGGAGACTAGGGTGGGAGGTGGGGAAGGGAAAAAGTGAATCAGTGTCCTGGTCAACTGCATAGAACTGATAAGACACACAGAATTCTTAGCAATACTCTGACCAGACACACACACACAAAGGGAAGTAAAAGCCAGTAGCAGGATGTGATATCCTAACCCTAGTCCCCCTGCAATTTAGACTAGCTTTTTCCTCAAAGGATTTAAAACTATCTTCAGATGCTTGATTGCCTCAGGTGACTACAGCACAAAACACAGAGAATTCCAAGTACTATTAAATTTCGTTTTCTGACCAAGATGAACAATATTAACTAAGGAGTTTCACTCAGGCAAACTAATTTAGGATGTCTTTTATTAAATATTCTTTTCTATCATACCTAAGTACATTTCCCTGTTGCATGAAATATTAGGGTCTCACTTTATTACAATGTCAAGAGTAAACAATCAAGAGACTGGCTTAAATCAGGTTTAGCTTAAAACATCAAAAAAGTGATGTCAGAACCAATTAAACACCCCATATGAAAGACTTTGAGAGGATGAAGCCTGGCCCTGACTATCAATCTTAAATGAAGAACTAAGGCCAGAAATATGAATCATTAAAAGAAGATGCCAAAGACTATTAAAAAATTTATGGGTTAAAAATCACACAAAAGAAAAAAGTAGGAGAAGAGTTATTCTATCATAATAATTAAAGCAGAGACTTAGTAATGAAAAATGGATTGGCCACAAAGACTACAAAAATGTTAGGGAAAAAAAGAGGCATGGGGATATAAAGATGAAAGCAGTAAAGGAAAGACTTGACAGGAAAAATAATAGCTTTAACAGAAAGTGCTAAACCTTTCCCAAGAAAATTATAATAGAGGGGCAGTTAGAGCACTGGCCCTGGAGTTAGGAGGACCTGATTTCAAATCTAGTCTCAGATACTTAAAACTTCCTGGTTGTTCAAGAATCTGGGCAAGTCATTTAACCCCAATTGCTTTGTGAAAGAAAAAAATATATATTAAAAAAAGAAAATTATAATAGAGCAAATAGATATCAATAGCTTCATGAGGCAACAAGAAATAATAAAACAAAATCAAAAGATTAAATATACATATAAATTTATGTGTTTGTATAAAATATAAAAGCAACTGACCTGGATAATAGATCAAGAAGAGATAATCTAAAAATCACATGACCACCTAAAATACTGACCAAAGAAAAAGTCTGGCAATCATATTTTGGTATTATAGTCCCCTACAAACTTCAAAACACAAGATTATATAGACCCTACCTCAAAAGCTCCCTTCCCCTTTTCCTGGCCCTTCTATCTATTGGTTGAGAGTCTGGACTCCCATTTTGACATGAAAATTTACCCCAAAGACAAAGAATACTAGTCAATAACACATTCTTTACAATATTAGGTATTTAAATGATGATGAAAAGATGAGTGGGGGAACAGTAGGGGAATATAAGTTTATCTAAGATAATGGAACACCTGCAGCTTTTAACTATAGCTCAACTTGTTATCGCAAATCTGAAGTCACAATTGGGTTGAGTCAATGTTCCTATAAGAGGTCTTCACTCAGTTCATTCCATTCAATCTCTCCTCTTATTTATTAACCTCTCACATTCTGCTTGATACATTTCCTCAACCATCTCATCCTCAGTCTCCAAAATGGGTCTAGTCTGCTAACAAATGGAGTGCCCTAATTATTTTGACAATGGCCTAGAGTCTAATGAGCCTACTCAGAATATAAATTGGGGATATACCAATTTGGGGACCACCCATCACTCCAACCATTTGCATCCTCAGTTTTTGGAATAGGTAACCCCACAAATAAAGATGCCTATCACAAAAGTCAACAACAGAAATGCTAAAAGGAACAGACAGATATATGCATCTAGCAACAGATAGATGACTAGGCCAAATACTTGCCTACTTATTTAAGATATAATGACCACATATTTTCAGATTGAAAACTGCAAGATCTTACATAATTGAATTGTGTTCATAACTTCTACTGACCACTTGTTCTGATTATAGAAACTTGCAAGAGGAAAAAGCAGGGACATGATTATAACAGCATCAAAACTGGTCCTTCAGGCCTCAGTTTAAGAGCATGCACATGATAGGATAAAGTATCTTTAGCTCAGTTTGACTTTAGGTAATTGTATGCAGTAACAATTCCACCCTATAGCCAGACTCAGGAATAATCAGGTAGGTTCTTATTCAAAGGAATACCACTGGGAAACTGAATCAGAAGAATCCCCCCTTAAGGAGAGGCCAAGGTTGTCATCCCAACTCTTGCCCAGATACTTATCTCCATCTGTAACAATTCAGGATTACATTACTCTGAGTAATTTAAGGCTTATTTCTTTCAGTTAATAGGTTACTGACTTGATGATCCATCAGACAATCATACCTGAATTCAAAACTCCAAATAATATCAGCTGCAGTCCCAAGAGATTTTATCTTAAATAGTAAGTTTCATTAATCAAAGATTCATATGAATTTAGCTCTCAAGGATCATATATGTCACATGAGTACTACCTGTATTCTTACATTGATAACAGTAAGGGAGTCATCCCATAACGTTCACAGCGTATCTTCATATATAAGTAAATGATTTTTAATTCAACATTACACAAACCATTTTACTTTAAAATATTCAATAACGAATCTATATCAAAACATGTTCAGGTATTAACCATTTCAAAGAGACAAAGACATAGACCGAAACCAACAACATATGAAGCCTCTAGACTGATTCTGAAGCAAAAAAATCCACAATATCTGGAGAACAACACGATTCTAGAAGAAGATACTCTGGAAGAACCTCAAAACAGGTCTGTTTTAATTGGGCAGGGGGGTGGTCTACTGAACCCAGACTGCAGCGCAGGGAGACGGGGGCAGGGAGCTAGAGCAGGGAGCTGGAACAGAAGTCTGAACAGGAGTGGAAGCGTTGTGCTTTTCACACACCTGGGAGT
>JAJPUD010003862.1:0-102734 GCA_023553655.1 Myrmecobius fasciatus
GAGGTTGGGCAAACAATGACAGAAAAGGCTTGTTGAATGGCTTTTCCATTTACTTCTTCGTGAACTTGTTGATCATTACTTTTCACCAGATCTCTCCTCCTGATTCTTCTCTCAGCCATGAAAAGGGCTTAATCCTCCTAGGGTCAATAGATAAGCTCTGGAAATTGTAAGCATCCCTCTACATTCAGATAACAAAGTTAGGGGGAATTTCTAATTGAAAGACAGAATTCAAGCCAAAATTATAGAAAATACTAGAATTATGAAATTTATCATGGAAAAATGTAAAATCCTAAATATAGGCTTTAAAAAAATCAATTGGAAAAAATTAAAGCCATCAATAATCATATGAAAAAATACTCTAAAGAAATGACCAATTTATCAATTAAAGAAATGCAAATTAAAAGAACTCTGAGGTACCACTTCATACCTATAAGATTGGCTGATGACAGGAAAAGATAATGATAAATTTTGGAGAGGATGTGGGACAACTGGGACACTAATGCATTATTGGTAGAGTTGTGAACTAATACAACCACTCTGGAGAGCAATTTAGAACTATGCCCAAAGAGCTATAAAACTGTGAAGGTCCTTTAATCCAGCAGTATCTATATCCCAAAGAGATCAAAAAAGAGAGAAAAGAACCCAAATGTGCAAAAATGTTTGTAGCAGCTCCTTTTGTGGTAGCAAAGAATTGGAAAATGAATAGATGCCCATCAATTGGAGAATGGTTGAATAAATTATGGTATATGAAAGAAATGGAATATTATTGCTATTTAACCTTGGGCTAATCACTTAACCCTATTTTCCTTAGTTCTTCCTTATGAAGATGACCTGGAGAAGGAAATTACAAATTAATTCAGCATTTTTGCCAAGAAAACCCCAAATGGGGTCAAAAGAATTGGACACCATTGAAATGACTGAACAACAAAACTCCAAAAAATGGAGATTAATATGATGTAGTGGTATTCTGTGTGTTACTCAGGTCAGTCCCCTAGTAGTTGAGGTTCAATACTGAAACAAAATGAGATATTTGCAGGTCGTTTAATAGTTAAAAAGGAATTGGCTTAAGAATAACAGAAATATATTCAATAAGAATAGGCATTGAAACTATCTTGAGTTGATTCAACTGAGTGAAGCTCCCTTGTGTGAGCTGCCCATTTTTTATCAATTCGTCAAGCATTAGAAAGTCTCCAGAACTTCTCATACCAACTTGAGCCTTTAGTACATTCAATAAGCAAGGTTCAAGAATGTCCCACTAACTTTTTAAGTAAAAATTCACCAAACTGGATTAGGGGTGGACTGGGGAATATTGTTCCTCTCACAAGTAGAAAAGATACTAGTTGAGGATTTAGAATATCTGAGTTCAGTTGTTAGTTCTACTATACATTAAATCTATGACACATCCAAAAAATGATGGAGGCTTGTCTTTTTAAGGTCCCTTCCTACTGTGATATTCTATTCTAAGATAGCAGTAGCAAGGAGGTATGCTGTTCACACTTCATTTTCAGAGAGGACCATTGACATCACAGGATGATGTTTTGATTTGTGTGTGAATTGGATTTAAGTGAAAAAGAGTTGTACAAAATCATCAACCTTACTTTTTCTTCTAAAGTCAACAAAGTTCAAAGGCAAAACAAAAGTCAAGATGATTGGAGATAGTCCAGGATGTAGTGGATGAATTTGGCATCTTTTGTATGGAGACAAAGTCTCCACAGCACCTGTTTAAGCCACCTTCCTGATCATTGGAACAAATTGTTCTCATCTACCCATTTCATCAGGGAAAATCAAGGAGGTAGATGCCAGAGGAAAGAGGTGCAACTAAGCCCCAGAAATACAGATGAGGGATAAAGAACAGGTCAGTTCTGAAAGGGGAAGGGAGAAGCCTTAAGTCAGCTATTTAAGCAATAAGTAATCAAAAGATGCATTAGTTAACTTATCCCAAACGGTACATATTCCTATTTAAATCACTCAGTTTCCTAAATATACAAACTTTTTTTAAAGTCTTGGTTTTGGGATCATTCTCATTTTCTTTTATTGTACGAATTGAATGACTTTCAGCTATTGATCATTCTAGTGTTTCCTACAGTGGCAATTGCTGCAATTAGCTAGGTGACAGACACCAGAAAGTTTAATGTACTGTAAGGTCAATATGAGCAACAAGGTAGCAGGATTATGGAAAAAAGCTAATGAGGTTTTAAGCTGCATTAAAGAAAAGAAAAACAGGAAAGTACTAGCAATGAAGTACATTATATTTGTGCTCTTTTCTGCTATATCAGACCACAAAATGTAGATATAGAATTGAAATGGACTTTATAAATTATCTAATCCAACCCTATAATTTTACATATAAGGAAATTAAGACCCTGAGAGAAGTGACTTGTCTAAAGTTATACAAATACTAAAAGTCAGAATAGGGATTTTTAACTCAGTTGCTGTGATTTCAAATTCAAAACTTTTTATTACACTAGGTAGTTAGATCTGACCACCACATTTCAAACGGTAAAGCAATGCTCTGGGAAATGGAAGCAAGAATGATAAATGGACCCAAAACCAAGTCACAAAAAAGTAATTGAAGGAAATAGGAAGTGTTGAGAAAGCATGTGTAATTGTGTCAAGATATTTGGATACATCCTATTTTCTAGAGCTAAGGCTGTATAGTTTGGTATAATACTTTGAGTTCACCCTCTGAATGATCTCATCCTCTGGCAAAATCATATAATTTTTGTATGGCTTTAATCCTCATTTCCCATGGAATCCCAGGAGAACTGGTACTGCACTCAACATGCTGCAGCAGAAAGTAATCAATCAAATCTCCTGGCATGATAAGTGAACCAAACCAGGGGCTACACTCCTGTCTTTCACAATAACTCTGGTTCTGTACCCTGCTGAATGGTCACAATGCTTAACAGCCCTTAATACTTGAGGTAATCGATAAAGGCCTCATTTCTAAAATATCTAGAGAATTGTCTCATATTTATAAGAATTCAAGCCATTCTCCAATCGATAAATGGTCAAAGGATATGAACAATTTTCAGATGATGAAATTAAAACTATTTCTAGTCATATGAAAAGGTGCTCCAAATTACTACTGGTCAGAGAAATGCAAATGTTATGAATATTATTGTTCTATAAGAAATGACCAGCAGGATGATTTAGAGAAGCCTGGAGAGACATGCATGGACTGATGCTGAGCGAAGTGAGCAGAACCAGGAGATCATTGTACACAGCAACAACAAGACTATACGATGATCAATTCTGATGGACATGGCTCTCTTCAACAATGAAATGTCTCAAACCAGTTCCAACTGTTAAGTGAAGAAAGCCATATACATCCAGAGAGAAGGATAAGAAATGTGGACCACAACATAACATTTCCATGCTCTCTATTGATATTTTCTTGAATTGTGTTTCCTTTCTCAGATTTTTTTTGTATGTTTTTTCTTGCACAACAATGATAAGTGTGGAAATATGTATACATATATTCAATTTGTTAAGTATTTTAACATAATTAACATGTAGTGGATTTCCTGCCATCTAGGGGAGGGTTGGGGACTGGGGGGGGGGGAATTTGTAACAGAAAGCTTTGTAAGGGTCAGTGTTGAAGAATTACCCATACATATGTTTTGCAAATAAAAAGTTTTAATAAAAAAATACTTGAGGTAATCAATTTGGGGACTGTTTCCACAGTACCCAAGAATGCCTATATTGTCCCAAGAAATGCCAACTGGGAAACTGTTTACTCAAGCCCTAAGAATGACTGTGTTGGATCCCACCTTTTTATGGTTTTCATGTGTAAAAGCCCTACCCCTGTCACAAGTCATAAGCCCTTCTCAGGAAGATAAAATTCTGCATGCAAGTGTTTTACTCACTTTGAAATTAAACTTCTGTTTGATTTCTCACTCCTCTGTCTTTAGCTTACTTTGTTTGATTATAGCCACTAGGGGTTAGAGACTAGTTCTGGTCTGGTTGACAGGAAGTATTTGGGTGTGGGGGGGAAATGGGGGTGGGGAAATGAGGGTGGGGAAATGGGGGTGGTCAACATGATACTTATCTTCAAATGTTTGAAGACTCAAGTGGAAGTGGAATTACATTAATTCTACTTAATCTCAAAGGGAACTCTCAAAGAACTAGGAGCAACATATGGAAGGTGTTCAGAGGCATGTTTTGCCTAGAGATGAGGAAAACTTTCCTAATTATTGAAGCTGTTCAGAAATAAAATGTGTTATGATATTGCTTTAGTTTGCTATTAAAGCACTAAGAATTTTCATTTCACATCAAACTCCTTTTAAAACTTGTTCATGCTTCATATTCAGAGAATTCAAATTATAAAACATATACTGTGCCTCCAAAAATATATATACATACATATATATGGAATACTTTTGGGTACAGCACTCCACCTTTTTCTCATACACATAGGCACCGTACCTCCATATAGATACATATACATATGCATACATGGAGTACAAATGGGAGGAATACTTCCATATAGATGCACACACATACATACATATACATATATATGCATACACACATTTGGAGATACAATGTACCTTTTAAAAATGATTTGGAATAAAGAAAATTAATCTATGAAGCTTCTTATGATAATCCAGGAAACTGGACTATGTTATCTTTTTAACAGTATCATCAAGACTATGTATGGTTAAAAAGAAGAAAAAAAGGAGAGATACAGGAAAAACTATAGGATAAATATATATATATATACATATACATACATACAGTTTATCTGTTATAACAGACACACACATATTTACATTTATACTATATATTATACATAGTTCAACACTACACACATACATACATAGACATGAAATACCTCCATGCATATGTGTGTATGTGTTTGTATATATATGTATGTATACATATATATATATACATATAAAATCATGGATGGATGGAGGTACAGTGTAGTTTTTATAATTGGCATAATATATTAAATATACATTATACATATATAAGAAGTACAAGGTATTGTGTACATAGAATTGTACTATATATACATATATTTCTGTGAATACACACATACACATATATATGTGTATATATATATACATACATACATATTAGGTAGGAGGAACAGTGTACTATATGATATATGTCTATGTTAGGTAGAAGGGACTATGTTATGCATTTACAGTATCATATGTTATATATATAGTATATATGCATATATATTGGTAAATGAACTACATATAGAAATATTATATCCTATAGTATTTTCTGTATATACCCTTTTTTTCCTTCTTGATCACACCATGTTCCTGGTCAAGAGGCTTGATAGCTTAATTTCTCTGAATCCATATTATTTAAATCTTATTTTTCCAGTCTTTTGATTGTTACTTAGATTTTCAGAACTTGCTAACATTCTGTTATATTTAACATCAAATTAAGACTGATCATTGGAAGTTAAGGTACTCTTTAGCAATTCACTTTTATTCTCTTTCTCAGCTGATCTTTTAGTTTCTCCTTCCAGATGAGCTTATTTGTTATTCTCATTCCTTATTTGCTCTCCCTCATCAGTAAGTTCCATAGTACATGTAAAGGATTGTTTAATGAACATTCAAAATCACAGTTCTCTCAATATTATATTGATCATTAATATTATACTTTATGAATGCATTATATGTATTATTTATCTCCAGCCTGTTTACTTTTCTTGGGACTGGAAATCCTACTCAGATCAACTTTCTTTTAATTGAAATTTTATCTATGCCTCTTTTAGTTCTGCCTCCTCTGCTGTTGGTTTCTTAGGGCTTTTATAGCTTGACATTTCTAGCAACAGAATGCTTTTTAAACATTTTGTTGGGTCAATGATTTACCATTATTCCCCCTAAAATAATGAAATTGGAAATTTTTGTCTTTACTTTAAAAAAAAAAAAACAAAACTTGGGTTAATGTCAAGAATTAAATGCAGAAAATTATTATTCACATTCAGAAAAACATGTATGTTTAACCCTGTGAAAAATCTTTTGTCAAGAGAGTAATGTTTTATATATCATCCAATTATTCATATTAGCACTACTTGTCTTTCATCAATCTTCAATGCAAATTAGTGTTCTTTCTTTAAGGGTTATTTCTTCTGGGTGAAGAATGATATCACATTTAATAAGAAGTCTCTAATTATTGTGTCACATGTCTGTAGCTACAAATAGGGTATCCCTACAATATAAATCAAATTGACTTTAATGCATTTTTAAATGCATTATTTTATAATAAAATAAAGATTTCACTGCCAAATTAGGAAACTGAGTTGAAGTGCACCTATAGGATCATATAAAAAATCTTTCTACTTTTTTATTATGTTTTTTGCTTTTTAGATCTTTAAAAACCAGGAGTCTATGCATGAACTGATGCTGAGCAAAGTGAGCAGAACCAGGAGATCATTATACATGGCAACAACAATACTATATGATGATCAATTCTGATCGACATGGCTCTCTTCAACAATGAAATGTTTCAAACCATTTGCAATTGTTCAGTGAAGAAAGCCATATACACTCAGAGAGAGGGATATGAAATGTGGACCACAATATAACATTTTCATGCTCTCTATTGATGTTTGCTTGCATTGTGTTTCCTTTCTCTGATTTGTTTTCTTGCACAACAATGATAAGTGTGGAAATAGGTATACATATATTCGATTTGTCAAGTATTTTAACATAATTATCATGTAGTGGATTTCCTGCCATCTAGGGGAGGGATGGGAACGAGGGGGGAAAAATTTGTAACGGAAAGCTTTGTAAGGGTCAATGTTGAAGAATTACCCATACATATGTTTTGCAGATAAAAAGTTTTAATATAAAAAAAACAGGAGTCAAGAGTTCATAGTAATTTTTGATGTCAATGATATTTTATGTTTTCTGTACAAGGGAAAAAACACATTTATGAACACATAAGATGACATTCTTTAGAAGACAATTTGTATTCTAATTACTTATTTGATTAAAGCAAAATTTTACTAATTTTCAGAGTGTTTGAAAAAATATGAAACAATTTATTAAACTGTAATATGTACACTTACATATAATTAACTCCACATTAAGTCAATCTGAGTGTTATGGGAAAATTTAAGAAATGTGGTAGGAATATATTTACTCCCAAATTTCCAAATAAAAGTATTAAAGGAGGTTGATTCTTGGAATTTGAATTTGTAGCTTTATTTGCTTCTCACTCATTACAATAGATACGGAAATTTGACAGAAAAAAATTATACCTCTAGTTAAATATTTGATAATGTACTAAAATAATTAACATAACTATTCATCTACAATTTAAATGTAAGCTGAATATGGCACTACCAGTTTCAAGTGAAATAAGTTGGATATTTGAAATTTTTAAGAAACAAAAGTTATATTTAATAAGAATTTTCAAAATACAAATATTGATAAGATCTAAGATATTCAAAATTAAGTAAATATTTTGATAATTTATCAATCAAAATTTGGATTAATAATGTAATTGGTTGAAATTCTTCTTCTGAAAGTTTGCTTATTTCCTTCTTGGTTTAAATCAAAGATTTATAAGTATACATTGTTCAAACTGATTGCTAATTGAACAACAAGAGCTAATTTCTAGTAGTTCTTACTTTATCATGAAATTTCTAGAGATTAACTATTAAGAAAGGTGAGAATAGAATGCCCATGAAATAGACATAACCACTCTTTTAAAAATGTTTTTAGGTGCTATAAAAGAATTATACAAATGTTATATATTTAGTGTCCTGGGTCAACCCTTTTGAAATATCAACTTTTAAAATGACCAATATAAATTTCTGACATAAAAAGAAGTTGGAATAACTCAATTAAATGAATTTTATTTTCAATCTAGAACAGAGGGGCTTAATCCAGAGTCCATTAAATTATTTTTATAACTACATTTCAATATAATTTACAGTGATATGTATTTTATTTTATTTCTTTAAAAATAATGTTCTAAGAAAAGTTCCATAATTTTGTAAGACTACCAAAGAAGTCTATAGTACTGAGGGTTGCAACCCCATTTGATGTCATGTAATTGAATACAGCAGGTGCAAAAAAAAAATTGGCAACAGTAAAAGTTGTCAAACATTTTACCAAGACTTAATTTCTTTATGTAAAAATTAATAAACACACCCATCTATCTTCTTAGTATTAGCTTCCAACTTTAATAAAATGGTAAAAGTATATGTATTCCCCATAATTGCTCTAAAATATATTTTTATGATTTATTATCAGTAAATATTTCATATACATACATTTATTTTATATACCTATAAACCCGGGGTCACATAAAAATTCCTGGGGGACAAGGGATCATGAGTAGAAAAAGTTTTAAGAAGTTCTGCTCTAGATATTTAAGGACCCTTTCAGTGCTAAAAATCTATGAATATAACTTAAGTCCCTAAGAAGCTAGATACATAACCCGAGGTTATAGTGGCAGAACCAGGACCATAGATATAAAATAATGAGAGGGTTCATAAACCACATATAAAAATCAGTCTCATTCTTTCAAAGTTCAGCTCATGATACCTTCCACATAACCTTTCTTTCTTGATTTTCTCTGCCACCTGCTAGTGCTTCTCTTGATAAATCATATCACATTCACTATGTATATGTGCAATTTGTGTGTATATATACACATGTACATATTTGCATATACTTATATATGTACTGAGCTACTAGGTAATTTCCTTGAAGTCAAGGATTATTTCTATTTTCTTTTTGTCTTTTATCTACAATGCCTAAAACAGTACATCATCCAAAGTAGGCACTAAATACTTGTTGATTCATTTAGTAGTACTTTATAAATTCAGATCATTAACTGTCCAAATTTAAGTCATTTTTTTTCTTCACTTTCCACCATTTTAGAGATGGGATTGTTGAGGTATAAAGGAAGTTATACAAGTATGGTAATATTTTGGCTTTGTGTCCACATAAAAATATATTGTACTATTCGTCCATTCAATTTACTCTCAACTTTCAACATTAAACAGAGGGGAACAGTGACATAAATAGTCCAGGCATCACTTAGACATCTGTATTATGACAGCACTGAAACCAACTCTGATTATCTGTATGTTTTTACTTCTTTTCTGGACTGTAGCAATTGTTTGTTTTGAGCTGTCTTCCCTATGTCATTTGATATACATCAGGGAAATATGATCAAAAAATAAATCTTAAATCAACTTCTCTGTAAAATATAACATGATCTACAATGATAGCATCAAAAGAAATCACATACTAAGCTCCTACTTTGTGTCAGCTTCTATAGGGGAAATAGAAATATATAACTTAAAGAACTTACAAGATTTGTTTTATAGTCTTTCCGATTGTGTTCAATTCTTTGTTACCCCATTTGGGGCTTTCTTAGAAAAGATATTGGAGTGCTTTGTAATTTCCTTTCTAGTTCATTTTACTTTTAGTACATTTTACTGAGCTAAATAGAGTTTAATGATTTGCTCAGGTCACAAAGTTAGTGTCTGAGGCCAGGTTTGAACTCAGGTCCTGAATCCAGGCCTGGCACTTGATCCATTGCCACCTAGCTGCCTTCCAACTTATAAGGTACTTGATGAAATTTGTAGATTCTCAAAATTTTAAAACTTGAGAGGAAATACTTGAAGAACAGCTAGTGCAGGAGTTAGTTCTTGTCCTGGGATCCACGAGCTAAGGGAATGTGGAAGGGGAAGGGAAGTTAGAATTAAGTGACTTGATCAGGGTCACACAGTTCATAAGTGTCTGAAGGTAGATTTGAACTCAGGTTTTCCTGACCTTAGAGCTAGTGCTCTATCCATTGCATCACCTAGCTATTCCCTATGAATTTGTTTTTAAGAATTTTAGATAACTGGGTTTTTTGAGTTTAATGTGCATATTATTGTATTCATTTAAAAACTTTTTTCTGAGAAGCAGTCCATAGGCTTTATTAAAATGCCAAAGGCGCACATGACATATAGTGACTTTAATCTAGTACATTCCTCTCATTTTATAGATGAAGAATCAAAGAGGCTGAGTGACTTACTCAATGTCATAGGATTTTTTTTAGTTTAATGTTTTATTTTTCCCAAATACATGTAAAACAATTTAAACAATTTTTTTGAGGCCCAGACTCCATCCCTTTTTTCCTCCTTTTAGAAGGCAATTTAATAGAGGTTTTACATATATGCAGTCATGCAAAACATTTACATATTAGTCATGTAAAAGACAGCCCTCCCTCCCCCCAAAAAAAAACCCCAAGAAAAATAGAGTAAAAAAAAAGCATGCTTTGTTCTGCATTCAGACTTTATCAGTTCTTTCTTCAGAGATGGATATCATTTTTCATCATAAATCCTTCAGAATTATTTTGGATCATTGTATTGCTAAAAATAGAAAAGTTATTCACAGTTGATCATTGTACAATATTGCTACTACTGTGTACAATGTTCTCCTGGTTCTGCTCAATCCATTTGATAAGTTCATGTGAGTCTTTCCAGATTTTTTTGTTTCTGAGAGTATCCTGCTTGTCATTTCTTCTAGAACAATAATATTCCATAACAATTATATACCACAACTTCCTCAATCATTCTCCAATTGATTGGTATCTCCTCAATGTCCAGTTCTTTGCCTCTAAAAGACCTTGCTATAAGTATGTTTGTACATATAGGTCTTTTCCCATTTTGCTTTGATTTGAGGGGGGGGCGAAGGGAGTTACAGACTTCATAGAGATATTGCCTGACCAAAGGAAATTCATGGCTTTATAGCCTTTTGGGCACAGTTCCAAATTGCTCTCCCAGTGTAGGTAAATCATTTCACAGATCCACCTATAGTGAATTAGTGTCTCAATTTTCCCATATTTTCTCCCTCCAATATTTGTCATTGTCCTTTTCTGTCATATTAACCAATCTGATATGTATGGAATGACACCTTTGAGTTGTTTTAATTTGCTTTTCTATAATTAATTGTGATATAGAGCAATTTTTCATATGATTATAGCTTTAATTACTTTGTATGAAAACTGCCTGTTTTAATCCTTTGACCATTTATCAATTTGGAATGATTTCTCTTTCATCAAAAAATAACTTGCTGTAAATTTTTTTCACTTATGTATTTGCTTCCATCCTAATTTTTTTCTCCTTGTTTATCCAATCTTTACCCTATCCATCCTCAAGTGTTTTGCTTCTATCACCTTCCCCAACTCACTTTTCTCAGTGCCCACCGTATTCCCTTCCCTTCCTCCTTTACTGTAGAGCAAAATAGATTTCTATACCCAATTGAGTAAGCTATTCCCTTTTGAGCTATTTCTGATGAATAAAGGTTCAAGTGTTCACATGACTCCCATCTTTTCACCATCATAAAAACTCTTTTGTGCCTCTTTTATGTGATAGTTTATCCTGCTACTTTTCCTTTTTCTCTTCTCCCAGTGTATTCTTCTGCACCCCTTAATTTTTTAGGTATCCCATCATATTCACTTACACCTGTGCCCCATCTATGCATATTCCTTATAAGTGTCCCCATAATGACAAAATTCTTATAATTTTATATATTTATTAATATATTTGTATTATATTTTATTATTAATATATAATATATAGTACTACATGACACTTATAAGTATCATCTTCTTATGTAGGAATGCAGACAATTTAAATCATTATTATTAACATTAATATTATAATTATAAATTAACATTATTAAATGATTTCTTTTTTCTCTTTCCTGTCTACTTTTTTATATTTTTATGGGTTTTTTAATGTTTTCATATTTTATTTGAAAGTCAAAATTTTTATTCAGCTCTGATCTATCAGGAATGCTTGAAACTCCTCTATTTCACTGAATATTCATTTTCACACCTGAAGAATTACACTCAGTTTTGTGGCTAGTTGATTCTTGGTTATAATCTTAAATCCTTTGCCTCCCAAAATATCATATTCCAAGATCTCTGATCCTTTAATGAAGAAGCTGCTAAATCTTAGGATTAACTTGACTGTGATTCTATAATATTTGAATTGTTTCTCTCTGGTTGCTTACAATGTTTTCACCTTGACCTAGAGGCTCTGTGATTTGGCTATGATATTCTTGAGAGTTTTGGGATCTCTTTCAGGGAATGACTAGTAGATTCTTCCAATTTCTATTTTCCCTCTGGTTCTAGAATATCAGCAGAGTTTTCCTTGATAATTTCTTTAAAGATGAAGTTTGGGCTCTTTTTAAAATCATGTCTTTCAAGCATTCCAAAAATTTTTAAATTATCTCTCTTCAACCTGTTTTTTAGGTCAGTTATTTTTTCAATGAGATATTTTTCATTTTATTCTATTTCTTTTTTCATTCTTTTGATTTTGTTTTGCTTCTTGATCTTTTCATGGAGTCATTAGTCATTATTCTTTATTCCTTGCCAAAAAAAAGCATAAAGGGAGAACAGAAATTTGCCCAGAACAGAATGTTGAGAAACACCCATGTTTATAGGGTAAGATCTGGAAGGTCATTCAACAAACAGAAAAGGAGTAATAATAAAAAATAGGAGATAAATCAGGAAAGTGGTGACCTAAAAACCTAAAGAGTAGAGAATATCAAGGAGAACATGCTCAATAGTATCAAAGATTATAAAGAAATCAAGGAGAATAAAGACTGAAAAAAAGGCTATTGGATATGGCAACTAAGATTAGTAATTTTGGAGAGAGCAAGTTTCCAAGATAAAGTAGAAAGTCAGATTGTAAGGGATTAAGAAGAGGGTGAGGGTAGCTAGGTGACACAGTGAATAGAATTCCAGGAATGAAGAATGAGTTCAAACTTGGCCTCAGACACTAGCTTTGTAATCTTGGGCCAAGTCACTTAACCCTGTTTGCTCCAGTCTCTTCAAAATAAGCTGGAGAAGGAAATAGAAAAAAAAAAAAAACACTCCAATGTTTTTGTCAAGAAAACCTCAAGTGTGGGGTCATTGAAGAGTCAGAGATGACTGAAATTGACTGAAAAACAATGGGAAGAGAAGAGACAGTGAATCCACCTGCTATAAATTTTAAGGAATTTAATTACAAAGAATTGTAAAGACAAAGGATATTTAGTGGGGATGGAAGGATCAAGTGAGAATTTTCTCAGGATGAGAGAAACATGGGCACATTTGTAGGGAGTAGAAATGAACCAGTAGACAGAAAAAGATTGAAAATAAATGAAGGAATAGGTATGACAGAGAGAGCAATCTGTTAGAGAATGGGTGGAATGATTATCACTTCAATAAGTAGAGGAATTAACTTTGGCAATGAATAAAGAATAATAACAAATGTGAAACTGGAATAGAAGAGTGACAGAAGTCATCTGATAGGTGAGTAGTTTGATAACAGTGTTCCCTATTACTAAAATTTTATGCGCATTCTGAGGAGGTTGAGGGAGAAGGAAACCCTTCATGAAGAAGCCCTTTTAAACGGGACTTAATTAGAATAGGTACACAGGATGTCTTATTTCCCTATTTAATACTGTAAACTCTATGTCAAGTTCTTGTCATTTTTCTTGTCTCCAAGTATTTAGTTTTTAATAAAAATTTGTTGAAATGAAAGACAGATTTTTTTTTTTGACTCAAAATCAGAACAATTTCTTGAAAATTAGTTGTCCCGAAGTTGAATGAATTTTCTTGGGAGGTAGTCAGTTCTTCCTTTCCTAGAAGACTTCATTTTAAAGTTAATCATTTACTGAGAATGTTTAGGGATTCTTGTTCAGGTATGGTTTGGATCATTTTACTTTTTAGGTTGAGAAGTTTCTTTATATTCTGAGATTTTATAAGTATACATTAACTGAAAATAGCAGTGGGGATTTGCCCAAAGAACAAGAGATTTTTTTTTTCTTTTTAGCAGTTTGTTAGCAAACCTACTGTGGGAATTCTACCATATTAGGTAATATCTTAAGGCTCTGGTGGTCTTTTAAAAAAAAGAAAAAAGAAAAAAATATTTCTGAAATGTAACTACGAATATTTTGAAATATGTCACTTAGAGCCTAAAGCAATACCAAATACAAGATACATTACAAATTTTTTCTTTGGAATACACTTTAGTCCACTGCCAACATTAGGCATTTCTCCACACAACTCTACAATAAGTAGTTTTTTGCCCTTTGAAACAATGTAACCAAATTTAGCAAAGCATTTAAAGGAAAACCTGAGTTAGAAACTTTGTATGCATTTTACTACAAAATACAATAACAATTGTATTATGCAACTGAATTTTACAGTCAATAATTTTGAGACAATAGTTTTGAGACACATAGTCTTGCACTAGAATTGTAACTTTTAAAATACATTTTTTTTACAGTAATTCACATTATCCATTTGTAACCAATTAGCTTATCATCAGGAAAAAAATGTTTCCATTCCTGTATTTTACTCATAGGAATCAAAGAACCTCAAAGTATAAATGCATTTCAGACTCCAAAGGTGATTATGCAGTCTTTGAAGACCTTCTTAATATTGTATATCAACAAGTATTTATCATTCACTATGTTCCAAGCATTGTGCTGAACACTGAGGATACACAGAAAAGCCAAAACTTCATTTTGGCTTACTCACCATTTAACACTTCAGAAATCAGGGAATTTAGTTCTATGATTCAAAGCTAATATCAGAGCTTATTATTCTTTCAGACTCAATTCAAGTGTGTTTAACAGGTTTTCCCAGTCTATTTAAGATTAATTCAATTCAGGGTGTCCTACTAAATTCTAGGCATTGAGGATACAAATCTAAAAATTTACATGTGATGAAAGCAAAAAAGATCCGGATAAAGTATTATGAGGTTAGAAGCAGCAATTAAAGGGGGTTAACTGGTGGGTTGTGAGAAACAAGCATACTGAAAGTATGGTATAATGGAAAGAGCAGATGGCAGCCTGGTGTAATGCAGCATTTCCCAAAATATTTTGGCCACAGAACACTTTTGGACTTGAAATACACTGAAGGAACCCATAAATTCTGATCTGGGGGTCTGGAAAAATTCCAGGATAAAGGGAAGTGTAGGAAGTATACCCTTGGGGAAAGGAAAAGGAAAGAGGAAAAGTATTTCTGTAGTGGAAAATAATGTACCTTTTTATAATTTTGTACTTGAGGAAAAATGAACAGCAGAATCCTCACATAATATGTAAAAGTATGGTAAATGGTAATATAGTAGAAAAAGGAACAAAGTGGAAAGAACACTAAATTTCAGGTCACACAACCTGAACTCAAATAAAGCTCTGTTACAGAAATTCTGCTTCTGGAATTCTTAATGTCACAACTTTTATAGGTCTTTAATTCCTTAAGTGTAAAATGAGTTTTGGTTGAAAATTCAAGGTCACCAAACCGGCTATTATCTTGCCAAAAGCTAATATGCAGTTTTTATTCTCACAAATAACAGCTTTAATGGATGTAAGTACCTTAAAGTTAGGGATTACTTTTTTTTATCTTTAGTTATCTACCATCATGGCTGGTTTGACAGCATGTGTTTAATAAATGCATGTTGCAGAAGACTTGGATTTTTTTTTTTTTTCTGATGAGGCAGTTGGGATTAAGTGACTTGCCCAAGGTCACATAGCTAAGCAGTGCTAAGTATGAGTTGTATTTTGAAAGATCCCCAACTTCAAGGCCAACGTTCTATCCACTGAGCCATTTAACTGCCCCAATGGGAAGATTTGGAATAAAGGTCTTTCTTTGATATATACAAACTGGTCCTAGGAGTCATTTAACTGAATGCCTCCAGGAATTGGATTTTCCACAACACACTGGTGAAAAATAGGAATTTCATAGGATCCATTCTGTTGATGAGGGCTTTTCTCTCTTTATTATTATTTTTTAATTTTTTTATTAAAGCTGTTTATTTGCAAAACATATGTATGGGTAATTCAACACTGACCCTTACAAAACTTTCTGTTACAAATTTTCCCCCCTAGTCCCCACCCTTCCCTTAGATGGCAGGAAATTCACTACATGTTAATTATATTAAAATACTTGACAAATCCAATATATGTATACATATTTCCACACTTATCATTATAAGAAAAATCCTATCTACAAGAAAAAAAATTAGAGAAAGGAAACACAATGCAAGGAAACATCAATAGAGAGCATGAAAATGTTATGTTGTGGTCCACATTTCATATCCCTCTCTCTGGGTGTATATGGCTTTCTTCACTGAATAATTGGAACTGGTTTAAAACATCTCATTGTTGAAGACAGCCATGTCCATCAGAATTGATCATCATATAGTCTTGTTGTTGCTGTGTATAATGATCTCCTGGTTCTGCTCACTTCACTCAGCATCAGTTCATGCAAGTCTCTCCAGGCCTCTCTCAAATCACCCTGTTGGTCGTTTCTTATAGAACAATAATATTCCATAACATTCATATACCATAATTTGTTCAGCCATTCTCCAACTGATGGGCATCCATTCAGTTTCCAGTTTCTAGGAGGGCTATTCTCTTAAAAGCAAAAAAATAAACAAACAAAAAAAAAAACCTCATGTAAAAGTATTATTGCACTTATAGAATTCTGGATTTGGAATTAGGAAAATTGGATTCTCCCAGTTTTGCTTAAAAAATGTGGTAAGGTATGTTTGAAAGGAGTCTTCTCTCAAATTTGGTCTGACACTTAATAACGTATGGGATCCTGGGCAAAGATTTAACCTCTGAGTTTCTACAAAATGAGGTTGGACTAGATGGCCTCCAAGGTCCTTTGGTTGTCATTTTCAGTAGTACAACTTTATTTAGGATTTCCTTGGCAAAGACAATGAAATGTTTGTCATTTCCTTATCAGGTTCAAAGCAGATGAGGAAATGGCAAAAAGGGTTAAGTGATTTGATTGTCTGAGGCACATTTGAACTTTGTGCCATCTAGCTGCCCTTCTAAGGTCCATATCAGCTCTAAAACTATTATCCCATAATCAAACTCATGGTAATTAATACAGTTGATATCTCAATTTACAGACTAACTGGGGTTGAAATTAGTTTACCCAAAGACCACAAAATTTAATGACTGTGTAAGTTGAAAACTGCTGACATTTGGAGTATGAGATCTGTATTCAAATTCCTTTTATTTACTTAATGTCCCCTAGCCTGGGTTTCCTCATTTGTAAAATGAAGATTTTGTGGGGAATTGTAGGGATTGGAACTAGATGCCTTTTTAAAGATCGTTTTCACAGCTCTCTAAAGCTGTGATGTTATGACTAAACTCCAGATCTTTCGGCCCGCCCGGTCAGGGAGGTTCATTTCTTTTCCAACCACACTGCCTCCCCCCTCATTTGCCACCTTATGACAATTTACCTGATATTCAGGGGCTTCCCCAGGACCCTGCTTCTCCCAAGTGTGGCATCTTTGAACTATTTCAGGTGGAAGTGCTAAAGCCCTGTCCAGAGGACTGCTTCAAGTAAAGGACTCGGAGCTGTCAAGGACAGCAAAATCAGAACCCTCAAGCCTCACTCCTTTCCCCAACACTAGCACTATCAGGGAAGGCCACAATTAGGACATGAATCTGGTCCGGGACAACTGTATACTTTTGCAGTGACGGACGAGGCGACCTATGATGGTTAGCTCATGTTCCGAGAAAAATAAGACGTCAGCCTCCGGAATAACAGGTCTGCATGGGGGCGGGTGTCCTCAGCCTGAGCTGGGTCGATTCGGGGACAGGTGGACACACTTCCCTCGTCCTTCCTCCACTTCTGGTCTGGGTGTCGGCAAGTGTAGTTTGTGTATTGCTCCACACATTTCTTCCTCTCCCAGCTTTGTAGCTGAGGGAAGGGAGTGAATGACTTTTCCCAAGAACCGAGGCAACTGGGATCAAATCTTGTCTCGACCAAGGCCACCTCCAGGAGTAGGCGCTTGAGTCTCTCACTCACTTTTAAAATGGCGGACGCGGCGCCGCGAGCTTGGCACGCGCACCTTCCCTACCCACGCCCCTCCCCCCAGCCTTCTCTTTCCCCCCACTGCTCCAGCGCCCCCCCCATCACCACCACACACACACTCCCCTCAGTACCGCTCGCCTCCGTTCAGTGCCTTACTTTTACACACACACACACACACACACACCCTCAGCGCCGCTCGCCTCCGCTCAGTGCCCTCTGGGGGCCGAAGGGAGACCGGGGAAACAAGAGGCTAAAGAGCGAGAGAGGGGGAGGGCAGAAGGGAGGGAAGAAAAGACTAGGAAAACTCTTGTCCCGCGAGGGACCAGGGAGCCCAACAGCGCCAAGCTGCTCAGCGACTAGGAAGGTGAAGGAGGAGGAAGAAGAGGAAGAGGAGGAGGAGGAGTAGCAGTTTGGGACGCCTCCGCCTCAATTCTAGGAGAGAGGCGGCAACATCCGGGCTACTGGTCCCCCCTCGGAAGTGACGTAGGCGACAGGGGCGGCCACTCTCTGAAGCGCCCGTTTCGCTTTACCGCCTACCCCCGCCAGCGCCATGTCCCGTCACTCTCTATCCTAACTGGTTTCTCCCCCACCCTCTCTTTCGTTTGGGGCGAAGCGGAGAAGAGGGTTGGCTGGGGGAAGTCCTCCTATCAAAGCTACTCTCCTGAGCCGTTAGTGTTTTTAAATTTGGAGACACGAAATTTCCAAACCCGTCAAACCACCCGTCAAATCTCCCCCATCTTCTAGTTTCGCCTGCAGAAGCAATAGTGTCAGTTCCGAAGGAGCTTCTGGTCTCTCCTCTCCCGGCCCTTTACCCTGCTTTAGGTCCCTTCCAGTCGTTCAAGTCCCTAGTTTATCCTTGCCTCCGCCTTCTCCCCACTCCCACCGGGAGGTGTCAGTCACTGGGCCCTGAGCCCGCCTCTTCCGGCGGCGGCGGCTCTCAGGTTCGGTTGCCTCCTCCCCTCTTCCCTCCCCCAACCCCCCCTCCCCGTGTGTCTCCCTCTCCCTCCTCTTTCCCTCTCTCTCTCCCTCTCTCTCCCTCTCTCTCTCTTTTGTGAGTTATAGCAACCGTTGCCTTGTGAATCAAGCGCCATAGTCACCGTAGTCCTGGCGACTGTAACCCATCAACAACAACTACTCCTCTCCTCCTCCTCCTCCTCTTCCTCCTCCTCCTCCCCACCACCACCATCTCCATCACCCACCAACAACACCACAATAATCCACAGCCAAGGTGAATATTATTCTATATCTACATGTGTGTGGGAGCGTGTGGATATGTGTGTACGCGTGTGTCCATGCGTGTGTGTATTTGTGTGTATGTGTGTGCGCGCGTGTGTCTCACTGCTGCTGCTGCTGCTGCTTCTCCTCCTCACACCCCGGGGGCTGCTGCTGCTGCTGCTGCTGCTACTGCTGCTGCTGCTTGCTGCTGCTGCTTGCTGTTTGCTGCTGCTGCTGGGGCTTCTCCTCTCTTTCTGGAGCTTGTTTACAATTTTTATTTACTAACTATATAGATAGACTAGGATGTATGTGTACGTCTTTGGCTCCCCAACCTCCTCCCCCTCCTCTGGTTGCACTTTAGGGATGGAGTGTGATCTGGGGGGTCTGTGGGGAATGGGAGAGGGAAATACAGTTTTCTGATTGGTATTGTGGAATATTTCTGATCTCAAGGTTGAGGAAGAGGGTCAGGTGAAGAGAATTTTTCCCCCTTTCTTTTTTTCTTTTTTAAACCTGTATGTTTCCTGCTTTTTTTCAAAACCGAAATAGATTACTATGTGCAGGAGGAGCCAGAGGTATTTTGTTGTTGTTGTTGACTTATAGGGCCTGGTATGGATTTTTTCCCCTTTAACCTCAAACATTGGTGAACTTTTCCCACCTCTTTCCTTCATTCTGTCCTCCCTTTGCTTTGTGATAAATAGGGTATTCTGTAATCACCAGCAGTTTCATTGTTTTCTTTTATTTTTAAAACTGTATTTTCTTTGTGCTGCAAACAGTCTTAATATCTATTCAGCACTCTTCTCCCTTCTATTTCTCCCTCCCACCCCGACCTCCGTCTCCCACCCCATCATACTGAAGACAGGGGCCTCTTTACTGTGCTCTTGCTGATTCGGAGAAAGAGATTTTTTTAAAGTGTCTTTTTTTGTGCTTGTGATTTAACCGGATGCAGAGCATCTGTGATAGTTCGGTTAGTAGTTATTGACAGAGCTTTATCTTCATGTGGAGATGGGAGGGTGATTGTGAGGTTCCATTTCACTTTGATAAACCTCTAAATAGAGAACGTCTTAGTAAATTGCATTGAGGTACCTTGACTATTTTAAACTGAGAAAGGACAGAGGAAAGCTTTGAGAGAATTGTGTTACAATGGTATTTGTGAGTTATGGTACTTTGAGCTTCCTTCTCTCTCCCCCCCCCTCCCAAATTCCCTTCTCTGTTCATTTTCCTTTGAGAATTGAAATTGAAGTCAAGTTGTTCATAAAGAATGTATGAAGCTTCTCAACTTGAAACGTGTGTAATATTTCCCTAACTTTATGGTTTAGACCTAGAAACCGCTGTTGTTAACATATTCTTTGTATTTACTTCTTTGCTTTCACTGGACATCAAATTTATTTAATACTCTTTTATCAGTTTAGTGTGCCATTACTTCTGAAATATTTGTATTTATGTTTATTTTTTCCTTTGTAGACCTAAGAGATTAGCTCTCCAACAGGGTTGATCTTTAGAGTTAACCCAGTTTTACAATGCAAACTCCTTAAATTTGTATGTTGCATAGTGAAACTTTTAATTAATTAATAGGAAAGTGATATTAGTTTTGTCAGTGTACATTTATGAAAGTAAATGTAATTTCCTATTTCAATTGCCTTTGTTTTGTTTCCCAATTTGGAACTTGTTAAATGATTTGAATATGCCTTGGTTCCTTGTAACCACCCCACAAAAAAACGATAATGATTTAATGGATAGAGCAGACTGAAGAATATGACAGTATTAAGATTGTAAAATGTTAAGC
Organism: Myrmecobius fasciatus; assembly: GCA_023553655.1. Classification (NCBI taxonomy): domain Eukaryota; kingdom Metazoa; phylum Chordata; class Mammalia; order Dasyuromorphia; family Myrmecobiidae; genus Myrmecobius; species Myrmecobius fasciatus. The sequence goes on from JAJPUD010003862.1 coordinate 20,810, forward strand.
AGGTTAAATAATTGTAATACTTAAGTAGGACTAATCTTGCCAAATAAGAGTTGTATTTTTCTATGAATGCTTTATATAAATGAACATGATGTTTTGGTCTGAGAACACTTTCTCAGAGGATCCCAATTACTTTGTGGTTTATCTTTCTGGATGTCAAATCTATAACCCTAACTTGTATTCTTTTTTGCTCATAGGAATGTCAAATGCCCCAGTGGTTTCTGATCCTGAAGCTCCTGGGTCTTATAAAGTCTCACTAAAGTTAATAGGAGTTTTGCTTTCTTTAGATATTGATTCAGACTTTTTCATTTGCTTAATGGGGTTGTCAGTTAAGTAGATTTTGTTATAATGTTATGCTTTAGTATTTTAATGTTCATTTAAGGAACTTAGAACCATTGCACACAGATTTTGGAGTGTGCTTTTTAAAAATTTAGTGGCATGTTGAAGTGAGCATAAAACTTTCACAGGTGTAGCAGAACTATTAGTTTAAAAGAGATTATTTATAAAGTTACACTTACAGTAGATTATTTCCACTCAAAAGTGAGTCATCTTCATTTACTTAGGCTTTTAAAATAATTACTTATCATTTACATTACTGTCATCTTAATATTTCTTGAGAGAAACATTTAAGTTTTCTTGTGTTCTTAAGTTTTAGATCTAGCAAGTAATGATGATACCTAGCATTCTTTAAAAGTACAGTGATTTGGGGAGGAAGGTAGGAGCCCAATAAAAATATTCACTTGTATACCTGTTTTATGTAGTTGAATATTTATGTTAATGTATATTTGAATGCCCGAATACCTTTAATGCATATCTGGAGCTTTCTGAATTGTTTACAACATTTGCCTTGGTTTATTAGTTGCATTAAAAGAAAATAGATATTTTTTGAGTCATGCATTCATAAGTATTAAACAAAAATCTGTTCATTACATAGTTCCCCCAACTTTTCATGAAATAGAAAAGTTAGGCCTACCTCACTATAATCATAAGGTTTTTAAATGTTCCAAGCCTTTCAGTCTAGTGTACTTTTATTCCCAGTTAGGTTAATAACATGGTTTTTGAGACATTGAGATTTATTTTCCTTTTTTAAAGAAATGAACTAGAGATTCAAAATAAATGTATAACCCATCAAAGATAAGATCATTGCTGTAATTCAATACTGGCACATGTTGCTTATTGGTAATATTTTTAAAAATTATTCTTTTAAAAATTATGCTATAGTATGCTTTAGCCTGAACTTTCTAGCAGGAAAAAATGTAGGCAGAATATAAAGACTTGACTTTTTTAGATTTTGAATGTGTGTTTTTCCTAGTGTAGGAAGAGTAAAAACAAACTTAGAACAATACAACAGGAATGCTATTCTTTATCAATAAAGTTATAAAGAAAAATGGGACCTGCAGTAAGGACTTAGATTACTGAGGAAATAAACTTAATTATTATAAATAGTATCATATAATAATTTTGTATGCTAAGTGTGAGGACAAAGAAAGTCATATATGGCTTTAAAAATAAATACTTAATAATTCCTCAAACAGATTGGGTTTTTGCTGACTAGTATTATTTATATCCTTAGAATGATCAACACAAAATACATTTTGAGTTCTCAGCTCACAGGTGCATAGTGCTCCCATATTTTGGAAATCCAAGATTAAGTGGATTTGACTAAATCTAACTTGTTAGGGACAGATGGCTTCTTTAAACAGGTGTCACTTTCATTTCTAGTGCATTGTGTTGGGACTTCCAGTGGCTCACAAAAGGGCTGTCTAAAGCAGGTGGCATCCTTTGCTTTTGTCATTAGTAAAATCTACTTTTAGAGCTAATTATTTTCCCAGGAAGAGGTACTTTTTAAGAAGTTTTTTTTTTTTTAAAAGTGTGTAGTTACTAAACATATTTCATTTTTCAAAATATACCTTTTCATGTAGTGTGACATTAACCTTTTTCTAAATCATTTAATTCTTGATAATATTGCTTGACTCCTTTTGACTACACAAAGAAAATTCAAAAGTTATCGGCAATTCAAATAATGAGGTCATTTTGCAGGGCAAGAAACCATAGTAGTTGAAAATTAAGTACAATTTGATTACAATGACAAGTGAGCTCTAACTTTTACATATATATGATTGTACTTTTTAATGTAGTATATTATAATGTGAAGATATCTAAAACAGATGAAGTTTTAGTTCTATTATATCATGTATCTTTACTAATTCATAGAGAAAAGATATTTTAAATTATCTTAATAACAAAAAAAAAATTTCCAGTATTTTTAAATGAAATATTTTAAGATAAGTTTCAAAAATGAAATTCTGTATCGAGCTACTAAATGAAGCAATACCACTTTTTTTTTTTTTTTTAAGATGCCTTTCAGTGCTATCTTCACTGTGGGAATTTTATATTTTGTATAGCAAATGCACCAGAGGGTGCTATGCTATTTGGATTGCTGTCACTAAGCAAAATGAACTTATTTGGACTTTTAGTTTATAGAAAAAAAAAGACATCTTTCAAAAATTATGGGCATCTTTTGTATTAGCCTGAGAATATATGAGAAAATTGAGCATAATTTAGTTTTTAGAAGTTCTATATATATCATTTCATTATATGTCAGTACAACACATACCAGTATCAAGACTTAATCCTTACTATAATTTCATTCTAAATGAAAATCTGAAAATGTTAACTTTATTTGTATAGCGTGTACTCTGAATTTTAGTGTTAATCACTGTTTCCATCAGTTTACCTAACTTGAGATTTATGCCATTTTTGTAGTATATGCATTCTTAATATATTATCCTCTAAATTTGTTGATATACATCACTATTGTGCACATTCATTTAAAACATCACAAAATCAAATTTTGATGGAATTTGTGCTTTTTTATTGAATGACTTAAGGCTATCCCAAACAAGTGAAAATTTAATTGTTTCAGTTTAATTAAATTAATGTTAATAAACTAGAGAATTTATTTCCTCCAAATTCACTCTGGCTCTGACTACTCTGGTTTGGATAGATGGGGCTAATGTGCCTATTCTGTCTACTAAAGAAGACTTGTAAGGAAAGCTCTTTGTAAACCTTAAAACATTATGAATTTATTATTAACAACTATCTAGAAAACTCATGTCTGACTTGCTTTGTATTGTATTGATTTGGAAGAATGATTTTGGATCTTTCATTGCCATCTGGGTATAATTTTATAATCAAGGGGAGTTTTATGGGAGACCCAACGAATCAAAATCTTGTACATCAGTATGGATTGAAAGAGATTGGTACTATTTAAAAAATAGCAAATATAATACATAGTGTTTTAGAAATATTGCCTCATTTTTATCCTGGAAGATCAATTTTATTATCTTCATTTTAAGTACAAGGAAACTGAAGCATATACATATTAAATGACTTACCCTAGGTTATATAGCTACAAAGTATCTGAGACTGAATTTGAGCTTGGATCTGGATTTGAACCTAACAGCATCTTAAATAAATGCAAGTAGTTGTGGTACTGTGAAAGGAGCACTGGCTTTGGAGTGGCAAAACAGCCTTATCCTTGACCATAACTCTTAACTAATTTAGTTGACAATGTGACCTTAAGAAATCATTCTTTTGAACCTTAGTTTCTTCCTCAGTAAAATGGAGATAATAAAGCTAACGTTACTCACAGTGTAATTGAGTTATCATAGGGAACGTGCTTTGTAAATCTCAAAGTACTATATAAATGTAAACTATTATTATTAGTTAATATTTTATTTTTCTTATTCAGGAGACCTTTTATACTATGTTACAGAGCTAGCTCTAATTGTAATTATTCCTAAAAGTGACCTCATTATTAAAGCATAGAACTACATTTGTCCTAATATGGAATAATGTTGTGTAGATATCAAAACCACCAATTATAATAATGCATTTATATGGCACTTCAATTCAGCAAACATTAAGCATCTGTTAAAGGGTTAGACATAGTAGATGCTAGAATACAGATACAAAACTGAAAATAGCTCAGCCTTCAGGGAGTTTACACTCTCCTAAGGGGTTTAAGGTTTGCCAAATGCTTTCTTCACAACAACCCTATGAGGCAGACAATACTATTTTATCAGCCAGCATACAGAGGCTTTGAGAGATTAAAGCGATTTGATTTATTCATGGTCATATACCTAATGGAACTCAGGTCTGTCAGTCACCTAATTTCAAGTCCAGCATTCTCCACTAGGGCATGCTGCACCCATACAAAATCCATGGTTTAGAGCTGGAAGGAGCCCTCAAGATCTTGGCTGTTTTCTTATTTTACAAATGAAGAAAGTGAGGCTCAGAGAAGCAACAACTAAGATTATAGAGGTAGTGAGTAGCAAAGGCAGCACTGGAACTCCAATCTTTTGATTCCAAGACCAGATTCCTTCTAGATTTTATGTTCTAATCTTAAGTAGATGAGTCAGGTTTACTTAAGAGTTCTTTTGTGGTTTTTTCCCAAAAAAGAATTAGAATTTAATATCTGTACACTCTGCCTTCTCTCTCTGTATCTGTCTCTCTCTTTCTCTCTCTGTCTCTCTGTCTCTCTCGCTGTCTTTCTCATCTTTGTCTCTCTTTTCTATCTCTTCTCTATTCTCTATTTTTGCCTTTTCTTTCCCTTTTCCCCTTCCCCCCTTCTTTTCCCTCCCTTCTCCTCTCTTATACTAGCTATATGACCAATTAGTTCAAGGAAGACCTGAGTTCAAATCTCACTTGTAAGGACTAAATTAATTACATAGCCAAATAGTGTGTACTATGTAAATGGTAGTTAAAATCATTGTCACTTCTCAATTTTCTAGGTAACTCTGTAGAATATAAGTTACACTCCAATTGTTATTTGCATCAGTGGAATTAATTTCCATATTGGAAGTTCTCCATCCAGTGAAATGATTGGTCAGGCCTTTCACCCCATCCCAAAACATTCTTATATCCACTCCTCTATTTAACAGATTTCTCCCCAAGATTTCTTATCACAGTAAGCATGGCAGGTCAAAATGGTTTTTTTGAAACACTTTGTTAACCTCTGAAACTTCATTATATTCAAAGAGTAAAATATAATGAATGTGTATTTAACAGCCCTAAATCAAACCATATGTCTATATTCCTCAGAAGTAAATTCTGTATATTAAGTAAGTTAACACTAAGACAACACCTATGATATGGTCATATAACATCTATTTATCATTTATCTATCATCATGAAATGATTCTTAATTATCTGTCTTTCAAAATATAATTTCCCTTTCACATTTGCCATATCTGAAGAATTTTCTCTCTGTATACCAAAATCAACTATATATTTTCATCAAAATCCTATTTTTTAAGCTTTATGTTAAGTACTCTGGCCATCATAAAAAATTCTTTTTCTGTGGGTAGTCTATCAGACTTTTTGTGCAATTGTGGATTTACCAGGAAATGAGTCCTCCAGTTTGTTATTTCCTAGGAACTATTAGCTGCATATCATAGAAATATAAAATTTGACTCAATGAAATGAATATTTTAGTTAGCTTTTTAATATTTTGCAAAGATAGCATATGTAAAATCTTTAAAAGCTAAAATCTTTAAAAGCTGCATGTAGCAAATGGTAATTTTGGTTTAGTTGGTTTCTAACTTTATTCTTAGATCTATTAAGGGAACTTTAGAAAATATCAGACGTACACAAAATAGAAACATAAAAGAGGACAAATATTATATAGTTGGCTCTCTTTTGAGGTACTAAAGAATGGTTAAGGATTCCTTTTCTCACCAGACACTTTGTGTCATCTCTTAAGTTGTTGTTCAGTACTTTATTGCATTTCTGTATTTTGAAGTATCTTGTAAAAATTAAATATTTACTTGGGAGTTAAGGCTATATTTATAAATTTCTATAAATTTGTTTGAGCTACATCTGATTATGTAGCTTTTCCCAAATTAGCAATCTAATTTATTTTAAATAAAGTCAATCTGATAGTTTATTTGCTTTGTAAACTGAATTTTATGGAGAAATTCTTATAGCTTCATGTTTTATCTCTATTGAGGCCTGCCTTTTCATACTGCTTAGAGGTTTCAGACATACAACTAGCCACACTCAAGGGGGTCCCAAATCAGATTAAAATATAATTGGGATATGTTTAATAAAATAAATAAAAACATAATAAAACATACATAATATTAATATGTGGGTTTCTAAATCAATATATGGTATATAGAAGTCCTGTAGAATTTAGTGGACCCTATTTCTATTTGGGTTTGATGCCACTGGGTTAGATTACATGTTTTCTTCTCTATTTTTTAATATACAACACTTTTTCTGTAAAAATTAATTTAATGATTTGGGTATTGCATGCCACCTTTTCTGATTCTTATTCAATTTTTCCCCCCTTTTCCTTTTTTTTTTTTTTTTTAAGTTTTTCAGTAGAGTATCTATCCTTTGCTTCTTTTAATTTTTTTTTTTAATGGTGCTGGCTTATTGTTCCCAACTCTACTACTAGTTGCCCTCCCTAGAAAGGCATAATAATACTGTTAGAAAGAGCACTGACTTTGGAATCAGTGGACCTGAGTTTAGAACCTGCTTCTGTCTTTTAACAAACATGTTACCTTGACTAGTTACTTAATGTCTATGCACTTCAGTCTCCTCATCTTTAAAATGACAGGGTTGTTGATTCCTTCTAGCTCCAAGTCTATGATCCTGTGCTCTTCTTTGATGATGTCTTTTACCTTACTTGTCATGTACGAGTCATTTTTGGTAATGTGCTGTGCCTATTTTTACCTATCATTTAAGCTTTCTTTTTAAAATCTAGAGCTTACCTTTCTTTTTTCAGCATATAATTTATTGAACATGTAACATTCAGAACTGCCCTGCTTATCTGTGATTCCTTTAAAAATTTTTTTTTTTTTTGGTGGTAGTAGTAGGAGAGGAATCCTATCTCTAAACTCTCTTTCAATCAGCTGTAATTTTGATTCTGCCAAGGTCATAAGGGTCTGTAATTCATGGTCATATAATGGCATCAGGAGAATATCAGTGTTAAAAAGATTGGCTGTTGTGGCAATGAGCAGCTTGGGACTATTGACAGCATTGTACAATTTCTCAGGTGCTATCTGGCGTGCTATCTTCTCCTATTCAATTCTAAGCTTAGATTATTGTCATTAATAGTGCCTGTTCAAAATATATAAAGAAACTGACTAATCCTATGGGCTGTCATTCATTTGCATGTAACTTTGTTAGGCCCACTTTAGGTTTTCTTGTTTTCATTTAGTGATTGTGGATTTCATTGATTAGGCTCTGAAAAATCCTATTTCTCTTCAGAATTCAGTGCAATGTCATCCACAAACAGAACATTTGAGGAATTTTACAATCTCTAAAAGATCTCTTCTGTTCTGTATATACCTATATTCAGCACATAAATTAGTCAAGATCTTAACTCTTAATATCCGCCCTATTTTTTTTTTTGAAGATGGATTTTGCATGTATTCTTGGATGTAGAAAGAAAGCAACCAAGAAATATGACTTGGATATAAGATGATTTATAAATTTTTGCTGTATTTTACTATTTAATATAAGGTCTGTTTAATACCTCTTACTGTCTTCATCCATCTAACTACTTGAAGGACCATCTTTCTTTTGGCTCACATTAATAATACATGCTCGCATGATGTTCCAAATGTGTTACATATTTTTGTTGATTCTTTGATCTATAAACCATTAATTGGGCATTATAGTACTGTACTTAGGGCTTTACAATAGCAGTTTTAAACTCAAGAAATACTGTCTAAGTGTGGTCAAGTATAAAGGAGCAATAAATTGGGAATGTCAGGAAACTTTAGCTCTGTTCACATTTTCACTATCCTGCCTTATGACTTTGTCACTTGAACTCTTCAAGCCTCACTTTCCCTATCTGCAAATGGATGAGGTTGAGCTAGATAATCTCTGAAGTCCCTGGGTTCTGACATTTTATGATTCTATAAATTTTAATGTTTAGCACACTGGAACAATCAATTTTTCCTACCCTTTGAGGTTCTTCCAGACTAAGAATTTTTAGATTCATCCTTCTTTTTACCTGCATGACAGACAGTATTGCTGCCCATTGAAACTACAGGTTAATTCCCAGATTAGTCTAATTTAGATTTTTTTTTTTTTTTAACCAATTCAGTGATACTTACTCAAGGAAAGATGGGCAAATATAGTTTTCATCCAAGGTGAAAAAAGGCAACTGGCCTGCAATAGGCAGATAAGTCCATGCATGGTAGAGGTAAAAGTTTGAGTAAGGGATGAGAAGTAAGCTGGATAGGAGAGGAGAACCAACAATAAAATTGAGCAAAAATGGTATCAGAATAAAATAATGAATTATGAGTTTGGAAAACTCAGTTCTAGTTTCATATCTGCCACTAACTAGCTGGGGGACTTGCTAAGTCACTTAATATCCCCATCAGTTTTTAGTTTCCTTATCTATGAAACAAATATGTTGAACTATTTAACTTCTAAGGTTCCTTTCAGACCCACAGAATATGATTCTTTAATTTTGTTACTTTGGTAGATAGTAGTCAAGGGGATGCCTACTTTAGATTGAAGGAATAGAATTGAGGATGGTTGCTCTGATCTCTGTGATATTTGCTGCTGCCCACTGTGTTCTATCTGGTCAAAACAAAAAAAGAATGTAAATCTGTGACTTTGTTTGCTGATCTGGCCATAGTTATGGCATCCTTTTAGAATTTCACCAGATCAGGGGCTCTACAATAACTGTTAAGTACATTGAACTTTACCCACAATTCAAGAAGTAACTCAGTTCTAGATATGGATTTTCAGCCTGAACAATATTATGAGAGGCAGTTGAGGCCTTCTTTACCCCTTGAGGAGCTCAAGTCCAGAATGCCACTTCTCAAGAATATAGATATGAAGTATCCAGAAAGAGGTGTCTCATAACTAGTAACTATAAAATTAGCTACTTTGGGTACCAATGACCTCATTTCTTTAGTTTTTCTTGAATTTTCTTCGCATGTCTCTCATTTGAGGATGAGGGTGGGTAATTGGGATAAAACTTATCAAAGAATCTGAAAATTATGTGCTAGCTTTTCTACAAAGTCCAGAGGTATTCCTGAGATTCTGGGGATCCTGCTCTAGGAAAAATTATTTTGATACATGCCATAAGTTACAGGTATATATAAATTCATCATTTTTTCCATGAAAATTTTGTCTCAGAAGTTTTTCCTTATTTCATGTAATTTTTTTATGTGTGTGAGGATCTTGTTAACATATTTGTAGTTTTATTAAAGCATGAAGTTTAAAGATTAAAAGTAAGCTACATGATTTTATCTTAAGTTTGCTAATGTATTAAGGAGTCATTCCTTATCCCTCACCTTCATCCCCAAATGTATAGCAGGAAGTAACATTTTCATCATCAAGAAAAAATATATAACTTTTTAACAGAGTAGATTTCAGAAAGAGACACAGATAAGCAGTCCAATGTTAGCACCACGAAGTTAAATCTAAAGTGTTTTGAAAAAGAATAAGCCATATATTGGATTGGTAATTTCATATACAATTCCCATTTCTTGACTGCCTTTGTATATGAAAAGTCATGTTTAATAATTTTCTAGTTAAATTTTTTTAAAAAAAGAAAAGATGTATTCTCTACTACTTTTCACACTTGTCAGAATCTTAACAGGACTTTTTTAGATAGATCAATGGAAGTTCTCATTACTTTTTAAAAACTTTTCCTGAATCTGCTGTTTATTGGTTAATATAATTATTCTTATAAGATTTATCACATTTTATTTGTGAATTCATTTCTTCCTATAAAATAAGCATGCTTTATATCTATCTTAGCTATTGAAGTGGTAGAAGTGGACCTTGAGTGCCTGACTATACTACATTTGCCAGTTAGGGCTTTGCACTAGATGCAGATTTAGGAGACATGAGTTTGAATACAAGATCTGATATTACTTGGAATGTGATCTTGTGCACTTAAATTCCCTGAATTTCCTCTTTTGCAAGATGGAGATAATACTATGTATACTACCATTTTCACAAGGTTATTGAGAAGAAAATGGTTGGTAAATCTTTTAACAATAAAGAATCAGATTAATTTACAAGGTAATATAACTATCATAAAACTCCCTTTTCTTGCATGTAATGGATATATAATACCTCCATTTCATGCCTTTGCGGCCACAAATTAGGGAAAAGAAAAAGAAAGAAAAGTGGTATTGCCAATAGACCTTGAGATCTAAAGTTTCCTATATGCTGCTTTCTAGCTACTCTAGGTTTTTGCATAAAGAATGGAAAGACTTTTTATTGAAACATCAAGTTTTCAGCTATTATTTTGATATTTTGAAATAGCCATGATTTTCCTTGATGTGGATATTTACTTTTCCTTTGCCCCAAATCTGATCACAACTCCTTTATAATTTATGAATTGTTGCGCAAAAAAAAAAAAATACTGCATGAAAGCCAGTCTTCTGGTGATGCTCCTCATCATACTTAGCTTGTTTTTGACTGATAGACAGTCCATGTTTCTGCCCACTGTTCAGTATTTGTCCAGTTTAGTAGGACTTTCTTGATCTTGTTCTTCTCTACCATAAAGTTGGACTTAGTGAAGGACAGATTGCACCTTTTCTATGAAGTTGATGGACACAAATTTTTTAGTCCCCAACATGCCTGATAATGAATAGAGACATCCCTTTGTACAGCTTATATTCTAAATTAAACATGTTCATCCATAGAAAGGAGGAAAAAGAAAATCCTGCTTCTGTGCCAGAAAATAAAAATGATGGATTAACTCAGTTCCCTACCTTCTGCTCTGTGTGGGAAATTCCTAGTTGTCTTTGTGGATGTGTTTGGTGATTAGGCCAGGTTTTCTTTCCTACTTGTGTTCTGAACTGGCATTGTTTGCAACAAAAGAGTGTAGCTTGTCTCATCCCTAATAATGCTTTGTCTGATTGACAGCCAATTATACCTAATGACACTATTAGACAATGGTTTTCAGAAAGTCTTAGTTTAGGAGAACTCCCCATCTCTTTAAAAATTAATTGATGGGACTTTATTAAATTATTATTTGCAGTTAAGTTTACCACTTCAAAATGTGTAGTTAATGCACAGAAATTTCTGGCTTTAAGTAGTCAGGGATGTCTTAATGAAAAACCAGTATGTAAAAATTGTTACAGAAGTAGGGTAGTTAGGGGATAGTTATTTGAATTAATAGAGACTTCATTTTGGAACAATATTTCTTGTTTGTCCCACCATTGGTGTATTTTAAAATATAAATCAGTTATAGAAAATCAATTTATGCATTTTTCCAGAAATATATGTGTAATGTATTACCAAAATCAGACATTTTATACTCTATTAAGTATATCTTGTTTTCACGTACAACTGAGTTTCAGTTCTCTGAACTAATATTTGGGACATGAATAACTTCTAGGATGGGTTTTACTTTCCATTAATCAATAGGATAAAATTAAGATACATGAGCAGTTTTTTTTTCCTGAGTTACATTTATGTGAATTAAGGAACATATTCTGCTTAAACTCATGTAACTATGATGCTTTTTAGACAACACTTTTAATGAATAATTCCATAAACTTTAGAGCTGAAGTAACTATTTGTTACTGTAAATGAAAATACTGCACCGCTGGATAGTAACCATAGCTTTAAAATGGAAAACTAGGCTTTTTTTTTTTTTTTTTTTTTTTTTTTTTGGTGGACATGGTACTATACATAGAAGTGAACATGCACTTGACTTAAAATTTTATGTCTTGAAAGCAAGTTGAGATTGCCTTGAATAAGGAATGGAAGTAAATTTTGATTGTATTGAACTCTAGGGTAGCATTTATTTTAGTGAAAAGCTTAGAGTTCCAAGTTATTGTGATTAGAAAGGAGAAGAATTTGAACCTATAGGGAAATGTGGTAATTCCACCTGTTTCCACTTTTTTATTCTCAATAGCTATTACTGTTCTAAGTTTATGAAGATGTGGACCTAGAGGCAGCTTGTCTTTGGTGCCTTAGCCCCTATATTGAGTTGTGCTTGTATTAATTTGCATCACATTCTGGAATCCCTCAAATCCTGTAATAGTCTTGTATGATACATGGTGCTTTGAACTTTGGAATTCACCAAATTATCTTTTGCTTTGTAAACCTTTTAGTAATTTCAATAGATGGCACAGCATATCTATAACAATAGTATCTTAATCTGAAAACAATAGAGTAAGAATCAGAGAAGCACAGGAGAAGAAAGAGAATAGTACAAGTAGATAAAAAAGGAGAATAAGAAATTAGTAAAATGATTATAAGATCAAAGTAGTTGATCACATAGGCAGTAAAGATAAGCAGTAAGGCATTTGACAGAAGGCAAAGGAGGAAAATGAGTTAAAAGAAAACTCTGAGGAGGAAAGTAATGATAGATTTACAATATTATTTTGACTGTAGTTATTTGAACTGATTAGTAGGAGAAGCTAGCATTATTATAATTGTACTTTATGGCCACCCCTTTTTTTGTGAAAATATTCTATTTATGGACCATGAATAGTTGGGCTTGGGGGAAAGTATATATATTTTACAAAGGGAAACATTTAATAGAAATGTGTTTCAATTTAAATTAATATTGGCATAATTTAGTAAATTTAGGATATTCTTACATCTGGGATATCTGGTTAGCCTAAAAATATCTTAATTTCATCTCAAGCTCAGTCATAACTTAAATATTTAGTAGTCTTTGGAAAACTACTATTTTAAAAGTACCTTGTCTTTTTTTTTTGTCACATTGATAATTGAAATGTTATCAAATAGAACTTAATTTTTATACTGAAAACAATGCTTAAGATTATGGTTGAGATCTTTTTTTTTCCTCTACTTTTGTCATGATGTATGATTACATATTGCAAGTGTTTAATTTTTCCATTTCAGCATATTATTTCTTAATCTGGAAGATTGTTCTTAGTTGTTAGTCAAGTCTTCTGTTTAATAATTCTAGATTTCAGCACTTGAAACCTGACCTGTTATTGAAAAGGGAGCAAGCAAAAGGATAATAATCCATCTTAAAGTACACTAGAAAAAAATTGTTTTTTGATCTGAGAAATATGACATTGGTGCATAGAAGATTCATCATTCTCATAAGAAGACTGTACAAAAATGCTTCTCTTCCTTGTATTCTGTAATATTTTGTTAAGCTTTCAAAAACTTTTTTTTTTAAATTAAGATTTTGGTCATTTAGGATTCTGAGTCATTTGCATTTTATTTGGAAAGTAGGTTGCCTCAACTTAAGGTTATTTTCTAAAGCCTTATTTTAGTTGATTGGAGGATAAAAGCAAACTTGATAATTTTTAAGAATTTAAATCACAGTCAATTGAAATCCATAAAAATCATGAAGTAGAGTATACAAATACTTAAACTAATTATTATAGATGTTTTTATAATATAAAATATTTTTCTGTTAAACTTTAGTTTCTTTTTTCTCTCTCATCATTTACAGTTTTTTTTTAGTTAGCCAAACTCAAGTGCTTTAAACTTTTGCATATAATTCTTTTCATTTAATAGAATGAGAAAAGTGGTAAGTAGTCAAAAGATTCCATTTTGAGAGGTGATAAGTAATTAAAACTAGCTGTTAATGAGAGAATTGAAGAAGTATTCATAAAATAGAATTTATTCAAGGAGAAAAGGGAGAAAGTCTAATTGAGAAAAAGGCAAAATATGGTAAATTATAAGAAAGGGTATATGTTTGATGATTTAACATCATTCAGACCAGTGTAATAATTTCTCTTTCATTGCCTTCAGGGAAAAAGGAGGTTCTTCTGTCCTATTTCTTTGGTTGGGGTCATATGGGTGTGAGGGAAGCTCATTTTCCAAAGCTTAAGGCTGTAACTGAAAAGGAGTGGAAAGTAGAAGAACTTTATTTACTCATGATCAGAATTGTTCTGTTATGAACAAACTAATTTTATATATATACACATATACATACATATATAATATATATATATTGAAAAATCTCAAATGGTGATAATTGGAATTTTAAAAACTAAGACAGAAATAAGAATTTCTTTTTCAAAGGAAATGCTTCTCTATAAATGATCAAAGCATACATAGATATATAGAAAGTATAGGGGGGGGAAATTATATAAAATTTCCAAAGACCCTCTCCATTTTATAATTAAAAAGTAAATAATCCTGTTTATATGACCTTTTTATGTATTGTATAATCTGTAACAAATCAGAGTAAATGCAGTATATGTAAGAAAAAAATGTATGAGTTATATTTGGCCAAACAAAAATTTTGAAAAGATAAATATAATGAAAACAATTAACTCAACCCTGTACATCCTAGTTTTTAGTAATATTCAAAGCAATATTTTATATGTGTGTAAATGCATATGTTTACCAATTTGAAATAACATTAAATTAGAAATAATTGAAAATAGTTTTTCCTCTGGTACTATAGACCACTAGAATTAAATATATTAATTGTCATTTAATTTGATGTTTCCTCATTTTTACATTCCTCTTAACTTGGACAGAGGTCTGCTTCATTTTGTTTTGGTATTGATTTTAGTTTGTATATTGAATTGTCCTCTGGATTTTAAGTTATATGATATTTGATTTTTAAAATTGACCACTTTTATTAAAAATACTTTTATTAAATTTTTTTTCAGCAGCTTAATGGAATTTATTCTTTAGGAAGGTAAATCATTTGTCCTTATCAAGTCTATGTTTGGAGAATGAACTCTAAGGTATCAGGGAGAGTTTCCCTTGGTCATGAAGTTTAAACTTTTTTCTGTCTTGACCTTACTGATTTGATATCAGTTTTTAAATTAGGTTTCCGTAGCCCACTTCATCCAGTGAATATGGAAGAGGCAAACTAGTTTAATTCATATCTCAATAGTAATTGCTATTAAGAAATACCCAGGTAGCTATCTACTTATATAGCTTGAAGACCCTCCAGTGAAGACCCTCCACTGAACTCCTAAGGCAAACTTTTTAATTTTTTGATAGCTCTAATTTTTAGGATATTTTTCATTATATCAAATCTAAATGTGCTTAAATCCTATCTTCTACAGGAAGCCTTTCCCAATCCCTCTTAATTCTAATCCCTTCCCTTTCAATTACTTAATATTTATTTTGTATATTGCTTCTGTGTACTTTGTTTGTTTCCCCCCATTATATCCTTCTCTCCCCCCTTCTCTCCCTCTTTCTCTTCTTCCCTTTCTCTTACCTTCCTTTCCCCACTTCTATCTCCCTCTCCCATTTTCTCCCTCTCCCCTAATGTTTAGCTTGTACATAATAAATACTTAATAAATTTTTATTGATTGATTATATCTTTTCAATTTCTACTACTTGATCCTTAGTGTTTCTATGACCAACAAGAATAAACCTTATTACTTTCTAACAGCTTCTTCCAACTACTTTATGATTATCTCATCTTTCTAAAATGCTCTCTTCTCAGACAACTATTACCAATTTTTTTAACTGATCAATTTATGTCAATGGTTCTTCATTATCATGGTTGCTACTCTCTGGATGCTTCCACTTTTGATCAAACTAGGCAAGTGCAGCAAGATTTTCACTTTTACTTTAATTAAAATATAATTCACTGTTGATTTTAATTCATTTTGCCATGGTTCTTACCCTTATGGCCGACTCTATCCTGTCCTCACATCATTGACCTAGTACTGTTAGCCAGTCAGCTGTCACCTGTGGTTCCTGGGCTGAGCTAAGAGGAGAGAATAGTTGGAAAACTATACAGCACCTGCATTTTTACATATTCATATGTGTGATAGAATGCAGATGTTTGCATCACATAAGCATAAGGAAATATAATACTATTTACTGTGGTAACATTTTTACATTATAAATGTTGTGGTGGAATACTTTTCTGAAGGCTATGAAGAACCAAGATATAGTACTAACCTTATAAAGTATTATTATTATTTAAAAATATATTTATCTTATGTATATCTTTATGCAATAAAGAGTAAAAAATAGAAATTTTTGAAAATTGTTTACTTCTTTAAAAAAGTATATTAAAACTTTTTTCGTTCTACCATATTGTTTAATATTTTGGTTATTCAATTATGGAATTTTTTACATTATGTATATGCATATATGTGTATATATATATATATATGTATATGTGGCATGGCATGGAGGGTCTTGAGTATTAAATAACATCCACAAGCATATAAAATGAGAGGGAAATGACTTACTTTAAAAAAAAAGTGTTATCTGGGATAGATGATAGATCTTTATGATTAGAGAAAAGAATTCACAGGTTTGCACCTGCACATGATTACTTTTTTGAGGAGATGAGGGATGACTTTGATCATAGAGGAGTCTTTACAAACATGTATTTAATAAAAAATTAAAATAATTTTCTTGTAAAATATTAGTGCTTATTGTATAAGTGCTTGTTCAAAGATGAAGCTTGTCTCTACTCTGGTAATTTAAAGGTGTTGTGCCACTGTCAAGAAAAGTGAACCAGAAGAAATTGTCCTTCACTACATAGAGAATAAAAGCAATGCAAGTATCCTTATTATATTTCATAATATTTATTAAGATCTGAGTTTATGGTAGGGTAGGTTTTTAGGGTCATCGTGTTTCCTGATTAATATTACATGATGGTAGAATGAATTAATATTATATGGCTGTAGAAAGAATAATTTATGACTAAGGTTGTATCTTGTTGTTTCCTTCCTAAAATGATTAAAAGAAATTTTAAAAAATGTTCAGTCAGTGATGCATTGTTGGTGGAGCTGTGAACGGATACAGCCATTCTGGAGAACAATTTGGAGCTATGCTCAAAAAGTTATCAAACTGTGCATACCCTTTGACCCAGCAGCATTTCTATTGGGCTTATATCCCAAAGAAATCATAAAGAAAGGAAAAGGCCCCACATGTGCAAGAATGTTTGTGGCAGCCCTTTTTGTAGTGGCTAGAAACTGGAAATTGAATAGATGCCCTTCAATTGGAGAATGGCTGAATAAATTATGGTATATGAATGTTATGGAATATTATTGTTCTGTAAGAAATGACCAGCAAGATGATTTCAGAGAGGCCTGGAGAGACTTACATGAACTGATGCTGAGTGAAATGAGCAGAACCAGGAGATCATTATACACGGCAACAACAGTACTATATGACAATTAATTCTGATGGACATGGCTCTCTTCAACAATGATATGTTTCAAACCACCTCCAATTGTTCACTGAAGAAAGCCATATGCACCCAGAGAGAGGGATGCGAAATGTGGACCACAACATAACATTCTCATATTCCTTGATTGATGTTTGCTTACATTGTGTTTCCTTTATCTGATATATCGTTTGTGTAGATAAGATTTTTCTTGCACAACAATGATAAGTTTGGAAATATGTATACATATATTCGATTTGCCAATATTTTAACATAATTAACATGTAGTGGATATCCTGCCATCTAGGGAAGGGGGGTGGGGAAGTTGGGGGGAAAAATTTGTAACGGAAAGCTATGTAAGGGTTATTGTTGAAGAATTACCCACACATATGTTATGCAAATAAAATAAAATTAAAAAAAATGTTCAGTCAGATTTAAATTTAGTTTTTGTAACCAGGTTGGATAAAATTAAGAATTGATGGTCTGAGCATTAAGACTTAATTATTTGAAACAAATAGATTTTGAAAGAGAATAGGAATATGACAATAGGATTTTCTCAAAGTCACTTGATGCTCTTGGCAGCCTCATTTGTGGTAACAAATATGAAAAGATACATTTATATAAAACAGCTTTCCTATGGGGGCATACATTTGGCTTTAGTTCTACAGGAAATCCCTGTGCACAAACCTTTCTTGCAAAACTATTCCCTTTGGATTTATCCTGACTTTCAATTTTTTAAAAAGTAGTATGATAAACAATGGCATGATGAAATTTTAGTAAGCTCTTGCATTTTTACCTAAAAATTTTTATTTTCATTATTCTTCATGGCTATAATTTTTTATTTATTACTATTTCCATTTGACTTAAAATAAGCTCAAACTTAGAGTGAATTGAATTTATTCTACTTTTTGATAATTGTAAAATAGAGTATTATTAGAAATTTATTCACTTACTTTTAGTCTGATTATACCTTTGACCTGTTGGCTTAGGTACTAACACATGAAGCCAAAAGAAAATACAGATTGTAAAAACTTGCTTGTTTGTAAGTCAGCAGAAAGGAAAGTATTAAATACCTTGAAGTCTTAAACTGAGATTTAAACATAGGTGACAACTTCTAAGATTCAGTTACCAGAGTAACCAAATACTAGAATGCTAAATTTGTTGGCTATAGAAAGAAGTAATCTAAATAATGGAATGTGGTATTAATATTTTATGTATTAAGACTAGCTAATAGTTTCACCTTAACTGTGTCTAAATAGAGATTAATGGAATACATTTAAAATGAATTATTCTTTGTTTAAAATAACTAATAGACTTTATGGCTTAAAAATCTTTTATTCCTTTCCACTGATGTCCATTACATAAAGTTCAAACTTTTTGGCTCAACCAAGAGACCGTCAGTCACATTTTTCTAACCTGTTTCCTAACAATTTTTCTCCCTGGTCAAACTAATTTAACTTATTTTCAAAGCATGCTACTTTTATTATTCTCTATATAGCCTAAGTAGTTTATTTTTTTCCCTTAGAAGATACTGCCTTCTGCTAATTCCCATATAGTCAAATTAGTCTGCTCATTATTTCTAGAATTTGCTTTTCTGTTGCTTTACCTTTGCTCACACTTTCCTTCCACCTGAAATGCCATTTCCTATGCCAGTGGTTTAACCTATGCAAATTTCATCTCTTACAGGAATCCTTCTTTGACCACATGGAAGGATCTGTCTCTTTCTCCAAACTTTTGTAGTACTTATTTTGTACCACATGCCTGTACCTCCTGTATATTGTGAGGTAGGCGTGTGTGTGTGTGTGTGTGTGTGTGTGTGTGTGTGTATTTCACCTTCCTAACCAGATGATAAGACTTTGCCTTATAATTGTTTATATACCACTCGAAGCCAGATATGCCACTTTGTACTTAGTAGGTACTTTGTAAATATTAATTGATATTTATAATTAAGTTACTTTGATGCTTTGAAGGATCTATAGTTTCATTAGTTGGGACACAATGCAGGTGTGATACTTCTGCTCAAGCTTTTTAATCCTAAATCCTCTAGAGAGGTGTGCTGGAGGCCATCTTCTGATTATTTTAATAGTATGGGATTATGAATTCAGCGTTCAGGAGGTCTCTCCATTACTTCACATTCTTGACACATGGCCAACCACTTTTTCTGGTTATACATGTTTTTTTCTGAAAGATGATTTTTCTTCTACTCCTTGTACACAAGTCATCATTGATAATAATTGCAGTCTGTTTATTCCCATCATTTATCTTGACTTTGCACTTTGAGTTGCTTGTAATTTTGTTTCTTCTGAGACTACACTATTTCATGATGCACAGTCATATATCATCACTGGGTGGTTTAAAGAGATGGGCTTTTGTAAATACCAAGCAATTTGGGATTCATTTGAAGCAATGTACAGTTTCCTAAATATTATAGTCATAAGTATGACTATTTTGAAATTTACTCTATTGAATTGGCTTCCAGAATTTCTTTTTTTACTTCCCTAAAATGAATATTTAGTATTTTATGCTCTTTTCAACTAGGTGGTGCAGTGGATAGAGTGCTGCTTCTGGAGTCATCAGAAAGACCTAAGTTTAAATCCAGCCTCAGATATTAACTATCTGTGTGACCCTGGGCAAGTCACTTAATTTCCCTTTGCCTCAGTTTCCTCACCTATAGGATATGGACACTCAACAATACTTGCTTCACAATATTGCTATGAGGATTAAATGAAATAGCATTTAACACAATACCTGGCAGGTAGCAGGTGCTATAGAAATGCTTATTTCCTTCCCTTCTTTTCCTCTTTTCTCCTTTTCCCTCTCCCCAATAGTTTCCCTATAGCTGATATCGGTTTATTTAAGTCCCTTTCCTCTTTACTTTCTTTTTAAATTTGTAGGTGGTTTATACACGCATACACACACACAAACATACATATACATACACATATTTTGTGTACATATACAAGCATGCATACATGCATATAAGTTTTGAAGTTTCTGAGTACTTAACATGAGTCCCCAATTCCTGGTAAAATGATCTGAATTTATGGTTATGAAAATTCTCAATGTAGATTTGAGAATGGAGGCTGTGTTATGAAGGCCCTTTCTCATACTTGCAGATTGAGTAGCTGTGGGAATACCTTGTTGCTTATTCCAGGGTCCTAAACAAAAGAGACACAGAAGAAGGGTCTTTTTTTTTTTTTAAAGAGATTCCTAATTTAGTTTGGCCTAGTGCAGATCTTTCTCTACTTTGGAGCATTGTTGAGTTGCTCTGTCCTTTCAGTGACTTTGGTGGACTTTCACAGTATAGAAGTAGGTCTTGGGACTAGGGGTCACTTCAATGTAACTGGTAGTGGCTGAAGAACACATAAATATAAGGATTTCCATACTGCCTTTATTCACTGTTGACAGTCATTTATTACGTACCTATAATAACAATAATCAGAACCCAAAATTTATATAGTATTTTAAGGATTTAATATATTTTGTTTACCATAGTTCTATGAAAAGAAGGTATTGTAAGTATGTTATTCAGATTTTGTTAAGAAAACTGTAGCAGAGGTTTGCTCAGAGGCACAGTTCAACACTGTTCCACTTGAGATGTGAACCTACATTTTCTCACACTGAATCTTCTACTCTTTCCCATGAACTACATTGTAAAGCATACATTAGATTTACATTTCTATCCATTTTTGTAATCTGAGTACAACACTGACCAATGTACTTTGGAAAGATAAGAATTATATCCCTTATTGATCTTTTATGTACCTTAAAATACTTTTGCTTCCATTAATAGCAGATTATGGATCTTCCATTAACTTATATAAATATTTTTGAATATGTATTTTAGCTTGTTACATACCTAGTTATGACTAAGTCTACAAATGTGCTGTTCATCATATAATGTAATATTTTCTTTCGTCCTAAACTGAGCTCTTTCAAACTTTTAAGGGCTTGCCCTTTACTACAGTATTCCAGGAAATTGATCATAGGCTTTATTCACTTTTCTGATACTATTCATGATTTGACAGATTTGAGTTTTAGGCCATTCATCCTTATTTCTAGACTGGAGAATCATTCAATCTTTCCCTTTTATTCTCACATGACACCTCCCTACCCTTTCACTTTTGCCTTAAACACTTTATTTGTCATTCTTAGGACATATACCACTATAACTGTGCATGTGTGTGTGTGGTATGCGTGTGGTTTAACAACCAAAAGGTATAATGCTATCCTAGTTATGGATGGATCACTATCTTGTGCTAAGGAATAAAATAGATGGACCTTCAACATTTCTATGGGTTAGAAAAGAAGAGAAAAACAAAGATCTTTTAGGATTCTCCATCCCAAATGAACTCAAAAGTTTGAGGTTCTTCTGACTATATTTCTGAAGCTCCTGATGCTCTGATGATGGAGCACATCTGTGGGAATAGAATGGGACTATTATCTATCTTCAGCAATAGTATAACAAGTTATATTTTCAGTTTTCTGAATATGAACAATTTACATTTGAAAAAATTCTTAAAATATAGTAGTTTCTTGTTCTCATGCTTAAAACAGTTCATAAATGTATTTTAAAAGAACTAAAAATTTGTTATAAAAATATTTGTCACTGCTCAGTCATCTTTAAAAATCATGAGTTTATATGAATGAAATTTATTTGTAGAAGATTGTATATGCAAAAAGACAAATGAGAGGTTATTTAGATAAATAAAAGTCACACAAATGCAGGAAAATTGTCTTGAATTCTGTTATTTTGACAAATAGATTGTCATGCTGATATTTTTAGAATAGATTTTTCAATGTACTAATGTCAAAATCATATTTTCCATTTCACTTTAGTGTGAAATATTCAGCATTCCATGCCTGTCATCCATTATGCAATATACAGTTTGACAGAATTTGAGACTATCATCCTATATTGGAATATTTTACTCAAAAAAAGGCTAATATATAATGTATTAACAAATATTTAAACATTGTGAAAGTGCTCAAGAACTTTCATCAAAAATAGATCATGTTTTGTGTTTTTTGGTTCTTGAATGTTTAATTGTCTAAGTTTAATTTATTTCCATTTCTTACTTCTATACTTATAGGTTAGTATTTTCTTGTTCATCTGAAATGTACATGTCCAGTTCTAAATCCCAAGATTGTGAGAAAAGATATTCACAAAACTTAATTCATTATATTATTTAGTATATGAAGCTACTTAGATGTGGACCATTGTTTATTTTACTCTCTGCCTCTGAATATCTGTCCATTTTGAACATAAAATATTTAGGTTCAACCTCCATATTTTTCATAATTTGAACATGACTTAGAACTCTATCACTTAACCCAACACCTGATCAAATTGTAAAATTTTAGAGTTTGAATGTCCAATCTTATTTTAAATCTAAGACTATAGTAGAGTTGGAATTGGAACCCTGATTCTCAGTCTAGTGTTACTTCTCTTGTACATTGTAATATAGGAAACACAGTATTGGATTAGAATTTATAAATGTCAGGATTTAAATCTTGCCTCTGATACCAAGTATATGTCAAGGAGCAAGTCATTAAACTTCTCTGCATATCACTTTGCTCAAATGTAAAGCAAGGATAATAACACTTGTAGTATTTAACTCTCAGAATTGTTCTGAGGGTCAAATGAGATAATATATGTGAAGCACTTTGAAAATCTTAAAAGCTATGTAAAATGCAATATCTCCTCCTTAACTTAGTGGACTATCAAAACTCCAGAGAGAATCTACTTAAATAAATTTTGGAAATAGGGGAGCTCTTTTGTAATACCTCATTTTGGCTCAGAGCTATGAGGAGTAATTTGAGTTTTCTGATCAATGTTTTTTTTTTTTTAAATTTTATTTGCATAACATATGTGTGGGTAATTCTTCAACAATAACCCTTATATAGCTTTCTGTTACAAATTTTTCCCCCCCAACTCCCCGCCCCTCCCCTAGATGGCAGGATATCCACTACATGTTAATTATGTTAAAATATTGGCAAATCAAATATATGTATACATATTTCCAAACTTATCATTGTTGTGCAAGAAAAATCTTATCTACACAAAAAATATATCAGATAAAGGAAACACAATGTAAGCAAACATCAATCAAGGAGTATGAGAATGTTATGTTGTGGTTCACATTTCACATCCCTCTCTCTGGGTGTATATGGCTTTCTTCAGTGAACAATTGGAGGTGGTTTGAAACATTTCATTGTTGAAGAGAGCCATGTCCATCAGAATTGATCGTCATATAGTACTGTTGTTGCCATGTATAATGATCTCCTGGTTCTGCTCATTTTACTCAGCATCAGTTCATGTAAGTCTCTCCAAGCCTCTCTGAAATATCTTGCTGGTCATTCCTTACAGAACAATAATATTACATAATATTCATATACCACAATTTATTCAGCCATTCTCCAGTTGAAGGGCATCCATTCAATTTCCAGTTTCTAGCCACTACAAAAAGAGCTGCCACAAACATTCTTGCACATGTGGGGCCCTTTCCTTCCTTTATGATTTCTTTGAGATATAAGCCCAATAGAATTGCTGCTGGGTCAAAGGGTATGCACAGTTTGATAACTTTTTGAGCGTAGCTCCAAATTGTTCTCTAGAATGGCTGTATCCATTCACAGCTCCACCAACAATGCATCTTATCAATGTTTTAACAGTTGCTATGCCCAAACAAGTTTTCAAAATTGTGTGCTTGCAAGCCCTCTTTTCCATCTCTTTTTCTCAGATTGTCTATTTTTCTTTCTATTTCCCCATCCTTCCCTTTTCTCTTGCTTTTCCCCTATCCCATTTAATCCTCCCATTCCTCCCCACCCAGCCTTTGACCAACCTTCACTGCAGTAAATGTGATTCGTCAAAAACAAACAAACAAACAAACAAACAAATAAATAAATAAATAAAATAAACTTATATTCCAAGAGGAATGTTATTTTATAATTTTTTTATGAAAAAAAAACTAATAAAATGATCCCTTGGTCTTTTTTGTAGGATGTGCTCTCTTCCTATTTGCATTTTTGGTTAAAATGTGTTTCTTATTCTGTATTGTCACTGAAATACCATTTTGGCTCCTAGTAGTAGATTTTTAATTGGGAATGACTGCTAAAGTCTTCAATCTTGGCAGAGGCTATACAAACCAAAACCGGATGAATTGGGGGAGAAATAGTTATTCTGGATTGCTTGAAGTATGTAAACTAATTATTATTTTACTTTTAGAGTATTCTAGCCTTTTGAAGTAATTCATTGCTTTCCTGTAGTTCTGAAACTTGTGCATGACTATAAAAGTACCCTATTAAGATACCCATTATCAGTAATGAAGTTTAACAATTAATTTATTTTATGGATCTATGTTAGTAACGAAGAAGAAACAAAATCCCTTTAGTAACATGCTATGACGACAATTTAGCTTACTGAAGCAGCCCCCAATTTTTCTAAATGTGGTGTAATTGCAGCATACAATAATGGAACTGAATTGATTGTCAAGTTGGCCCAGAAAAAAGGCCTTATTAGTTGAAAATTTGAGCACAAAATTAATAAGTGGATTTATATTTGTGATATTTAATATTAGAGAAGTTCCACTGGAATTTATACTTTTTTTTTCTTTCAATGCATATCCTAGGTAAAGAATGAATATCTACGAAATTGCAAACTCTATGAGGAAACGGTTTAAATAAATGTGTACCTCCCTTATAATGCTCTGCCTACTTTTTCTCATATGGATTTTTTGAATTGAAGTTACTTGAATAATTTGGTAATTTGTTAACATGCATCATAGTATTTGGATACTGTGATGCCTATTAAAATTTTTTTTCTAAATTAAAAATTCAAAAATTTGAAAACTATTTCTCTGTGTATAATAATTTGAATCTGTTATAGATTTTGGTTGCTTAAATCCTTGGTGGCAGAAGTGTGAAACACATAGCTCAAAGCACTCTCAAGTGCTTCCCCAACCAGATTAAAATGTAATTGGGACATATTTAACACATACAATAACAAAAAAAAAGCAAAAATATAACAAAACATAAATAATGTTAATGTGTGATTTTCTGAATCATTATGCAGAACATAGGGATCATTATCTGTGTTTCTATTTGAATTTGACAACACTGCTCCAGAGAATGAAAATCTTTGAATTTAATGTTAAAATGTCACTTCAGGATTTGAATTATTGATTTCAAGAAATTTAGATGAGAATCCTACATTCTAAGGTTGTATTATGCATCACCTTTTATATTTTTGCCTAGGCTTAAGAGAAGGGTTTGTTCATTGTGTTCTGACTCTAAAGAGAGATCACAAATGCTCCAAAAATATATGTTTTGGGGCCTTTCTATAAGATTACAGTAGAACACTTATTTTGTGAAGGCCAAGACTTTTATCTTAAGTTTTTAAATGTTTATGTCCTCTCTACCATACACTTAGACCAGTATTTAAGAAAGAGTAAGTAGATGTTTAATAAATACTATTGAGCTGAATTTAATATACTTTATAAGGAGATTTGTAAGAGTTTGTTTTATGATAAATTATAAAGTACATAGGAGTCAGTGAAGCTTTTTTTTTTTAAATGTTGGAGGGTTGGGCATTTATAATATAAACAATGTTATTTAAGAAAATATCAAAACATTCTTTTCAGTTCATGAATAGATCATAGTTTTAAAATACATTTTTTAATCAAATACTACTGGATTTATTACATGGAATGTAGGTTTAAAAAAAGGAAAATAATATTAGTGAATGTAAAGAAAACATTTTCAGTTTTTTAAAGATGTTTTACACATGCTTTGATATGTTACTTATCTCTTACTAACCACGTATCAAATTTAACTTCCCCCACTGATTGAAAATCCTGGTTTGTGATGCCAAAGAATGATACCAATTTTCTTAAAATTTTAATGTTAAAAATTTCACTAAACAAAGTTAATTTAAATGAGTACATAGGGCACTTTTAGGAAAATGAATGTGTTCAAAATGAAGTAAAGTTTGCCATTTCAAAAAGTTTAGAAAATGGGGCAGTTAGGTGGTGCAGTGGATAGAACACTAGCCCTGAAGTCAGGAGGACCTGAGTTCAAATCTAGCCTCAGATACTTCCTAGCTGTGTGACCCTGGGCAAGTCATTTAACCCCAATTGCTTCAGCAAAACAAAAAGTTTAGAAATTGCAGCTTTAATTTGTGGATTGATTCTATTGATGGAGAAGCTCTTCTACTCTGTTACTGTAGATTCTGCCAGTGTCCAACATAGATCCTATAGCTGTATGATAGCATTATTAGGGGTTAACTTCTAGAACCCAAAGGGTAATGTAAGCAGAAAAACATCCATGCATTTCTGTGTAGTTAATGGGACCTTTTAGTGGTAGTCTTTGACAGAATTTTCTTGTGTTATCAGAGAGTATTAGAATAAAACCTTATTCTAATCGTGTATTTTGATTTTTTTATGTTTGTAAATTAGCTCAGTGTTAATCTATAAACATCTTCAAACTTTAATAACATTTTTTTTTTGCGTCAGGAGCATGTTTTAACCTCTCACCATGTCTCCCAGAACCCCAAATTGTGAAATGTTTTTCTAAGGAATAGGCATATTAAAATGAGATCTCAGATGTTAAATAAAATTGCCAAATCTAAACAGTCTCCTTTAGTACTTTCATTTTTCCTATTTTCTTTCTCCTTATATTTAAGATGAATAATATTTATTATCTCACATCCCAAAGATATATGCACAGAATTATAGAATATTAGAGTCAGGAGAAAAAAGAAAAACCTAGATCATTTATATAACATTCCCCTTACTCCTATCCCTTCAGGGAAATAGAAATGAGAAAAAAAGAGAAGTTAATGGACTTGCCCAAAAATCAGGTAGTTAGAGAGTTCTGGTTCAAGGACTTGATTCCAAACCCTGTAACACTTTTAAGTACAGGGTTCTTTCTATCATTTAATAACCTTCTCCAAATATTCTTTTGTGTGGTCTGTTTTCAGCTCACGTTTATCTGTTGCTTTCCTCTATTTGAATTTCATCTAAATCTCAGGCCATTTCAGTTCTTCTCCCTCTTTTCCCTTCATACCTAGTTTTTCTGTCAGTGCCTTTTTATTTATCAGTCTCTACCTCATCTAATTTCTTGGTACTTTTTCTTACCTCATCTTCCCTCCTGTATAGTTATTCTACCTTGGTATTTTGTGTAATTCTCTAGACCAACTTTTTTTTTTTAAACTTTACATCAACTGGTGTTTAAAGAAGCCACAATTGAAACACAGATAACACCACCAACAAATGACATGTTATTTTAATGTGGACTCCTTAGAGTAGTTAATGGGATATCTGAATTTTGTCATGTATGCAAAGGAAAAGAGGCATTTCCTGAATTTTTTTTTAAATTTCCCTATAGTTGCTTAATAGTGTCTTTGTAGCTGGAGCATCCTTGAAAAATCCCAGGATATAGATGGAGATAACAATGTAGATTGTTAAGTGAGGAGTACCTATTTGAAAATTTTAGCTGTAGACAATCGTTTTTAATTGATAGAAAAATAGCTTTTGTTTTTTTTTTATCAAGATAAAAAGCAATAAATATAGCAACCTGTGCCTATCCAAAGATCTCTGTAAATGTCTTAATCAAATTTTACCATAACAATATCCTGACTTTTTCTAAATTTCCATGTGAAATTATGAAATTTTAACAATTATTTATTTTAATGTTTCACTAGACTCTGAAATCTAGAGGTTTTTGTTTGTTTGCTTTTTAAACCAAATAGAATAAGAGTTTATATGTCACTACAGTTTTACAGTTGGGGTTTTTTTTGGGGGGGAGGAGTTCAGAAGAGGAACTGGGGTTTTTGTGGGAGTTTTTTTTTTTTTCTCTTTGGTTTTCAATTTTTGTAGGAATCTTTATTTTCGTTTTTTGAAGACTTCATGACCTTTTGTTCACAGGATTAGCTCCCATTAGTATTACTAAAGTTAAAGTACTTAGAGGATACAGTTCTCATCAAAATATTTAAGGGTATTCAAGTGCCTCATTTTCCTGAAACTTTGCCACTTGTGTTTATATTATTTATATCCTTGTAGAGCAATCTGGAAATTAAAAAAAATACAGATGTTAAAATCTTTAATTGAAATGTAGATCATAATCTATTCATTTTACCAAATTAGTTGGGGATTTTGTGGATAAATTTTGAATATTTATGTATGTTTAGCATTTTGTTCCTTTGTTAGAAATCTCTCACTGTGACTTGTTTTTAATAGGATGTGTCTTGAATTGTGGGCAGATCACTCTAGAAGAGTATTAAGCTCTTTAAACATACTGGTCAGACTCATAAAGGAAAGCCTACAGGTTTATTAACACTCCTTAGCCTGAAAGCACGGCATACCCTTTTAGGTTGCACAGCAACAGACTCCTAGCAACCACAATAGATTGAATTTCTAAGAGTGACCAGGCCAGATGTAATAATAAAGCAAGAGGTACAAACAGTTGTCATGGTTTTCTTCTCAGAGTAAACTAGTCTAACTTGGGGGAGTTTTGTTTTTCAAAGATAACAAACTTAAAAAACTAAGACTGCTTTACACAGGACTTTGGGGATCACAACAGTTACAATAGTACTGTATAAAAAGGCCACTATTTAAAAATATATATATCAAAGCCACAAATAAGAAAAAGGAAAGGATTTTCATATAGAGATTTTAAAGAAAAACACTATTTATAGTCTATGTTCTTTTAAAAATATTATTGTAGCAAAATGAGAACCACACTGTAGATTTGAGTTTTTTTGGCAAAGAGCTAAGGTATATTTCTTCATTTCTGTGGTTTTCTTTTCCCAAATTATTCATTTGAGTTTTGTGTCAATTTACAGGCCCAATTTAATCCTTGCTTTTTTTCTAAATACAAGTGTTTGTTTAATGCTTAGTGAAAACAGGTCTTTTCTATAACCAAGAAAAATAGTTAAGTACTTATATAAATAACAATTTATGAAATGTATTACTACAAATTAATGAGAATTAGAATATTAAAATAATGAAATCATTTCAATGATGTATTTTAGCCTATAATTTAGAAAATGCTTGACTTTATTAATGCTTACTCACTTGTTTTTTCACAATGGAATTTCATCAGAAATTTCTCATGGCCTTTTCATATAGCCATAGGTGTTAATAAAAGTTTGAGTAGAAGAGTAATTCAGGTACATTTACAACCAGAGAGAGGATACTTCCTTCAATAGAAACAGATTCTGATGTAGGAGCTTGAGTTAGGGATGGGAACTATAGCCTTTGACAGCAGTAAAGCTGTAAATATACAAACATGCTAATACCCTTGATTTGTTCATCTTTTGTGTCAGCATTTGGAAAAGACTGTTAAAGTGGCAGTTATAATAAAGACTGGCAATTACAGTAAAGAGCAGAAATTAGGTATTTGTGACCTATTATATTTCATTAAAAGACTTCCTTATTAAAATGGCACCGTTTACTCTGATTACTTGACAGCTGCCCTAAGCAGATTAGAAAACACACAGCTTTAGCTAAAGGTAAAATCCACCTCTCAAGTAAATGCACAGCAAAGAACAACTGAATGGAATATATAGCATCTACTACTTTTAAAATAAATTTGCTTTAAGTAGATATATTTGTTAATTATGTTAGATGCTATTTTGAATTTCTATAATAATAGGTTGGTTGCAATGCATTTTCCCATTGAGGTCTTTTAAAACACCCACCTAATATCCTAACAGCTTCCTTCTCTAGAATTATATTAAGAGTTATATGATCAGATATCATGGAAGTACTGTTAGTGAAGCTTTTCCTGTCTGATGAATTATTCTCCCAAAGATTAATGTAAATATCACTTTTAAATGATAAAGTATAGGGCTTTAGGAGAAGTCATCACTTGCATGTCAATTTTTTTTTAATTTTTTGTATCTTTTTTTATTAAAGCTTTTTATTTGCATAACATATGTATGGGTAGTTCCTCAGCATTGATCTTTACAAAGCTTTCCGTTACAAATTTTACCCCCAGTCCCCTCCCCTAGATGGCAGGAAGTCCACTACATTGCATGTCAATTTCTGAAACATTTTTAATGTTTAATCATCCTGAATCTTCAAAACTTAAATATATACTACCTAACTAATAAAAGTATACCATCAGAATTACCTTTATAACTTAAAATTTTTTCCACATTTTTGGTCGGAAAAAGTTTTAGTGATTCATTAATGTTGAAATCTATCCTACATAATGGAAAAAATATTAGACTGGAAACCAGAAGATCTAGACTAAAGTTCTAGCTTTATTACCTATTTGTTAGATGACTGTGACTGTGTGTCAAAATCTCTCAGTTGCTTTGTTTCCTCATATGCAAAATAAAAATAAACCCTACCTTGTACATTTCACAGCGAGGATTAAATCAGATAATGTGTTGAGAGTGCTTTGTAAGCTTTTCAGTGCTATATAAATAAAGCATTTTTAAGATGTTGATTTAAACAATGCTTATAACACTTTAGATAGAATAGCAATAAATATAACTTATTCTGTGTTATTAAAATTTAATATTTCTTCTCTCTATGCTAAGTTCCTTTATAACTTTAGTGTATTCTTATTTACTGAATTGAGTCAGTTTCAACACAGTTGTCACACATGCAGAATCTGAGATGGAAAGGAATCCAGACTATCAGTTCAACCCCTGGCTGAACAAGACATCTTCCAAGCTGAGAAGATCATCAAGCCTTTGCTTAACGACTCCCTAATGAAAGGGAAAACACTTTAAAAAAAATTATTTTGTTAGGATAATTCTGCTTCATGTCAGCCTATTACTCCTAGTTCTGCCTCCTGGAGTCATGAAAAATAAATATATTATCTTTCCACATAGAGGCTATTCAAGTACCTTAAGATAACTATCGTGTCTTTTCCCTTACTCCCCTAATCTTTTTCTTCAAGCAAAATATTGCTTTTAGCTGCTCATGATGGATGACGATCTCAAGACTCTTTCACTATCCTATTCTCCCTCCTACAGATGTTCTCAAGCTTATCCTTTTGAAAACCTGTCCACAATTTTTCTCCAGATGTGGCCTAAGGCAAATACTATGACTCTTAATGAAGATTATATTAGCATATTTAGCTATATTATTAAGTCATATTGAGCTTGCCAAACACTAATGCTGTCTATTCTGTATCCATCATATAAAGTTTTTTTAATACAAATATAAGCCTTTATTCCTTGTTAAATTTCAGTTTTTTTCAATTTTATTCTGAACAATGTTTAAGCCTAATAAGATCTTTTTGGATTCTTTCATCTAACTTATTAACCACCCTTCTTAGTTTTATATTTTCTCCAAGTCGACAAGTATGTCATCTATGCTTTATTCATGTTACTGGTAACAATGTTTTATAGTAAAAAGTCAAGCATAGATTCTTAGAACATTCCAGTGGAGATCTCCAAAATTCACATTAAACTATTAATGACTACCTTTGGTCTAGGTAACCAACTAGTTCTAGATATACCTAATTATACTATCTTCCCCAAACTACTCCATCTTTTATACAAAAATAATATAAGAAGCTTTGCCAAATATGTTTTTAACAATCCAGGTGTCAACTATACATATATATATATATGCCATTCCTCAATCTATCAGTATGGTAATGCTATCAAAAAATTAATCTTAACATGACCTGTTCTTTTTTTTTTAATCTTTTTCCTCTTTACATGACCTGTTCTTGATGAAGGTATTTGATTACTGTTCACTCTCTCTTAATAATATATCGATACATTTTAGAATTATGCTAGTAGTAGAAGTCATGCTTATTGGCTTATTGTTTATAGATTCCATTCTTTTTTATTTTTAAAATATTTAAACTCTTTGCCCTTTTCTAATCTTTTAACATTTCTCCTATTCCCATGATCTTTTAGAGATCACTGCCAGTGGTTCAGAAATCACCATAAGCTATAATTATCTGGGCCAGGTAACTTTAATTCAAATAGTCTCTTGCTACTTTGCTCTTTACCTTGGTTTTCAATTCCCTATTAGCCATTTTCAGTTTACCTTGTCTAGTTCTTAGATCATTCTTTGTGTCAGAAAAGAAAAGCAGAAATAAAATATGATTTGAATACTTATGCCTTCTCTCCTTCATATGTTATCATCACTCCATCTCTCCTAAGAACATTACAAAGAACAAAGGATAAGAACATTATCCTTTTGATCATTTCCCCCCTTAATATAGTTTTAAAAACCCTTATTCTTTAGGCACTTAACCCTATAAAGTTTTGAGTATTTTTATCTACTTAGAAATTTTACAATATGAATGAGTTTTCAAAGTGAAGGCTCTAGGATGAAAAAAATATGAGAGGCCCTAGCTTGTCCACTGTCTTCTCAACTGTTTTTTATTATAGCTTCTTTTTGTATTTTTTATAACATTAATAAAGAACTTTTGCAGGACCAGTGTGAGATTTTGAGGTTCCTTTGGAGACCTATAGACTGAAGTTTTTATAATATGAATATCACAGACTATCAGTAAATCTCTCTGAATATACTCTTCTGGAGATGTAGCACTATGTTGAAAGGAAGAGTGATCTAGAAATCAAGACTCTTAAAATTGTGTCCCATATTTACCACTAGATATCCCCATTAATTTAAGCATGTAAAGACCAAATTTAAGCTTTAGCTGTTCATCTGTAAGATAGGAATAATGCATGTTTTATCAATACCATAGTAATTCAAATATACATAAATGTATGTATGTATGTATTTGTTGTATTCTTTGGAACTACACAATTTCCAGAGTCAAAGAGAGAGACGAATCCTAATTTCCTCCACCAAGTCACCATGACAGGATTTTAAGAAAATGAGAGGCAATAAATAACTTTGAAGATGGAGAACTAGTCATACTTAGGAGTCTAGATTATTTGCACAGAGGAAAATACTACAGAATATGTCTTATTAAGTTATTTTCAGAATTGGGAACTGGGTAGAGTGCTTTTTTTTTTAAAGAATGGAAAATACTTGCTAGAGCAAATCACTTTATTCTAATGATGTAGTTCACAGATTCACTCTTGAAATCATTTACCTTCAAAAATTTATCCCCTCCTAAACAAAATATAAACTGTTAAAAATCATTTGTTATTCTGTTTGAAATGAGTATTCTGAAACCAAATGAAGCAAAACTTAGTCATGTTGGTAGTCATATGTATTGAATGATACATATATTCACATATAGATAGATAGATATTGCAATTCAAAATACTATAATAGCCAATGAATAAGTCATGACTTAATTTTCTAAATTGCTGGTAGGTCAATATCTTATAAGTATGAGGCTGCCTTTAAAAATAGGGGAAGGCAACAGTGGCAGAAACCACTATAAGAGAAAGATGGTTTTGAATGCTATGTACCTTTTTGAAAGAAAAATTTCATTATTTGATAGATAGGAAATCTATATTAAATATCATTTTATCATTTTACACTAAAAGATTCTTGAATGAATTTGGTTATGAAAAGGAATAATTTGGGGGCAGCTAGGTGGTGTAGTGGATAGAGCACCAGCCCTGTAGTCAGGAAAACCTGAGTTTAAATCTGGTCTCAGACACAACATTCCCTAGCTGTGTGATCCTGGGCAAGTCACTTAACCTCAATTGCCTCAGCAAAAAAGCAAAAAAAAAAAAAAAAAAAAAGTTAATTTAGGGTCAGTTAGGTGGCACAGTGGATAGAGCACCAGCCCTGAAGTCAGGAGGACCTGAGTTCAAATTTGGTCTCAGACACTTTCTAGCTGTGTGACCCTGGGCAAGTCACTTAACTCCAATTGCCTTAGCAAAAAGCAAAAAAGAAAAAAAAAAAGGAATAATTTTGCAAAAAAAATGTAGAAATTGGGTAAATATAAAAAATTGCAATAGGTAGTAGAAACAAACAGGTTTGGGTATAGTTACCCATTTGATATTTTGCAGAAGGTAATTTTGGTTAAATTTCAGGAAAAGAAAAGGGTATTGAATATCCTGATCACTGCATGAGCATTTTGAGGCTGAAATACTGGACCAAAGTCATATTTGGAGATAAAGAAATTAACCTTTGGGCTCTTCAGAAAGTCTTTTAGACAGCTGTACATTTTAAATTCTACTATTATTTAGCACTTACTATATGTACCTGGTGCTTAATTACCTAAGAATGCAGAGTTAAATATTTCTTGACTAAAAGTTATTTATTAACTTCAGGTAACAGCATGAAATGTTTTGAAATTATTTTCTGGTAAAGGCATATATTGACTTCAGTACTATGTAATACTGACCTTTTTATATGTGTAGTGATATTATCTAAATAGAATGAAGGGCCTATACTTTATGTTAAGTAGACTATGTTTTAGTTTATGTTCTCTAAGTACAGGATATCTTTTATTCCCCTCACAGAATTATATTACTGATAGTTGGCTTTTCTTCCCTCACAATCTACCTTTGTTATAAATACTTGTTAAGTGATTGAAGTTCGTTATTTTTTTAAGAGTAAAATGTTTTGGGGAACCAATTTTTTAAAAGCCTTTTATCATTTTTGAGGAATAATTTTTACAATCAAAATGACTACCTATCATCAGTTAATCCTGGAACTGTCTTTTATATCATCTAAATGTTGGAATACAAATGTTGATGTGCAAAAATTTGTTTAACAATGGTAACTTAAAGAAGAAAAGCAATAAAATAATTGAGAGTTTTTAAAATTATAAGTGATGCTGATGATGGTATTTAACTACATGTGAAGTTTTTACTGCTTTCCTTTGTGGCTTTTTAAGTGATCTTTTTCTCCATAATTGTTGCTCATTAAATAAACATATATTAAATATCTGCCATGCATCAAAGACTAGCTGAGTAAAGGAGAGGAAAGGGAATAAGCAGTACCAACTATGTGTCAGGCATTCTTCTAAGTACTTTACATATATTTTATCTTCACAACAACTCTGCAAGGTAGGTGCTATTATTATTCTTATGTTACAGTTGTGGAAACTGAGTCAAGCAATTTGAACAACTTAATGAAGGTCCCACACAGCTAGTGTCTGATGCCAAATTTGAACTAAGGTCTTCCTCCATCCATTGTGAGATCTGCCTAAGAAGAAAGTGATAGGATGCATTTAAGCACCTTGATCTCAGCTCCCTGTTCTTCCTATAGTCACTCCTATAGGGAACTCATTTGATAGATGCAGAAACTGAAATCTCTATAGTTTAAAGGACTTGTCAGAAATGACACAGGAAGTGTCAAATCAGATTTAAACCTAGGTTCCTTAACTCCAAATCTATCACTTATTTCAGTATACCCAGGCTGCCTTCCCTATTATTATCTCACATTCTGCATATCAAAATTGAACCCTTCTCCAATGTAATTGTTCTCGTCTAATCTAATACATTCAGTGGTAACATTATCCTGCTAGTTCTTCAATCAGTAAATAGCACTATAGACCCCTTCTACTTCATTGATCAAGAATACAACATTTAAACTCCACTTAAGACACTTTCCCAAATAAGATGTTTAGAAGAAGGGTCAATAAGGGAAATGATGAAGAGTTCAATTTTGGACATATTGGATTTCATTTGCTAGCCAGACATCCAAGTATAGATGTCCATGAGGGAGTTGGCAATATGGAACTTGACTTTAGAAACAGTGTAACAGTAATAAAGCCAGGAGGAACTCGGTTTAAGTCTTGTTTCTCATGCATTCTTACTGGCTGTGTTAACTGTAGGCAAAACACTTAAAACAACTCTTAAAATTGTCTTAAGACTATACATTGTAGAGAAGGTCATATTCTGCATTGGGAGAGGGATTCAACCTGAGAGTTCTTTAAAGCAGTGAAATCACAATTCCAATACCTATTCCTATTTGGCTTCATTATGAGATCTCAGTGGGAATTGGTAAAAGTGCATAGAGATAAAGAGTCTTCCTACCATGCACTCTTAGAGCACACTAATACTTAGAGGGCAGAAGATGAATGACAGAAACAGTAAAGGAACTTGAGAAGGAACAATTGAAGAGGTAAGCAGAGAAATGAGAGCAATTTTATGGAAACTATAGGAAGAGAGATTCATACTCCATGAGAAAGAAAGGTCAACAATGGTAAAAACTATAGAAAACTCAAAAGGAGGGTTAGAACCGAGAAAACACTTAAATTTTGCAATTAAAGGGCGTCATTGGCAATCTTAAAAATCAATTTTGGTGACATCATAGAATCTTAAACCAAAGTTCAAGCAAGTGATTTGAGACAATACAGGAAATACAGGAGTATAATACAATTGAATTCTCATAGGCAAATGTTAGGAAAAAATGAAAACAATGCAAGTCTGGCCTCAAGCAAAGGTTGTGTTTGGGCATATTCAGAAACATAAGCCAGGATAGTTAAGATGGGGCCAATTTATGAAGTGTCTTAGAATTATAGTCTGGATTTGCTCTGCAAGTAGGAAACATTTGTTAGGTTTTAAAGCAGAGGATTAAAATGAGAACAATTTAGGGATACTAATGTGGCAGGCATATTTGGGCTAGGTTGTGGGAGCATCTAATGAAGATTGAGAAACTAGTTTAAGAGCAATCCAATGTGATGAGTGCCAGGAATTAGATTGGTAACAGTTAAAAGAGGAAAGTCCATACCTGAAGGAGAAAAAAAATCGAGACTTGGTTACCACTTAGTTATGAGGAGATCACTAGGCAGTTATGATAATTGTGATAACATTGACAAAAATTAGAAAAAATTAAGAAGGGAAACTAAAGTGGAAAATTCTAGTTTGGGATATGTTGAGTTTGAAAGTGCTCTCTATTATTTGGTTTCATCCCAAATCAGAACCAACATGGAAAAGGAATATGTTCTTCAAGGTTGCTTTTATATTGGATATAGCATACAAAGACCAAACTGCATTTTCTATTAAGAAACAATACTATCTTATGAGTTATTACTAGTAATTGGTAGAATGGTTAAGTTCTCTAGAGTCATGTAGGTATGGGCATGTATATATGACACTAGCCATTACTAAATCATTGTCACTATAGTGAAAGGGTAGTTCATTGTTGGAAAGTTGTCCTTATTTTCAAATTCTGAAAAGCATCATGGCATTTTGGAAAGAAAGCCTGTCTTGAAGCCAAGAAGACCTGTGTTCATATTTAGCCTGACACATAGTGACTTTCTGATCATGAATAATTAACTGTCATAGAGGTGCTGACTTCCATTGGTCAAAGAAGTTTTCCTTGACTTGGAAGTTCCCTAACTAATACAGTCACAGTTTTAGTCCCTAAACTTGTCCTTATCGTTCAAAGCAAAATAATTCTTTTATCAAATAAGTGCTTACTGAAGCTACAGCTTTTCACAATAGATCAAAGTAGAAGCACTTATGACTTGAGATAATAATAGCAAATCATTTGTTATCAGTAGGAAATAATAGTAATAACAGTACAAAGATTTACTAACCTACACTTGGTGCAAGGCATTGTAATAGATGTTAAGGTATTTATAAAAATGATATTTGATCCTTGACTCCAGTGAGATTATGGCAGAAAGGGAACAAATAACTTTGGAGGCAAAAGACCTGCATTTTAATCCCAGCTCTATCTACCAAGTAGTTTTGTTACCTTAGGTAAATCCCTGGATCTCTCTACATCTCCATCTGAACATAGAGAATATTACTAGTTATTTTTTTAGGAACCGAATAGGTAATATATATAAAGGATTTTGTAACTTTAAAGTGATATAAAAGTTATTAGAGATAGAGATAAAGTAATTAATGATACAAATTATAAATGCAAGACAAATATAAAAGCAATCAAAGGACAGAGTAATTTTATAAAGCAGAGCCTTAGGTATGGAACTCAGTAATTTGAAATTCTTAACAATTTTTGTTGACTTCTAAACTTGTGTTTTATGAAAAAGGGAATAAGCAATATGCAATTTATCTTCCTTGCACAGTTACATCCTATTTAGCCATTTTGAACATATTACTCTTTTGGCCTCACTATCCTAGCATCAGGATCATTAATTTAGAAATGGAAAGGACTCTTGAGATCATATAGTCCAATCTTCTCATTCTATAGAGGAGGACACTAAGGCACACTACAATTGAGTGACTTTGCTAAAATAATACAAGTAGCAAATGGTTGCATTGGGATATAAATCTAGGTTCTCCGACCAAATCCTTTCCAATGCACCACATTTGCCTTCCTTTGCACATAAGGAACATATGACTTAAGCATAAATAACTGCTTGTTAAAGATGTCTTTTTACAACTCCTGTAGGCAGCATTTATTTTATTCATGTACACATCTTTTTATATGCTTAAAAGTGATAAAATACACTTTCCCTAACAGCTATAATCCAGAGTTTTTACTAATTCAAATTAATCCTTCCCTAAATTATTTTGGGGTTTTTGTTATTCACTCATTTCAATTGTGTCCAAATCTTTATGAGCCCATTTGGAATTTTCTAGGCAAAGATACTGGAGTGATTTGCTCTTAATGTAAGTGACTTTTGGTCAGGGTCACACAGTAAGTGTCCGAAGCCAGATTTGAACTCAGAAGATGAGTCTTCCTGACTTTAGTTCTGGCATTCTATCCAGTGAATCACCTAGATGCTCCATACTTTAAGTTAATGAAGTTTTAATTTGCTTCTTTTCATCCAATAAGTTCAATATATTTATTCATTGCTACTGTATGTATTTTATGGACCTACCATATGTAAGCCATGAACCAGAATCAAAATTGTGACTTTTAAAATTCAATTTCAGACTCTTAAGAGATGGAAAGGGCCTCAGAGTTCAACCAGTTAAACCAGTTTCTGAACATGAATCTGTCCCCTCAACAATGTACTCAATAAAGATCCATTCAGCCTTTGCATGAAGATCTCTAACCAAGAGGAACTCAGTAATACCTAAGGAACCCACATCTATTTTTGGACAGCTCTAATAGGAACTTTTTCCTTATATCAAACCCAGAAGACTGATTGATTCCTCTACTATGTGGAAGCTTTTTAAATACTTGAATGTAGCCATAATGTCAGCTTCTCTTCATATCTTTGACCAGCTCTAGTGGCTTTTGTTTGTTTGTTTGTTTTTTAAATCATATTCTCTCAAGGAACTTGACCTCTTCTGGATATTCTTTATCTCGTTAACATCCTTCTTCAAACGTGATTACTAGAATTTTGGGGCTTCCCCATATTCATACTCTTTGATTTAATCCCTCAACTATGGTTGCTCATGGAAGCATCAATATTTGCCTCTTACAGATGGGCTTAAATTAACATAAGATCAAATAAACATCAAATAGGTTTTAATTTAAAATATCACAAGATTTATATCCTTGCCTATAAGCGAACGAGATAACTTTCCTCCTATCTGCAGAGGATATTCAGGTTTCCAAGGGAGTTAAATAATTTCAAGATCAAGGATTCTTTACTGGGGTCTAACAGACATCTAAGTGGTCCTTAGATAGATTTCAGAGAGTCTATGACACTTTATCACAACATTTTAAAAAGTTAATATATTTTTATGCATTAAAAATGCATTAAAAACATTATTTGAGTCCATTTACTTCACCAGACTGCCCCAAAGGCCCACAAAATAGATTAAGAACTACTGCCTCAAAGCTAGAATTCTACCATTTTCCTAGCTTATAGCATCTAATAGTGCTGGTATGAACTTCATTTTTCAGATACACAGCTTATTTAATTTGACCAACATTACAAAGCTAGATAGTGATATAAACTGAAACTGAACTTAAACCTTCTTATTAGTCAAATTCATTTTTGAACAATTTAATTTCATTAATTTCAATTCAATAGACCTGTCTTTTCCTCATGGAGGTTAAAAAGTTATAGAGGAATGCAATATGTGCACAGAAAACTATATTACCAAATACTACATGATACATAATATTGTAGAAGTAAAAAACAAAACAAAACAAAACAAAACCAAAGCATTATGCAGGGGCTGAGTAGAGTAAGATTGATTCTAAGGGGGGAATCAGGGAAAGCTTTATGGAGGAGGTGGTATTTGATTTAGATTTTAAATGATTCAAAAGACTCCAATAGATTTAGAAAACCAAAGGATAAAGAATAGCAGTGCATGGTGGTATTATAAGAAGAAATGGATTAGAGCAAGGCAAAGAGGCAAAAAAGGCTTATCAGGGTGGTTGGCTGTTTTGGTCCCCATTTGGCTCAAGGTGTAAAATGGGACCAGATTTTGGACAATTAGAAGTGGCAAAATTTGATCTGTGCATAAGGAATGTTGATTTGCTACATCTGTAGTGTGAATATGAATATAAAAGAGTAAGGGGTGCAAAGACTTGTTAGGAAGTTTTTGCTATTATATACATATGTATTAGTTGTAATGTTTGTGGGCCTGATTACTAGAGTAGTGGAAGCAGGAACTCAGAAGGCCAAGGATTTCAGGGAGATTTGGGTTTTTTGAAGATATATTCTGCAGGAAGTGGCATCTGCTAGGTGGTGATTAAAGAGGAAAGAATCAAAAGTAATATTGGTGTTTTGAAAGAGATAAAAAATCAGAAGGAAAAGTTGAAGGAATAATAATTGTTTTAGACAGTACTTTTAAGCTTGAGGTAGAGATAACCAGTTAGTTCTTGGAAATTCAGTTCTGATGGTTATAATTTTTAGTGCTAGAAATATTTTTCTCTTTTAAAAATTGTTTTACTAACTTTGTAAACAGCTTTTTGGATATAACTTCTCCCAGATCCTTCACCACCAAAATTGTGCTCTTCCTTCTAAAAAAAAGACAAATAGTTAAGCAAATGTAGTGATGACATCTGACTACATATTGCCTCTGTTGTCCCTGACTTCTCAGATAAAAGGAGGAGACATGATTCAGATCTTTTCTCCAGTACCAAGATTGGTTATTATGATTACTCAAAGTTTAGCTTTTTTTTTTTTAGCATTCTTTTTATTATTGTTGTGATTGCACATATTGTTTTTTTTCTTCCTGCTTGTATTACTTTTTTATCAGTTTATACAAGTCTTTGTTTTTTCTGAAATTCTTAGTCATTATTTTTTCTTCTTTAATAATATATTTAATTTATTATCACAGTTTCTTGACACCATTGAGGTTTCTGGTTCTTTGCTACCACAAAATAGGTGTGGCTATAAATATTTTGGTACATATTGAACTTTTTATGTTTTGACTAACTTGGGGTGTATACCTAGAAATTTCAGATTCATCTTCATTATGTAGTAATTATAATCATGGGAGGAAATTTCAAGGGAGAAGAAAATGAAAAGATAGACCATAAAAGTGCTAAGGAAAGAACTTTAGAGAACATCTACAATAATGCTTTAATAAGAGGAGCCATTGATAGAAACAGAATGAGTAGTCAGAGACTGTGTGATGAGAACTGTCTTTCACTATTTGATCCTAATTAATTATGTTTCCCCAAGGGGAAAAATTAAATGGTAGGTCTGCAATGCAGAATTTTAGTTATTACAAATTCCATTCTCTGTGGATTCTTTGTTCCTGAATTATCCAAATAGTTTCTTCCCTGTTCTTTCTTTTTACTCCCCTGACAGGCATTGCTTGAATATTTAGTAGATTTTCATTTGAACTCATTTTTAATTACCACAAGAAGAAAACTTTTAAGTTCTCTCTTTCTGGAGTTCACTCATTTAATTTCATTTTAAATCTCTTGGTCAAGTATATTGATTTCCTCATTGTGAGAATTCTGTGTATGAATTTTCCTCCACCTATCAGAACTCAGCAACAACTAGATCTTACAGTATTGCTTGACACCCAGAGAGCTTAATAAGGTTAATTAATGTGTTAGAGTAGGGAATTGAACTCAGGTGTTCCTGATTCCAGTATCTGAACTCTCTCTACCATGACACAACATCTCTTTTATATGTTCCCTCTCTTCACTCACACAATTATCACCCTGTTTCAGGCTTTCATAACCTCTCATCTGAACTATTGCAATGTTCTAATTGGTCTTTCTCTCTAGCCTCTCCTTTTTCAATCCTTCATCCACACAGGTATCAAAGTAATTTTGTGTGTGTGTGTGTGTGTGTGTGTGTGTGTAATGTTGAGAACACACTCTTTGTAACAGGAAGAAGAGGGAGCAGGAACTTATCATCAGGGTACTACAGCCCTAA
Source organism: Myrmecobius fasciatus (assembly GCA_023553655.1). Taxonomy (NCBI): domain Eukaryota; kingdom Metazoa; phylum Chordata; class Mammalia; order Dasyuromorphia; family Myrmecobiidae; genus Myrmecobius; species Myrmecobius fasciatus. Next base: position 62,967 of record JAJPUD010003862.1, read on the forward strand.
TAAGAGCAGTAAGAGGAGAGCTACCCTAGACAAAGTGTTTTTCTTAAAGCATAAGTCTATCTATATTATCCCCTTCCTCAAAATCTAATAGTATCTTACTTCCAGAATCAAATATGAAGTTCTCTGGATAACTTTTAAGCTCTTCAAAAACTGTTCCCTTACCATATTTACTCTGCTTAGCACACAATTCTGCTACCCTGTTTTATTTGCCATTCATTGCATATTACACTGCATCTTTCATCTCTCCCATTTTTGCATTGGCTAGATTACTAAGCCTGCAGTGCTCCTCTCTCTTTTATTAATTTCCTAGGCTTCTTTCAGGAGTCAGTTCAAACACTACCACTTCCCTTCTTAGATTATCATCCATGTATTCTATATATTATGCTTGCTTTTAATTATTTACTTGTTGTTCTACAATTTTAACAAAAACTTCTTGAGGGTAAGAATTGGTTTTTGCCTTTCCTTGAATTCACAGATCTTAGCACCGAACATGACACATAATATACTAAAATAAATTGGTTTTTTTAAAAAAAATTTTTTTTTTTTTGCTTTTTTGCTGAGGCAATTGGGGCTAAGTGACTTGCCCAGGGTCACACAGCTAGGGAATGTTAAGTGTCTGAGGCCACATTTGAACTCAGGTCCTCCTGACTTCAGGGCTGGTGCTCTATCTACTGCGCCACCTAGCTGCCCCTAAAATAAATTCTTGTTGACCTGCTGGTCTGCTGACTACTTCTTGGTATTAGAATGTATTTAGAAAAACATTTCAATTTTACTTTGTGATATTTTATTGGGGTTCAATTTAAGGTTTTTAAGTACTCTCTTTGGAAGTCCTGAGTTTTCAGATTACTAAAATGCTCATTTAAATAGAAAGAGGATTTAGAGGAAGTTTGGTCTTAAGAGGTACATAAGATTTGAACTTAATTTTATGGTTAACCAGATAACTGGCTCCTGCTGTGTAACTGATGCTTAATATGTAAAGAGAAGCAGTATATTTTGATGATCTGTTCAATTTTTTGTTTCAGTATTGCTGTTGAGATTTCAGCATGATTCTATTAGAAATGGCTCCTTAAGCTTATACTCAATTATAATAAAACATGGGTTGTACCATATTAGGTCCTCCCTGATATTTAAATATCCATATCTATATATGTGTATGTATGTATATATATAAAGATATGTATATATATATATGCTATCTCATAGTGTAAAGTCAAATGTTAAGAAGAAAAGCTACTGTATAGAGATCATGAATCAAAATCATCATTTTGAAACACAATTTATGTTAAGCTTTGGATTAAGAGAATTCAGTAGGTTTAAAGCCTGCCTTCCATAATTCACAAGTTGAATTCATATACATATGTAAAGCATATGCTGACAGTAGGAAAAAATGCATTAGTCATTAGTAAGATATTTATACCATATATTATAGGTCATGAGTCAGTTCATATTGAGGGTGATTAGGAATTAAGGAGACTAGCCACTCCAGTTTTTATAGGATAATCAATCTAGAGTGAGGGTCACTTCTCTCTGGACTTGTTCCCTCATTTTCAAGGTAACAGCATTATAGTATTTAATATTTAAGGACCCTTCTATTTCTAGAGTCCAAATTTGCTATGATTAAGACAGGGAGAAAATATTCTTTTCCTGATAAATCCCAGAAGAGTTTTTGAAGGAGAGAGATTACAGGAACTCTTTAAATGATGAGAGCAATGATTTGTCAGGCTTCAGAAGGGAACAAGCTTTTAAAATGAGTCCCCCTGTGCTAGGCACTGTGTTAAGTGTTTTACAAATGTTACCTCATTTGATATGGGGAGCAAAAAACTTTCAGACATATTAAGTTACTGCTTTGAAGCACATTTGAATAAAGTGAAATGAAGAAAGTGCATTTTGTTGTTATTCCTGAGATAGGTAGAATGAATAACTTTGGAATATAGGATGAGATGAGAAATAATTACATTTGGGGTACTCCAATAAGGGGGTTGGAATTTAAGACAAGCATATTGGATATGACTTATATGGAAATGAGAAGCCCCTCTTTTTTTTAATCATCTGATTAGTATAGTGAAAGTAATGTGTCTTAAAGAAATGAAAAGACAACTTGAGGAGATAGTAAAAAGTTGTGGTTTCTGAAAAAAAGTCCAAGATACATTGAGTACCTTGTATAAAGCAACAGAGCTATTAGAGAAAGGCAGTTGACAACAGAAAATTATATATAAAAAAGAGATAGGACTTAATAACCAATCAAAATTTGTGTTAAGGAACAAAGTAAAACTAAGGATTATTCTAAGATACCTCACCTAGGATGGTAGACAGATGATGGCATAAACCATTGACATTAAGTTATTGCATAGATGAGTTATGGTAAAAAATGCATATAAAATGTATAATTTGGCAGGATTAATTTGCAGGTCCATTCACATTAAGATATGGTAAATATCATTTAAATCAGTATTATATAGATCCCTACACAGGAAATTAAAAACATCATAAAAGCAAAAGAATATTCTGTTTTTAATAATATCTTAGTAAAATTAATGTCTTATGTAATAAATAATTACATAGTATTAAGTAATTGAAAAACTCACCTGTATACATTTTTACAAAGAGGACAAGGCCATGGTAACATTAGATCTCATTTTAGAAGTGTTTATTGAAAACATTTTATTGAGAGGCTGAAACTTACCAAATTTTTTGTGAAAAGGATGGCTTGTTGTTTAGGCAAATTATTGCATTTTTGTTTTATCTGACTTGTAGTCAACTAAATACAACAAAATACATGGTGATTATTTTAGGATTCACCCATTTTTTAAAGTTATCAAAACATGTATTTAGAATCCTATTTGTTCATATACTCAGCTATTTGCTGTGTTATTTTTACAAGTAAAGCAAGTAATTTTAAAATGTATGAGAATTTCACCACTGCCAGAAAACCATTAAAAGCAAATGTGAACTAAAGTATAGCTGATAAATAAGATGAAACTTATAGTTACAGGCATGGTCAAGTCTGCTATTTAATTAATCTATACTAAATTGAACTATTATGATATGGATCAGATTTACTTTTCAAAATTCATGTACACATGCAAACAAAAGGACATATGTTCACATATATCGTTATTGCTTTTAGATTATATTAATGGCACCAGTAGAAAGTATGACTAAAAATAACTTTTTTTCCAATTAACCAAAGAGCTGTTTTAAATCTCTGTTAAGAGTCAAATTATTATGAATATCTGATTAATTTCTTAAGCTATGTGACCTGGATCTCCATAGCTTTTATTTTTCAGAAACAATCCCTACTTAATTATATTTGAGGAATGTGAACATTTAATGCCAACTGCTTTTGAATTTTTCCCTTCCAGTGTTTCAAATCTAAAAATCAGTGGAGGTATTATATACTGCATTCTTTTCTACATCAGGATTTTAAAAAACACATTCTTTAATGTTTCCTATTCCTCAGTATTTCTCATGTCCTATAAATTTATTATTTGAATTCTGTAGAAATGTAAAATATTTATTCAAAAAACAAAGTAAATGTATTTTAGCAAAGTAATAATTTAAAGTGTTTATATCTTATTATTTTGAGAGTAAGTAAAATGCAATGTAACAACATTTTACTTACTAAAGAAACAGTGTATAACATATTACATAGATATTAATTTATATATCCTTCAAAGAACTCAGTGGTTTTCTTCAGAAGTTAGTATTTTTTCCCTAACCACTAAGAAATAATTTTATTAATCTTAAAGTAACTGTTTTAAATATTATGTCAAGTTGATGACTCTGGAGCTTTCATGGTTGTGCATTCATTACATAGTTTGGCTTGGGGAAAGAATACTTGCAAATAATTTGGTCACATTTTTTCTGCATATATCTAGAATTTCATGAATATCAGGTTGAGGCAAGGAGTTTTTAAAAGACAAATATGAGACTTATTGTCAGAGAGTTTTCAATAACTTTTTCCTTTAGATAAATTGTGGAAATAGTTTTTTTTTTCTTGATAAAGCTATGATTAATTTGAAGAAGGGGGTGATTGTTTTTTAACTACTACATTTGTACAAAAGAAAACAGCACCACTGTTATTCACACTATTATGTGGTTACAGTTCATAGCTTCAAATAGTCTTTAGCTTTTGTGGTGCTACAGAAACTGCAAAATAATTTTACCCCATGCAGGAATTAAAGACGGGCTGTATTTGAAAATAATAGTCCTCACACTGGGTTTGTAGGAAAGCATTTAGGAGAAAGGACGATAGCTGAACATGAAGACAAAAATAAAAAAATATATATATATTTTTAAGTTAGTTTTTTATGTATTAGGTCTTATCTTTTTGACAGATTTTGGAAAAAATAAAAACTTTTTAACTTTCAAATAAGTCATTGGCAGCTGATACTTCAGAAATTTTTATTTGTTTTAAGGATTGTTTTGTTTGTTTGTTTGTTTGTTTTCTACTCCTCCTTAAAGGTTTCACTAGCTTCTTTCTCAGGAGAAGTTGTTTTTGAAATGTTACTTATTTAAAAGTATTATTTGATAGAATTTAATATTTATTTTTCCCATTCTTGGTTAATAAGCAGAATTTACTTGTCTAAAACATATTCAAAAATATTTATCTCAGAATTTCGAGGGGAAGAGAGCTAAGAAATCATCTAACCCATTCTCCTTCCATTTTATAGTTAAAGAACCTGAGGTCCCAAGAGTTACTTGCTTAAATTTACACAAGTAATAATGACCCAGAATCCAAATCCAAGTACTCTGACTATAAATTTAACTACTACTTCTGAGGTAGGTGCTATGTACAAGGAAGCATTGTTAGGTCTTTGGGAGATACCCAGATGAATAATACATTTTTTTTCCTTCAAGGAATTTATACTCTAGTGGTGGAAAGAAATTGTTTGCAGCAAATAAAATTAACACACAGGCAGCATATACTTTTTAATAAGGGTTTATCAATTCAGGTGGCATAAGGTCTGATGATAAATAAGACACAATTCTTAGGAAATTGGACTTACCTAACCATCAGGGTAGTCTAAAGACATCACAAAGGGGAGGCTTTGGCTTTTGATCTTGTCTCTGTATTCATGGAGACCATATTTTACCCTTTCATGTAGCCCAGGCATCATATTACATTCTTAAAAAATTGTCAGTTAGATGTATTTACTATATGTACATTTATAGTTTAGGGTTTCAAATGTTAAAAAAAAAATCAAGTCTTTATCAGTCTCATTCAGAATAAAAGGAATAGACAAATGTCTTAAGATATTTTAACCAATGACATGGTAGCATGCAAATCAGTGAAATCAACTTATTCAATAGAATAATTGGCTAGCATACTTCTGATGTCATAATTCTACTACTTAATAATGGATTGATTATATAGAGAGCAGGTGTGTGAGCTTATGGTTCCACTTGAATAGCCTTTTAAAGAGGAGCTGTCCAGTGGTATTTGGAAAGTCCAAAAGAAGATAGGAGGACAAGGATCATCAGAGGGATGGGGATAGTGCCTGTGAGTACATGTAGACAACAACACTGATCCTTGAGACTGTGTGCACTCTCCAAATTGCATCTCTGTCTTTTCTGTTACCTTAAGTGCACTCAAGATCCCATGTATTTAAGGGTGACAAAAGTTTGGTTTTATAATGTATCTTTGTGTTGCTGCTCATTTAATGGGGGCATTATAAATTATTGGTGGTAATTATGAAAAAGAAAGCTGTGATTTTAAAATGGTATTATATTATGATCATTCTTTTTGCTTAAGAGTATGGATCTAGTTATTTAAAATTTTTAAAGTACTTGTACTTACTCTTTAAAATTTTTTAAAATGCATTTCTTAATTTTGGGACATATTTCTTTTTTTTTCCAGCCAGGAAATGAGTTGGGGGAAAGGTCATCTAATTGCACTAAGGAGCAAGCAGAAGTTCTGTTTTCTCATTTCTAAAGTGAAGCAATTGTACTAGCACTAAGGGCTCTAAGCCTGATTCAAATTCTAAGTGCTCTATCCAGAATAAGGACACTGCAAATCCCTCCTTTGACATTTAACTATCTCTCTGACCTTGGCTTCACCTCTCTGAATCTGTTTCTTCATTTGTAAAAAAAAAAATGATAATATTCTTAGTAAATCCATCACAGGGTGGTTTTGAGTCTCAATATATGTAAAGAATATATATGTAAAATATATGAGAAAATATATATAAAGGATTTTGCCAACTTTAAAGCATGTTATTGGTTTTGTTAGTATCCCTTACCTTCTTTATTAAGGAATCATTTTGGAATTGGTATTTAGGGGAAAATCCTCTGAATCTTGATAGAAATTGCACAGGCTACCTATCAGTTAAGGGAAAGAGGATCAGGAGAAATGGGAAATATTTCTTAGTAATTTCAGATAAAATACTATTAAACTTTAATAATGAGCCAAAATTATAAAATCATAGATTTAAGTCAGGAAAGAATCTTAGAGGTCATCTAGGCCAACTTCCTTATCCTGTAGCTGAGGAATCAGAGATCCAGAAAGATAAAGTGGCTTGTCCTAGTCCATACTAATGGAGCAAATACATGGGAGAATTTGAAACCAAGTCTTCTATTTCTAAGGCCAGTGCCTTTTCCTTTCTACCATATACAGTCTTTAATGCTGAAAGGAAGGAACTTTTGGGTTATATATTTACAAGTAAGATAAAGTTATATAACTGTATTTATAAGTTGGGGACATGTGTGATAATCACAAAATATGTATTATAAAAAGTGTCAGTATGATGTTTATAAAAAAATAAGCAAGGTATCTGTATGTGTTGAGACTGATCTTTTTGTGTGCATGATTAAGAGCAAAACAAAATTTTTCCCACTATTTCAAATAATAAAGGTAAATGGGAAGTCTTTTAATTTTGTCACATTTCATAAACCACTATTGTTAATATTACTAAACAAAAGATTCCAAAATTTTGTTGTCTGCCATCTAGCCCTATTTTGATTATCCTTGTCAACTAGTTGAATAACTTTGTTTATAATTTGTTGTTATTGTTCAGTCATTTCAGTCTTGTCCAACTCTTCATTTACCCCATTTGGAGTTTTCTTGGCAAAGATACTGAAGTGTTTTACCATTTCATTTTCCACCTCATTTTATAGATGAGGATATTTAGGCAGATAGGTTAAGTGACTTGCCCAAGGTTACATAGCAACTAAGTGTCTGAGACCAGGTATAAACTGATGTCTTCCTGATTCCTTTGCTCTATCCTCTGTGCCACCTTGCCTCCCAACCTCATCTATAATATAGTGTGGAAGATAGTATTGGTCTTATAGTCAACATTTTTACAGCTGCCTTTGATATTGAAAGTGCATTTATAAAATCCTAAAGTTGTAAAAGACCTAGGAGCCTTTAGTCCCAGTCATACTTGTAGTAAAAATCAATTCCCTCTACAACATCTCTAATAAATGGTCATCTTATCTTTATCTAATGAGCTAGATGCATTTATTATTTCTTAAATGATACTATTGTATTTGTGCACCATTCTAATTATTAGGAAACTTTTCCTAATTGAGCTTCACTGCTATAATAAGCAAAATGGCAGCCCATAGGATGAACATTTAGAACAAGGAATTCCTAAAATGCAGAGTGAACTACTGGTATTAATTAAACTTGAATTTTGATTTTCTTTGTGAATGACAATACCTATAACATAACTGATCCTTACAACATTACTTCCAGTTTCCTAAAAACCCCTCCAAATAATGAAAATTCTCTGAAAATCTGTTGACCTGAACTGTGGTCTAACCAGGATGGAATACAATATGACTGTCACCTGTCATATTTGGACATTTATAATCATATTAGTGATCATAAAGTCATATAAGTATTTTAGGCCTCCAAATCACATTGTTGACTTATATTAGCTTATAGTGAGTTATATGTCTCCCCCCAGTCTTCATGAATTGTTTTCTAATCGTGTCTCTCTCATCTTGTGTTTTTGCAATTGATTTTAATCTGACTTTATGTTTATACTTATTCAATTTAAACTTATTAGATATAGTTTATTGTTTTGGACTCTGAAAATGTTTATTGGAAACACATTTGGCCACTTATATATATTACCTATTCTTATTTATAGAATTGTTAACTACATGTTTGGCATGTAGTCAATTACTTCTAAAAATGTTGACTAGGATAAACCACCTTTCACCTAGAGATCTCAATCCATTTTCACCATTAATTTCCATTCTGTGTCTAGTTGTTCAATAAGTTCTGAATATACCTATTCATAATAACATCTATCCTATATCTCTCTATTCTTCTCATTACCATGCCAGAAATATGGTGAGAGATTGTGTCAAACATCTTGTTATAATCTAGGCATGCTATCTATGTTTATGACATATCCCTGATCTATCATTGTAATAACTGTCAGAAAAGAAAATGAGGTTAATAAGGCATAATTTGTTCTTATTGAACCCGTGCTGTCTTATAATGATCACTGCTTCCTTTTCTTAAGTGCCTAAAACCATCTTTAATAATCTTTTTAGAATGATGCCAGAAATAATAGCAAGCTATTCGTCCAATAGTTTAAAGCATCTTCAATTTTCCATTTGAAAATTGTCATAATGCTTACTGATTTCCAGTTTCATGACACCTTTTTTTCTCCATAATTTCCCAGAGTGGTGCAACAGTTATATCCATAAGTTCTTACTTTGTGTATTACAAGTAGCAAGGCTTCAGAGGTATAGCAACGACTGAAGTCAAGGATTCTCCTTAAGGATAACATTTAGGTAATTGTAGTAGAAACTGACTTTAAAGGTGCCTGAAAACCAACTTAAGCATGTGAGATTTTATCCTGAGGTTAGAAGAGCAACTTTCTACTCTTGCCTCTTACTTTCCACCATTTATTACTACACTATGTGCAGTCTTCATAGAACACATTAAGGTGCTTTATAGAATATGGAAATAGCCTTGAAAGTTGCTAATAAGTTTCAAACCAGTTCCAATTGTTCAGTGATGAAGAAAGCCATATATACCCAGAGAGAGGGATATGAATGTGGACCACAACATAATATTTTCATGCTCTCTATTGATGTTTGCTTACATTATGTTTCCCTTCTCAGATTTTGTTTTCTTGTAGATCCACTTTTCTTGCACAGCAAGATAACTGTAAAAATATGTATACACACATTCTATTTGTCAAGTATTTTAACATAATTAACATGTAGTAGACTTACTGCCATCTAGGGGAGGGGTGGGAACTAGGGGGGAAAAATTTGTGACAGAAAGCTTTGCAAGGGTCAGTGTTGAAAAATTACCCATACATATGTTTTGTAAATAAAAAGCTTTAATAAAAAAAAGTTGCTAATAAAAATTTGACTGCTATAAAGAAGAAAAAGGAAGGATTTATTTAAGGGCAGTACTGCATGAATACCATATGCAATGAGTTATTTAAGAAGTTTTAGACTGCCATTCCTTTTCTTGTTAATGAATTTTGTATAGTTTTACAAGTGATGGACTCCAGTTTTCATTAGGCATGATGTGCCATGTTCCTCCTCCTAAATGTGTAAGCCAAGATACTAGACAGTATCACTAATTAAACTCATAGTTTCTTTATACCCACCCCACTCCTCATCAACCAGTTTGTGTTATGCACATAGTATTCTAAGATACACTACTAAGTACTTGTACTACATCAAGTCAAACTACCATGATATCATAAAGTATTGCTCTCTTGGCAATTTGAGGCAATAAAACAAAATGTAGTATATTGTGACTTTTGTCATTAGATCCAGCCTAATTAGAGCTTAAGTGTCAAATATTTATCTTCAAGAAAGAATAACAAGATAAGATTTTTAAAATGGGAATAAAATTTATTAAAATTAAAGGGCTACTTTAAAGGTAGTAGTAAAACTTCCTTGAGACTTTATAAATTACACAGATTTAATATTGCTTGTCTTGTGAATCAGATAAAACATTCCTTTATAGATGATGCTTGGATTTCTAAGCAATAGGATCCTTAGGGAACTGCATTGTTTCTTCAAGTCATGTCTAAGAACTAAAAATTAAATTCAAATACTTGAAGATTCTAGTTTGTGGTGGCTTTGATGAGTAACTGTAATATCTTCTAGGATTGATTCATCCATGTTATAGAATTTCAGGGTCCTTGATCATTTTGAATTGCAAAATATGTTTATACTTTATCCATATGTGAGCATAAGCCTAATTCTTAGTGTACTGAATCAGGCTGTGCAATTACTCTAAATATTCATCAGCAAATAGAAAATAAATCCCATCAGTACTCCATGAAAAAACTTCCTGAAATTTAGTAAGGATAAAATATGAATTAATTACTCAAATTCAGAATTCATCAACTTTTTAGACTAGAATCATAGTGTTCTTCAAATCGAATATGAGTCAGTATTTTAGTAAATTTAAAAGCATTTCATCATACAGGAATATGACATATAAGGAATGTGAAATACTATTTCTCCTGTATTAAATATTGGACATTTTTATTTTAGAGTATTATGCTTGGATTTGACCCCTATAGCTTAAAAATTAATATGGGGAAATTGGGGAGCACTGTAAAAGAGCATTAGAGTAAGGGCCAGACAGTGGAAATAAGCAAAGATCCAAGATGCCCCCGTAATATAATTTCTATACTATAGTGGTTAACATAGTGCACTTGAAATCTGAAGATCTGAATTTTAGCCCTGGAGTTTCTGCACCAAAACGTTTTACCTTGAGTTTTCCATTGACTAGATATTTGCTTCAATTTCAATAAATTACTGCTAGGCTAATGAAGATGGATTTGGAATCCATGTCATTGCCAATCTTTAGGAATAAAGTGGTAGTCATATCTTTTATGATCTTGCCTTCCTGGATTTAGGAAATGGGTAACTGATCACTTGAAGTTTTTTCTGAGTGTGGAATACTGATTATAATTACAGTACTTAGAGCTTGAAAAGTTAATGTCATAGTGTTACAAGTTACTATTACTGTGATGCTTAGATTTGTGATTTTTTATCAGTTTGAGTACTTCCTCTTTTGATGTAGATTGCAGGTCCTCTACAATTTAGCAGATGATCATGTATTTCTGTCATTTAAAAAAAGTCATTAATCTGTGGTGTGGTTTTTTCAATGAGTTTCAGTAGAATTAAAAATAGGATGATCCTCAGACAGCTTATGGCTGGATGTATATTCAGAATCTTTCTAGTTTGGAAGGAGTTGCTAGAATTTGCACTCAACCAGCATAATCTTTGAGAATTTGAGCTTTTATCCACATTTTTGAAGCATTGGAGGAGCACTTTAATGGAACTTTCTTACTGTTACATATATATATAGGTTATGTAACATTCTACATAGTGTAGAAAAATGCTTACCATTTTCACAATGATTAAACAAGAAAAAAAGTTGATAAAAATTGTAGATGCATTTGAAATTGAGTTATATGTTTTAAAAATAACTAAAATGTCTTTAATCTTAGAGATAAAGTAAGTTAGGGTTTGTTCAGTTTTTAAAAATATTTAAGGAAAAGTAAATGAAGTGAAGGATTAACAGAAGTTTCATAAAATTTGCTTTGGCCATTTTAATCTCTCTCATTCATGGCATCAATCATTATACCCATGAATCTTCTACATCAGCTTCTGTATTTTCCTACTATTTGTACAGTGAAGTGAGTTGGGTGCAAACACCAAATTACTGTGACTATGACTATAGTAGCAATAGTATAGTGGAATAGAAAAAATTCTGAACTTGGGATCAGAGGGTGTATGAGCTTCAGTTTTCTCAAATGAAAATGAGGGGAGGATTCTAATTGATGCTTCCTAAGGATGATCTTCTCAAGTAGATGATGTAAATTGCAGCTCCTCTGAAATTTAGCAGATGATTTTCATGTATTTCTGTGACCATTTTGTTTGTTATTAATGAAGCTTTCTTTGATTATACCAGTCTACATCATTTCTTTTCCTGAATTTTTACAGTCAGTAGGAATAATTTAGCAGTTTGCCTTTTTTCATATTTATTACTTTTGGATTATTTGCCAGAATATAAATTTTTGTTGACAGAACATGTGTTTGTGTCCTTTACATCAGTGGTGTCAATCCCAAATAAAAATGGGGGCCACTAAACCATACATAAGTGTTTTTACTAGCTACATATGGATAGATGATCACCTTTAACCTAGTTTGGGCAATGCTGAAGTGTTTTTAACTCTCTCAACTCTTCATTACCTAGTTAGAGTACTTAGCAGAATAGTTGCTCAAGAAATAATTGCCCTTCCTCTTCTTCAACTTTTTTTGTTCAACTTTTCTTCTGTAACTCCTTTAAACTTCCTGAATCCTTCTCTACTTAGGAAGTGAGTGGGAATTGGAAAAGATTGAAGAAGAAAAGTAAAAGATCACTTTAAAAAGTTAACTAAATAGATATATACATTTAGTAACTTAAGTGTTCAGGCAAAGTTGTATCTGAACACAAGGTAAGCCTTTTATGGGCCTTTTGGATAGGGCTGGTTTACCTGTGATGAAATGAAATATAGTTCAGGAGAACTGCTCTTCTATTCCTACAGTTTAATATTCTTTTGTAGAGAAGAAGTGGTGGTCACAGTAGATATGTGTGGCTTTATTTATAATAGGTATTGCTGTAAACCTTCCATGTGTATTTGAAATCAAATTGCTTGCCTTCTCTAGAAGGAAGGGGAAGTAGGAAAGAGGGAGAGAGAGAATTTGGACTTTCAAAAATTTTTTAAAAATGATTGTTAACATTTTCTTGCATGAATTTGGGAAAGATTTAATGAGAGAAATAAAAATAATATTTTTTAAAAATAGGTCATGATAGAATAACCTTATTTTGTTTTTCTGACAGTATTATTATGAAGGGAACCTAGATTGTTCTCTTATGGATGAGTGGGTTAAATAGAAGTCAGGAGTTAGGGAGATACTGGCTGTATCCAAAAAGTATTATTAACAGGTTGACATCCAGTTGGGAGGATCTCTAAATTCAGATATGAAAAAGACTTCATAGGTCATCAGTTGGACACTGAAACTCATAGAAGTTAAAGATTTGCCTTGCATCACACAGTGTCTGAAGCAGATTTTGAAACCAGGTCTTCCTCCAACATGCTGGTGTATACCCACATTTCTCATGCTTTTATGTTGACTTTATATTTTTATTAAATATTTTATTAGTCTTGGCCTAGGGTTTTAGCTTATTTAGCATTTGTGGTCTTTCTGTTGGTCTAAAAATGTTAACTACCACTTCCCTAGTTATGTGTGGTCTACAAATTTGATAAATGTATCATCTATCAATTTATCCATATAAGTTATAAAAAATGTTTTACCGCAGAGGGCCAAGAACAGATCTCTGCCTGGGGCATTTTTCTAGAAACCTCCCTCCAAAATGACTATTCCTTGGACTTGACTAGTTCTAAATGTTCTAGGCCACATCTCTCTACCGTGTCTATGGGAATAAAATGAGAAAGTTTGTTTAATGTTTTGTTCAAATTTATATAAATATCTTCATCATTCTACTCATCAGCTAACCTATATCATAACCCCTCTAAAAATGTAAGATTATTAATGGCATTACCTGTTTTTTTTTTATTTAAGCCTTCCTGGCTTTTTGTGCTACATCCTCTACCTTTCTAAGTATTCATTAACCATCTTTTCAATAATGTATTCTAAAATTGTGCCAGAAATCAAAGTCAACTCAATGACTTTACAGACATAGTATTTTCTCATTTTAAAAATCAGGACTGTAGTTCTCTTTCTTTAGTTGTGAAGCATCTTTTTTATTCTCTAAGAGCTTTCAAAGATCCTAGACAGTGAGTGGTTCAGCAATGTATAATACTTTTAATGCCTTACAAAGTTGAACTGAGTTTTCAGGAAGAAATAATTAAATCACCTCTACTTAAAGTGCCGCATCTAAACTTGAAAACAAATTTCCTGTGGGTAATCTGTTCATAGTTAATTGAGAATTACTTTTCTTATTTTTTACTCCCTACTACTTATTTTGTGATTCAGTTATACTAGCCTATTGGCCTTCCCCTCTAATGCCCCTCCATCTACCTTGTTTTTGTACTAGCTATCCTCATGCCTCTCCCTTCATCTCTACCTCTTAATTTTATTGACTTCATTCAAAACTCATCTCAAATTCTCCCTTCTGTAAGAGATCTTTCTGGATCCCTGCCCTCTGAGATTATCTCCTATTAATTAAATTATATTTATCTTGTGTTTACCTATTTATTTACATATTGTTTCTCCCAATGGAAAATAAGCTCCTTGAAAACATGGCTGGTGTTTTGGTCTTTGCATCCCCATTGCTTAGCATAATTCCTCAAACATAATAAATGTCTGATAAATACTTGTTTACTTACTAGTACAGTTCCTATCATATTTTCCTACTTAGAAACACTTAATAAATACCCTGTTTTTTATTTTTTAGAAATTAAATATATGTGGAACTACATATTTTAAATAGTATAATACAGATGATGTGTAACATAGCTATATATACAAGCATTGTGCAAACTCCTGACATTTTTCTTAAGCCTTCTCTCTTTTAGAGGATTAGGAGTAATGAAATGTGTTTTCATCTGATTTCATTCTTAACTTCAAGGTATATTTCTAAAGAATTTTAACATAAATCTCCTAGAGACAAAAACATTGAAAGAAAAACAATTCTGAAATTATTTCAGAGATGCAGTTAGTATTTAAATGTTTTAAATGAATTGCTCTTAGCAACTAAATACTTTCAGTGTAATTACTGTTAAGTATGTAAACATTTATTTTAGCACACATTTATTTTGCACCTACTATGTGCAATGCATTGAATAATGTATTTCATGTAATTACTAAAAAGCTTTATATAACTATAACCCATTTCCCACAACATTGTTACTGTTATTTATGGCTTATGAATACTATTCATGATTATTACAACACAGCTTCATAAGTAGAGAAAGGAACATATAAATATCAAGTCACATAGAATCACATCAGTCACTCTGCCTTAACTTTTTATAGTGGTTTATTATTTTAAAATAATTTAATAGACATTTTATTTGATCTTTATAAAAGCTCTCATAGGTAGATTTTGTTTTATACAATTGTTGTGGCTTTTGATTTTACTATAATGCTTATCTCCAATTCAGGGCAGCTAGTTGGTAAAGTAGATAAGAGTGCTGGGCCTAGAGTCAGGAATTAACTTATCTTCGATCAAATGGCAGAGGAGAGGATTCAAACCAAAGTTCCTTGAATCAAATTTACTTCTCTTTCCAGGCTATCATTACATTTTCAGCTACGGCTACATAATTCTTCATTGTATGACAGAGCAGAGCATAGAATCACATTCTTCTTTCCTAATATTTAGTATTGCCCATTTCACAAGTTTTTCATAGTCCTTATCACAGTATTTTAGAAGCTGATTTTGACATTATCCTTGGAAACATTTTGCTGGAGGGGATGCCAGTGTCCTTGGATTGCTCTGTTGTTGTAAGGCTAGATTGCCTTCCCAAGTGTGGGCCCCCACCAGTGTATAGCACTTTCAGGCTTATTAAATGATTTCCTCACATCCCTGTGTAAGTATTATTATTCCTATTGTACACTGATGGGATCCAGAAATGAATTATCTTTTCCTCCAAACCCTCGCTTCTAACTTATACCTCTTTCATTCCACTCACCCAGGTTTACCATCCACATGTTTCTCTAATAAGTTTTTGTAACACTCATACCAGGTTAGTTTGGCATAGTTATATTATCTTATAAAAATTAAATCTTTATACTTCTGTGCTTTGAAGTTTATTGAAATGGTATGAGAACATCAAGTCATTTTTGTAGAAATGAATAATTATATTGTCTTCCTAACTAATGATTAATATTGTGATTTTTATCAGAATCTTAGAACTTAGAAGGGGCCTTTAGACATTATTTTAATTAAACTTAAATCTATTGGATGAAAGTCTTTGTTTCTCAGTATATTGAAGAGTTATCAGTGCTTTATTCAGTAAGTTATTATTGTTGATTTCAAGGTATTTTGGTTCCTAGGCTCTTATTTAGTAAGATTAGCATTGTCTTTTCTTAACTTTTCTTTTTAATTCATTGTAGGATATTATTTATTTAATATGTTTTCACTTAATTGTCTCAAGACTCCCAGTGGATAACTGTAGTTTCCCTGTATCCATTTTCAGGATCAGCAGCAATTCTCAAACAGGGTATTGCTATATTCTTTCAAAGACCTTTAGCCTAGGACTGGCAAAATTTCTTCACTTTTGCTACATTGGTTTTCACCTTATAAGCGGGAAGTGGGAGAAGATATACATACATATATATATATATATATATATATATATAAACACACACTTTCTCCTTAGTTCAAGACTCAGTTAATGACCCTATGCTTAATTTAGGCTGTCCATCCAGAATATTATTTAAATCTTCATCTCTGTAGGTTACTCCATAATCAGGCAATGAACTTTTTGCCTCATAATTGCCAGATATCTCTGGGGATTAGGATTCCCCCAGTCTTTTTTAAACTTTAATATTCTCTTTTTGGATTGTACAAATGACTGACTAACTAGGAAAACCAAGCTGATGGTCTCTATTGGTCTTTCCATATGCAAATTAGCTGTTCATAGTCTCAGAGCCTCTCCAACCAGGTAGTGATTCAATCACACCTAAAAAAACCATGTTGTTACATATCTTGGTCTCTGTCTCTATGCAAAAAATATACAGACATACAAAAGGAACACTCTTCAAATCCCAGGAGATTAATTTCTTTGAATAATAATAGCCACTTATTTTTATAGCATGACATAGTAAATAGAAGGAATCAGTCTTGGAGTCAGAAGAGCTGGGTTCAAGTACCACCTCTAACACATCCTAGTTGTGGCTTGGGCAAGTTACTTAACCTATCATTGCCTCTCATGCTGATTTTCCTAAAAGTATAAATTACAGATGGATTGCTGCATGGTGAAATTATAGCTCCAGACCCATCCACCCCCCAACAAAGTAACTTACATTTATATAGAATTATCATTCTCTATCTCTTCTTCTCTTTATGGCTAATAACCTTGAAAAGGCCATCTACAATAGATCCCTCCATTTTCTTTCCTCTCTTATATTAACTCCTTAAAATCTGGCTTCCAAGTTCATAACCTTACCAAAATTTCTATCTCCAAAGTTACCAGTAATTACTAGCTGAAGTCAGTAGCCTTTTCTTTTTTTTCTTTTTTTTTTTAAAATTTTATTTTATTTGCAAAACATATGTATGGGTAATTTTTCAACATTAACCCTTACATAGCTTTCTGTTACAGATTTTTCCCCCCAACTCCCCACTCCCCACTCCCCCCCTCCCCTAGATGGCAGGATATCCACTACGTGTTAATTATGTTAAAATATTTGGCAAATCAAATATATGTATACATATTTCCATACTTATCATTGTTGTACAAGAAAAATTGTATCTACACAGAAGACATAACAGATTAAGGAAACATAATGTAAGCAAACAGCAATCAAGGGTAAGAGAATGTTATCTTGTGGTCCACATTTCACATCCCTCTCTCTCTGGGTGTATATGGCTTTCTTCAGTGAACAATTGGAACTGGTTTGAAACATCTCATTGTTGAAGAGAGCCATGTCCGTCAGAATTGATCGTCATATAGTATTGTTGTTGCCGTGTATAATGATCTCCTGGTTCTGCTCATTTCACTCAGCATCAGTTCATGCAAGTCTCTCCAGGCCTCTCTGAAATCGTCCTGCTGGTCGTTTCTTACAGAACAATAATATTCCATAACATTCATATACCATAATTTATTCAGCCACTCTCCAATCGAAGGTCATCCCTTCAGTTTCCAGTTTCTAGCCACTACAAAAAGGGCTGCCACAAACATTCTTGCACATGTGGGGCACTTTCCTTCCTTTATGATTTCTTTGGGATATAAACCCAATAGAAATGCTGCTGGGAGTAGCCTTTTCTTAATCCTTATTCTCCTCCGGTAGGTGGCACAATGGATAGAGCCCCAGGCTTAGAGTCAGGAAGACTCAAATACTTACTGAGTAAGTACTTACTTACTTATGACTCTGGGCAAGTCAATTAAGCCTGCTTATCTTTATTTCTTCATTTGTAAAATGAAATAGCAAACTACACATGTATCTTTGCCAAAAAAAACCCATATGGAATTATGATTGAACAACAACATTCTCAGCCTTTCTGCAGCCTTTGACTGACATTGTTGACCACTCTCTTCTCTTTGATAATCTTTTCTTTCTAGGTTTTCTAGATATTGTTCTCCTATGGTTCTCTCCCTACCTAGCTGACTGCTCCTTCTCAATCTCCTTTGCTGGTTCTTTATCTAGACCATGTCTTCTAACTGTAAATGTTCCACAAGAGTCTATCCTGGGCCCTCTCCTTTTCTGCCTCTAAACTATTTTGTGATCCCATTATCTCCCATGGGATTCATTACCATTACTGGACTTCAAGAGAATAACAAAGTTTTTTTGCCCCCCCCACCTATTACCATAAAAGGCATCACCATACTCTCACTCCCACAGATCCACAACCTAAAAGTCATCATTGAATTCTCAATCTCTATTGAAACCTGTCAGTTTCATCTCTATAATGTCCCTCCAATATGCCCTTCTCTCTGCTGATACTGTCACCACTCTAGCACACCTCATCTTCTCACACTTTTTCTATTGGAATAGCTTGCTATTGGGTCTGCCTGCCTTGTCTCTTCCTATTCCAATCCATCTTACATTTAACCACCAAAGTGATTTTCCTAAAGCACAGATCTGACCATATCACACACATCCAATTACCCAGTTCAGTAAATTCAAGTGACTTTCTGTTGCCTTCAGGATCAAATACAAAATGCTTTGTTGGCATTTAAAACCCCTCCTACTTTTCAGGTCTTTTTATATCTTAATCCCTGCCGCATACTTTTTGATCCATTGATACCATTCTCCTGGCAAACAGGATTTGGGCATTTTCTGTGAATATCCCCCATGCCTGGAACATACTCCATCCTCATCCCTGCAGGCCCAACTAAAATCTCACCTTCTATTAGAAGCCTTCCTTAATTTCAGTGTCTTCCTTCTTTTAATTATCTCCAATTTATTCTGCATGGAGCTTCTTTATATGTATTTATTTGTTGTCTCTCCCTTTATATTGTAAGTTCCTTGAGGGCAAAAATTATCTTTTACCTTCTTTTATATCCCCAGAATCTATCACAGTGCCTGGCACATAGTAAGTCCTTAATAGATGATTTTTGATTGATTGATTTTAATATTAAGAAAACACTTTTCAAAAATATTTATGAGGTAGATAGTGTGAGTATATTACGCTGATTTTATAGATCAGGAAACTGAGATTTGGGAAGGTCAAGTTGGCCCATAGCCATCATTTAAGCCTTTGTTTCCTAACTGTGCAAGCATAGCACTTTTTTGAGAACCACATGTTGCACTTTTACTTTCATTCTCATTTGCATTAGATTCTGTTCTTTCTGGTGTTTGTGATCATGCCACTAGAATTTAATTTTGAAGGCTTTTCTTGAAAAGAGCCACCTAGTTTGTAATTCAACTTATCAAAGCTTACCTATCCTTATTACTTCCAAAATGATCTAGAGATGTTCCATATCATTTGATTGTGAATTTTTGTGCTTTGTGGCATATTTAGTATACTTGGTCCTTGATATATATGATTTCCTTACCAAATGCATGATTCAGGGCCTGACCAAATTACACCTGCTTTTGTATTTTCTTTTCTCAAGTGCCACTCCAGGGAAGATGTGTTGTAACATAGGAGGGCAAAGGTAGAGTTGTGTGATGGAAAGAGTGCTAGCCTGGAAGCCAGAAACCCTCTTGACACTTGACACTTACCTGGGTGAAGTAACCTAATTTCCTCTGAGACTCTCTTTCCTTTTTTATACATTGGGGCAATATTACCTTCCTTCCTAACTATAGTAGGATTGATAATAAAGATCAAATGAAATAAGGTTTAATGAAATAAAGGCTCACAAATCTGAGATGTTGTTGAGGTTATTTTAATAGCCTCCTAAGGAATCTTCCCTCCCCTGGTCTCTCCTTTCAAAAAATCATTCCTCCTTCCTACTGTTAGAATATGCATGATTCTGTTCATGTCATTCCTCAGCTCCAAAATAAGTGACTCCCTATTGCCTTTTAAAGAACATTCATGCTCGTATGTTTGTTATTCAGCAGGTACTACAATCTTGCTAGGTATTTCATATGAATACTTAACATCCAGCCAAATGTGTTTCCTTTCTGACTCAATATACTTTGTGTTCTCCTACTTTGATTTTTTGTGTATACTGTTCCCTTGCCTGGAATACTCTCCTTCTTTCCCCTTCTTTGTCTGTTTTGATGTATAAATTTAAATGCTATTTCCTCCATGAAACCTTCCCTTATCCCATAGTTGTCGATAACCTTTACCTTTAGACCTCTTGTAGTTCTTTTTACCCCCTTGATGCATTTATAGGATAATGTTGCATATTATAGCTATCTCTGCTTATATATTATCATTTTGTTAGATTATGAACTCCATAAAACTATAGAACTTTTTATCTCCCCTAGGGCCAAGAATAATCCTTTTTACATTAGAGGTGATCAATGAATACTTATTGAATTATAATGAATTTTGATATTGCAATAAACTTTGCTTTAATCCTGGAAGATCAGATATGCTACCTATGCCATATACAGTTTTTAAAACAAGCTTTACCTGTATAATTAATTGTGTGACTCTGCTGTTTTGTACACCTCAGTTTAGTCTATAACTTGATCCCACATAGACTTCTCCCTGTCTGTTATTTTATTGATCCCGGTTTTCTTCATCTTGACCTGGTTGGAAGTTCAGGGATCCCTCTCATGTCTGATCCCATTGCTGATTACCAGCTAGGATCAGCTTCCCCTTTTCTTTCACTATATTTGTTCTGGATTTATTGCAAGTACTCATTTAACGTTAACTCTATGATAGTGAGGCTGATAATGATAGGGGATCCTGAGCTCCAAGTGATCCAATAACTTTTGTCTGCTAAGTAGCAGGGAATACAGACATGCATCACAGCAGCCAGTCATTCTCTTTAATATTATCCAAATCTTCCAATTTATCCAATATTATATCCAAAAATTCACTTACATTGGTTTACTTTTCTATTTCTTTGTTAATCGGTGCATTGTTGAATGGTACACTGCCTATGTTAGGTTCTAGTGACAGCCTCTAGTTTTCTCAAAGAGAATTCTAAGAGGCTGATTGATCAAACCTATATCTAATCTTATCAAAATCTCTAACAATTGGCTTTCCAGATTCTATTTGAAGGTTTTCAGAAATGAGGAACTTTTGAGGCAACTCTTGAATAGCTTGAATTATGAAGAGATTATTTTGACACTGAGCTCCTTGAAATTAGGAAATGTCATTTGTCTTTTTTTTTTTTTTAAATCTCTAGCACTTAGCACCATGTCTGGCCCACCCAGTAGGTGCTGAACAAATAAATGCTTGTTGACTGATTAACTTAAGGTGAACTGAAATTTGCTTCTTTGCAACTTCTACCCAATGCCTCTAGTTTTAGGTTTCGGTTTCAAGTAAACAAATCTAGTAATTTTTCAACATGACATATTTAAAGATCCCTATTACATCCCACTAAGTCTTTTTTTCCCTCCAGATTAAACATGTTTACTTTCTCTAATTAATTTTATATGGCATTCTGTCTGAATAAGCACTAGCTTTTCATTATTCTTCCTTAAAAGTAGCATTCAAAACTGAACAATGGTGTTGTAGATATGGTCTTCCTGGGCCAGAATACAGCAGGGGCATTATCATCTCCTTTGGTCTGAACATTGTCCTTCTATAGATTCAGCTTTCCATTATGTTAATATGATAGTCTTCCATATCACATAAAAAGTCTTTGTATAGAGCATGTCTCTTGTTGAGCTTTATGACTATATCTTATTGTTCTATAGAGATATGTCTTCTTTACTATCTTTTGGTCTAACTTGAAATTAAAGGGATTTTAGGTGTTCAAGTGCCAAAAAAAGAAGTTTTTGGAGTTAAGGAGACGTGGATTCAAATTCCAGCTTTGACATCTTGATTTTGTGAAAGTCACTCAACTTCCCAGTGACCTAGACAATTCTATGACACTTAAGTTATAGATCAGATTCTAATCTATATTGGTAGAAAGGACTGACTTGCCAAAAATTCAATTCATCAAAGTCATACATCCAGTTAAAGCCAATTACCCAATAAACAAACCAACAACTATAATCTTTCTAGCTACTTTAAAAAATATTTCCCCTGCCATACCAATCAAACTCCCAAGAAATTATCTTACAGATCTAGAAAAAATAGTAGCAAAGTTCATTTGGAAAAACAAAAGGTCTAGAATTTCAAGGGGATTAATGAAAAAAAAGGCTGAAGATGGTGGACTTGCTGTACCAGATCTAAAACTATATTATAAAGCAGCGGTCATCAAAACCATTTGGTACTGGCTAAGAAATAGAGTAGTCGATCAGTGGAATAGGATAGAATCACAAGACAAACTAGGCAATAACTATAGCAATTTGGTTTTTGATAAACCCAAAGACCCCAGCTTTTGGGATAAGTATTCACTATTTGACAAAAACTGCTGGGAAAACTGGAAACTAGTGTGGAAGAAATTAGGGCTTGACCCACATCTAACACCACATACCAAGATAAGATCTAAATGGGTTCATGATCTGGATATAAAGAGTGATTTTGTAAACAAGTTAGAGGAACATAATATAGTTTACCTCTCAGACCTGTGGAGATGGAATAAATTTATGTCCAAAGAAGAACTGGAACTTTTAATTGAAAACCAGATAGATAACTTTGACTATATTAAATTAAAAAGTTTTTGTACAAACAAAATCAATGCAGACAAGATTAGGAGGGAAGCAATAAATTGGGAAATCATCTTTACATTTAAGGGTTCTGATAAAGGTCTCATCTCTAAAATATATAGAGAATTGTCTCATATTTATAAAAATTCAAGCCATTCTCCAATCAATAAATGGTCAAAGGATATGAACAGACAATTTTCAGAGGATGAAATTAAAACTATTTATAGTCATATGAAAAGGTGCTCCAAATCACTATCGATCAGAGAAATGCAAATCAAGACAACCCTGAGATACCACTTCACACCTGTCAGATTGGCTAAAATGACAGGAAAAGTTAATGATGAATGTTGGAGGGGTTGTGGGAAGGCTGGGACACTGATGCATTGTTGGTGGAGCTGTGAACGGATACAGCCATTCTGGAGAACAATTTGGAGCTATGCTCAAAAAGTTATCAAACTGTGCATACCCTTTGACCCAGCAGCATTTGTATTGGGCTTATATCCCAAAGAAATCATAAAGGAAGGAAAAGGCCCCACATGTGCAAGAATGTTTGTGGCAGCCCTTTTTGTAGTGGCTAGAAACTGGAAATTGAATAGATGCCCTTCAATTGGAGAATGGCTGAATAAATTATGGTATATGAATGTTATGGAATATTATTGTTCTGTAAGAAATGACCAGCAAGATGATTTCAGAGAGGCCTGGAGAGACTTACATGAACTGATGCTGAGTGAAATGAGCACAACCAGGAGATCATTATACACAGCAACAACAGTACTATATGACGATCAATTCTGATGGACATGGCTCTCTTCAACAATGAAATGTTTCAAACCACCTCCAATTGTTCACTGAAGAAAGCCATATACACCCAGAGAGAGGGATGCGAAATGTGGACCACAACATAACATTCTCATACTCCTTGATTGATGTTTGCTTACATTGTGTTTCCTTTATCTGATATATCGTTCGTGTAGATAAGATTTTTCTTGCACACCAATGATAAGTTTGGAAATATGTATACATATATTCGATTTGCCAATATTTTAACATAATTAACATGTAGTGGATATCCTGCCATCTAGGGGAGGGGTGGGGAGTTGGGGGGAAAAATTTGTAACGGAAAGCTATGTAAGGGTTATTGTTGAAGAATTACCCACACATATGTTATTCAAATAAAATAAAAATTAAAAAAAAAATATTTCCCCTGCCTGTCTGTCCTGAAGATCACATTCAGTAATCTGACAATTATGATCCACCTAGAGAAATAATAAAATTTTGTGGAACCAGATGACCCAAATTTACTTTTTCCCCTCCAGAATCAAAATTAGTTAACCTGTTCAAAAGCTGAAGGCTAGAAAAACATAAAAGACCCATAATCAATTGTCTATATACATATATCTATATATGCATAAATATATGTATATATTAGCTTGTGCTATTTGTGTGTGTATGTGTGTGTTTAAACATAGGATCTTGAGCTAAAAAGGACTTTAGAGGTCATCTAGCCCAATGGTGTCAAACTTAAGTGGAAACATCAATGCAGGTTGCATGTTTACTTAGAAAATCACACATCAACATTATCTGTGTTATGCTATATTTTTATTTATTTTGATAAATTTCCCAAATTTTAATCTGATTCACCCTGTCCTCTGGAGGTTTACTTGGCTACTGGAGGCCTATGGGCTTCTGAGTTTGATACTTCTGCTCTAGTCCAGGAGTCCTTCATTAAAAAAAAAACTAGGAATCTGAGGCAGAAAGAGGTGAAATGATTCACTCAAAGCATGTGTATTGTAGTGGCAAAATCAAAATCTGAGCCTGTATTTTATTCCATTGCCAGCATTCTTCTATAACAAGCTGCCTCACTAGGTACTCCTTATGTGTTTGTAGAATAGCTCAGGTTAGAGTTTAGTGTTATAGACTTGCAATTGACTAGATTAACTTCTTAAATCTCAGCCTTGGTGCTCTATAAAAAAAAAAACACTCACATTTTATATAGCCTTAGAGTTTTAGAGATGAAAGGGGTTTTTAGAGCTATCATCTCATCTATTTTATTCTGGTGTTCTGAGAAAGCAAAAAGGAAGCAATGTTTTTGCCTGTCCTGCCTAATAAATAGAAGCAAAGGATTATTTTTCTGGTAATTTAATAAGATCTTAAATATAGTTTCCCTTTTGGGGGGGTGATTTATAAAATTAATGTTCATCTTCGTAATATTACAATTTAGCAATTCTTTTCTAATCATTTAAAAAAAATCTTGGATGTCAAGTTCTGGAACTTTTACCAACTGAATATTTAGTTTCTAAGCAAATTTGCCTTTGACACTTGAATGTTACACTTCACACAAAATGTGGTACCATCTCTGATAATGAGATTTTGGGAATTGATTCTGTCCACTGTTATCAAGATAATGGTCCCTTGAGCTCAGTTACACTGGGTTGGCCATTTGATGAGAGGAAGATGACATCAGGGTGTCAAAGTAATTACTATATGACAAACCCAAAGAGATTGGTCTGATACAAGGTAGATAAAAGAAATGCTTCAATGATATGTTGAAGCCAATTTGAAACAGTGCAACATTAAAATTGACAGCCAGAGAATGCTAATAGTAGCAAATGATCCTAGCAGGCGGCTGAGGAATGGACACAACTGGAAGTGAATGCTTTTAAAAAATGTACTTCTCAGGGAACAGGTTTTCTGTGTGACAATTTCATGTTTGTTGAATTGAATTTAGGGGGTCTCTGATATAGTTATGTTTATTCTCAAGAAAAAGGAACTGAAGCCAAGAAAATGCATATGAAAGAACTGTGAAGCAGATATGTAGAATATTTGTCTTTCAATGTTATTAGTATAGTTTAGGAAAGAAAAGTGCAAGGAATTGTAGTCAAGTACATTTTTGTTCACTTATTTTTAATTATATGGTCAAAGATTGCTTGACTACTGATCAGATTAGTTTTTTCCCATTCTCTGAGTTTTATAAATGATTCCTTCATCAGATTTGACAAATTCAAAGGTAACTTACTCAACTTTAGATTCTAATGGAACTTGTTTGGAAAACAGAAGCAAGATATTGGGGGAAAGAGAATAATATGGAAAGAGAAAACCTAAAAGTTTCTATGTGAATTCTTAATCTGTCGGTGTTAGAATATCTGTGAACTTTCAAGGAAGTTTTATAAATGAAGAACAATATTTCTTGTTTTTGATTATTTCTATTTGCATTATAACCAATAATCTCTTTGCTTTATATTGAAGGTTTAAAAAAAAAAACTTTAGTTTGTATAGAAAAGGGCTTTATAGCTGCCTTAATAGTGGATGTAGTAATTAGAGAATGAATATTACAAAAAAAATGGGCACTTGAGTCTTTGAAAAATTAAAATTCATTTTATATAAATAGGATAAAAATATGTATTTCTATATATCTCATACATTTCTGCTTCATTGTCTTTCCGTATGTTTATTATTTCATAATGAATTTGTTTTTTGAAAAAGGAAAAAAAAATCAATGAAAAATATGAAAAATGTTTTCGTTCGTCCAAGGCTAATGTTGACTTAAATAGGTCTAGGTCTTCATGGTTGACAGCTGCAGATAATTAGCTTTTTCTTCCTTAACAAAGAAAGCAAATGGAACTGCAAGACATTCATTGCCTTTTCTGTCATCATAATAATAATGTATGTATTTAACTTCTGCAGTTCCTTAAATTGATTTAGTGCTAAGCTGCCTACATTACATATAAAGGGAGTGACAAGTGAAAGCTGCAGAGCATATTTGTGCTATAAAAGAAAGAAATGATTGACAGCAAGGTTCCTCTTTAGAAGAACTAGCAATGTTGTTGAGCTTTAAAGGGGGTTCGATTTATCATTTTTAACACTGTATAGCAGATTACAGAATGTTTAAAAGTAATTGCAATTTGGGCTTATTTTTGTTTCCCTGTGTTCTTGATTTGGGAATTTGGGGGAAGAGGCTCATGGCTGAAGAATAGAAAGAAATCTTTCTTCATCAATATTTGTAATTCACTTTCATACCAGTATTCACAAATTATAAATCAAAATAATTTTTAAATAATAACATACCCATTTCTATCCAAGGGAATCTTTTCTGAGAAAATCAAAGACTCTAATCAAATATATACACATGAAATATTTAGAGTGAGAAACCAAGATCTATCTTTCAGTAGAAATGTATTGTCATAAGTGTTTGCAATGGTATTTTTTCTGAAGTAAAAAAGGATGCATTATTTTATTGATTAGTAGCATAATTTTCAAAAAGAGCTTAAAATACTAGACACTATTGCTTCTGAGGCACATGCCTTGACAAAAATTATGGCTTTTAAAAGGAGATGGAGGTTTGTGGTGCTTCAGTTTGTATTTTAGGATTTATTTTGGTATTTAACAAGTTTGGTCTCCTTGGAACTGGGAGGGGTGGGGGAAGATACCATCTATTCTGGTATACTGGAAGCCTCTATTGGTCATTAAAAAGAGTAGCATTTGACTTTATGTTCTTCCATCCCTTGAAAAGGTGCTACTTATTTGGTTAGCAGAGTTTTGGGGCTTTCTTGCTTCTGCATTTCTAATCTTCTTTTCCCTCCCTTTTTGGAGGATGATTTAATTCTTGAGGATTAATCTTATAATTGTCAGTGATCTACCACTAATCCATCCTAGTTAGAACCCTGGATGGAGTTGTGAGTATAGCCTTATTTTAAGAATATTTTTATCTTAAAATAAAATAAACCTATCTTTTGTGATTGCTCACTATTTTTCCCATCTTGAATCTCCTGTCTCAGTCCCAAATAGGGAATTTAGATTTCAGTGAAATTTAAAAGGAACAAAAGGAAAAATCAAGATAAGATGGTTAATCATCTGAAAAAGACTGGTAATTTGGTAAAATCCTGGTCTTGACCTATTATTCTCTTATTTTGGTCCATATAGTTCTTAGACATTCAGAAAATAGAGTATTTATTTTTCAAAATCTATTAATAACAAAAAGCAAGGAGGATGTTAAGATCTGTATTTTTAAGTCTTTTACATCTGTCACTTTCTTCTTTTAGCCTTTTTTTTATTTAAAGTATTTTACTGTATTACCAGGAAAAAAAAATTGGCATGGATTCATCAAGACATTTGTGAACTTTAGGAATACATCATTTTGCATAGTAGATTAATAACATCTAGAATAGATTTTCCTTTTTTCTTGTCTCTGTGAGTTTGCTCATTATATTTTATTTTTTTTATCTAATGTTGAAGAATCAGAGAATCTTGAAGTCAGAAGGGATGATCCTTAGATGTCATATAACCAAATCTATTTCTGAATAAAAATTCCCTCCACAATAAGCCTGATTTTGATGGCTTGGGGAAAGGCTAATTTGCAAAGAGGTAGCCTGATATATAGCACATAGGACTTGAGGTAACCCAGCTGGACTTAAATTTTTATTTACTGGGGAAGTCTTTTACCTCTCTGAGCTTCAGTTTATTCATCTGTAAAATTATATTACTTGTGATACCAATTTTAAAAGGTTGCTCTAACTCATTCTGCCTATTATTTCTAATGACAGGTCATAAATTCTACTCTCATAATTTTCATTTCTCTTTAGAACTACTCAGGACCATTATGTTAGAGTTTATCTTCTTATATTCTATAAGGTCCCCTGTCTCATCAAGAAATAGATTGTTTTGTTTTGTAGTCCTTATTCAGAGATGTTTGAAGTTGTTTGCTAGATCTGGTGACTGTAGTTCCTTCTGTTATTACTTTTGTTCATTTGTCTACTTATATCCAATGTCTTTTCTTCTTCTTGAAATCTCTGACAGGTTTCTTTCCTTCCCCACCCCCCATGCTGTTGCTTTAATTTTCCCCTATTGTTCATTTTCTGACTTCCTCCCCTCAGATTATAGTTTCCTTGGGAGCAATATCTCAAAGTATCTCAGCGTCTTCTCACCCTGGGAAATTCAAAAGTTCATCAATTTTAGTATTTGTTTCAGGTGACTTATGGAAGGTCAGAACTGGCCCCAGTTGGAAACTGTCTACTTTCCTTCAATCTAAGTGGAATGCTGTATATGGCACTCTCCATACAAAGGGTGTCCTGTCCTACTCTCTCTGATTCTTTGTTCTTTGGCCTGGCACCATAATTCAGAGCTTTGCAGCACTGATCCTCTGGGGTTGTGGGTCCTGGTGAGCTTTTGCTCCTAAAGGGCTATACTTGCATTGTTATGACCAGGGCAGATTTCTGTAGCCTAAAGCTGCAAACTTCACAGCACTGTAAAGAAGAGGTAGAAAAAAAGCCCATGTCAGGTCCCGGTTTTTTTAGTGTAGCCTTACTGCTGGTTGTGTTGGAGTGGAGGGAGGGGTGCTACAGGAGCTCATCGAGCATGATTTTTTTTTTTCTTTAAACTTTCTGGATCCCAGGTGTCTTAGACCATAGAGACATCTGAAGTTGTTCTATCATCTTATATATATATAAAATTTCTGTTTAGGAGAGGTTTGAGAGGTTGAGGATCAGATAAAAAATCTAATCCTATATCTTATTGCTCATGTGACCAGGGCTAAAAACTAAGCACTTTACAAACGGTCAAATATGCAAATATGAGTTATTATAATTATAAGAAGATGTTTATTTTAAAGTCCTCCTACTTGTGAGAAGCAATGTGACAATGGTTAATAAAGTGACTTTAGAAATAGGAAGGGCTGGTTTTTAAATCTTACCTGTGACACAATCTAGTTTTGTGAGAAGGAACTAGTCACTTAACCTTTCATTGTCCTATTGAACTTTATAAGACTCGAAGTTAAGTTTATACAACCATCAAAACAACAAATCAAAATCTGGATTATTCCACTTATTCCAAAGTATAAATGTTCACACTGAAAATTTAACAAATAGCTGGGCATTCAAGCTGGCTCCTGTACCCTGCCTACACTGATATCACAGTCCTAATTAAGTCATAGAACCAGACAAAGAACAACAAATTATCTCTTCGTTGTCATAATACATTTTTAGTGTTTCTGTTGATGTTAATCCTTTTCTGAAAGGGAAACTGATCTGATCTTTTATTGTTCAACCCAAGAAGATATGTTATGATAGTAATGTATAGAACTGCTATTCAGAATGTAAACTGCAGATTTGACATCCCCAATTGACTGCTTGCATTATTAGAGAGATGAACCATCACTTAAAAATCCTTTATGAAACATGGTATGGTACAGGGTGGGAGGGAGGAACTATTATTTGTCAGAGCGCCTGAATTCTAATCATAGTTATGTGAAACTAAACACATCATTTGTCAATTCTTGGTCTGTTTCCTTATATATAAAATTAAATTGGATATGAGACCTGCCTTCAAACATTTGAAAGACTTATGTAAAAGAAGTTTTTGCTCATTCAGTCCTTTCTCTTTGATTTTTCGTGGGTTCATTTGGGGTTTTCTTGGCAAAGGTACTCGAACATCACCATTTTCTTCTCTCATTTTTACGGATGAGGAAACTGAGACTAACAGGGTTATGTGATTTGTCAAAGGTCACACAGCTAGTAAGTATCTGAGGCCAGATTTGAAGGCAGGAAGAAGGTCCTGGCTATTGGACCAAACTCCAACCAGAAGGAAAAACAGAAATCATTTAATTTAACACTCTTGCATCATTTTACAGATGGGGAATTTAGAAGTCAAGAGAAGTGAATCTTTGCCAGGTTTACAAAAGTTGTAAGAGAGTGAGGACCCAAACCTAGGTCTGCTGAACTTCCAAATTTAGCTTTTACCATTTATTACTGCCTTTTAAATAAAAAAAGGTCTGTAACATCCTATAGTATTTAGTAACTGAATTGGTAACTGGGGGATTTAACCATATTCACTGTTTCTCATTGATGTCTTCTCTTCCCAAGTAGACCATATAGTTTGTCAGCATAGACCATTTCTTTTATTTCTTTTGTATTTCTCAAATCTTTCTCAGTACACAAAGTAAATATCTACTTTAAATTTATTTATTTATTTTAAGTGTTACTGTGTTCAGAATGCTGTGGTGTCTTTTAGCTTTTATAAAGCATTTTTGGTGATTTATCCAAACTTATATGATAATGAAACATGGAAGTAATAAGGTTTTTTTGGTTGTTGTTGTTGTTTTTATTTTTATTTTTTAAGTTTTTTGTTTGCAGAACATATGTATGGGTAATTCTTCAACATTGACCCTTACAAAACTTTCTGTTACAAATTTTTTCCCCCTAGGCCCCACCCCTCCCCTAGATGGCAGGAAGTCCACTACTTGTTAATTATGTTAAAATACTTGACAAATCAAATATATGTATACATATTTCCAAAGTTATCTTGCTGTGCAAGAAAAATCATATCTACAAGAAAAAAAAATCAGAGAAAGGAAGCACAATGCAAGCAAACATCAATAGAGAGCATGAAAATGTTATGTTGTGATCCACATTTCATATCCCTCTCTCTGGGTGTATATGGCTTTCTTCATTGAACAACTGGAACTGGTTTGAAACATCTCATTGTTGAAGAGAGCCATGTCCATCAGAATTGATCATCATATAGTCTTCTTGTTGCCGTGTATAATGATCTCCAGGTTCTGCTCATTTCACTCAGCATCAGTTCATGCAAGTCTCTCCAGGACTCTCTGAAATCAACCTGCTGGTCATTTCTTATAGAACAATAATTCCATAACATTCATATACCAGAATTTATTCAGCCATTCTCCAATTGATGGGTATCCATTCAGTTTCCAGTTTCTAGCCACTATAAAAAGGGCTGCCACAAACATTCTTGCACATGTGGGTCCCTTTCCTTCATGGAAGTAATAAGTACATGATTTTGAAATAGGATTTTTTATTATCACTAAGTGATAATATTGAAAACTGTGGGTTACAGTTCTGGTATAGTAGTGACCCTAAAAGATAAAAGACAAAGAGAAAGACCTATGTTCAAAACTAATTTCTTTATATTTTCTTTGAATTATTAATTCATTTGAATTAAGCTTATCTTTTAAAATGTAAATGTCTTAGGAGGGTATTTGCTACCGATTGATATCCTGGCATAATTAGGTTACCTTTCTTTTAACACTTAGATGGGTTGCCCTGAGTAAGGAGCTGTCCACAACCATTCAGATATTTAAGCTCTTATTGAGTTAGGAACTACATTGATTATATATAAATTAGGAATATTTAGATTATAATCTGTGATACCTATTTAATTTCTGCAAAAATTCCAAATATACATCTTCCATAATTTATTTGTTTATAAGGATTGTTTATCTTTTGAACTTTGTCAAGCGTTTTTGTTTCTCCAAACTGTTAAAAATATAGAGATTTTTTTCAGAGCTTGATCTCCCCCTTCCCTCTGTCTCTCTCTCTCTCCTTAATTATAAAGTCAGTTCTTGTAATAATTTTGTGAAATCTCAAGAGAAATATGATGCCTAAGAAAGAGGATAATGCTGTTTTGAACAGTAAAGGATTTGAAAGAATTCTTACATAGTATAATTTGGCAATTCAAGCTAAAATGTCTAAGATATATAAATTAGTTGTGATCATGTAACAATATTTTATTTTGCTACTGAAAATGATATTTTCATGAGTATAAATAAAAGATACAAGTACAAATAAAAGATGTAGAGAATGTGTATGATTAAAAAAAGACATGAATTGTCATATAGCAGAAGATAACAGATGGATAGATTAAGGAGTAACCTGGTTTTTTTCATTGAATCCTCAATGTAAGGACCCTAGGTGTTTTTGTGTGTGTTTTGAGATGCAGAAAGTCAAATGAGGTTTAAAGACAAATTTACCTTACTTTTCAGTTTGAAGTCATCTGCAGTTTTAATTCTTTTGAAATTGTGGCAGGTCATGATTATCCATCAAATAGAATTGCAAGAAGAATATTTATATTAATATTTTAGTCTTATTTCCTGACACTAGCAATCTTTGTAGTCTCATCTTATTGAATTCTGAGTCAAACATTGTCCATCTATGGTACTGAGATTTTATATGTATATATATATACACACACACACACACATATGTACACACACAAATGGACTAATTCTACAGGATTATGCATCCCACTTCATGCTATAATCTGGGTAATAATGTATTCCCAATCCACTTGTTTTTTGCTAGGCCAATCCAGAGTGATGTATATATCTCATTGAGGAGGACTTTAAAGTGTTAAAGGGCTAGATGCCATCCACAAACAGGAACATCTGGAGATTTGATATCACCATCTATAGGGAATCCTTCTAATTCAACACAACAAGTGTTTGTTAAGCACCATCTCCTAGGGAATCTTCCATGATACTGGGGAACAGCTTTGGTGAGCATATATCTCTTTTATGTCTCCCTTCATATTGATACTTAGAGAACTTAAGATGATAAAAGAACCAAGGGAAGCATGTTAGATACATGTTCTATGAAAGATTTATACAAAAAGAAACAAAAATATATTGAATATATAAGAAATATGTTCAGAATATACTGAAGACTATATTAAGATTATATTGGCAATATATTATGAAGGAGCATGATGGAATAAAAGATTCTTAGAGGTAATAGTCTCAAGACTTAAGTTCACATTACAGCTTTTGGGTCTTTAAACCTTAACTTTTTCAGCTGTGTAATGAGAAAAGCTAGATCTCTTCTAATTTTAAAGTCTAATTTTTGAATCAAAAAGTTTTTTTAAATTTATATCAGCAGACATGGCATGATGAAATTGCATATATGTCAAAGTTTAAATGGCAAAAAGAATAGGAAATTCATCTAATTGTGTTTTATTTGGTTTTGTAAGCCAAATAATCACCATGTAACAAAAAACATTTATTGGAATTAAGAAATTCAGAAGCTCCTTAAAAAGGTGAAATTACAGGAAGGCAAGATTTCATAGACTGTTTAAATATATCCTTTTATTTTTTTTCCTCTTAAAGCAGTTGTGAAGTTGGAATATTTCTCCTGTGTAAATTTTCTAAATGTCCACCTCACAGTAGATACCACCTACATAATAGCATAAGATACAATAGTAGATGTAATTAAATCATTAAAGGATTTATTTGTTGAACCTAGGTGTTATTTCACCCATGAATAAGTGCATTTGCACTTATTTACTATTTATAATGGTATAAAAGTAATTCTAGATATTTTGTATAAAGTGTAGCTGTAAGACTGGGTTTGTTATTCAAAGTTGTTTTGATTTGCATTTCTCTAATCAAAAGTGATTTAGAGAACTTCTTCCTGTGCCTATAGATAGCTTTGATTTCTTCATCTGAAAATGCATTTTCATGTTCTTTTACCATTTATCAACTAAGGAATGCTTGCAGTCTTATAAATTTGACTCAGTTCTCTATATATTTGAGAAACAAAGTCTTTATCAGAGATACTTTCTATAAAGATTGTTTCCCACCTTTCTGTTTTCCTGCTAATCATGGTTACATTGGTTTTGTTTGTATAAAAACTTTAACTTGATATAATCAAAATTATCTGTTTTTCATTTTGTAGTTCTCTCTCTTATTTGGTCATGAATTGTTTTCCTTCCCTTAGATCTGACCACATAAACTATTTATTCCTTGCTCTTCTAATTTGTTTATGGTGCCACCCTTTATATCTAAATTGTGTACCCTTTTTAACTTTATCTTTGGTATATGCTGTGAGGTATTGGTCCATATCTAATTTGTTTCTTATTATTTTCCAGTTTTTCCAGCAGTTTTTAATCAAATAATGAATTCTTATCCCCAAATCTGGCATCTTTGGGTTCATCAAACAATAGATTACTATGGTCATTAATTATGTCTTCAAAAAACTTCTTCAGAGAAACAGATCAAAAATCCATTCATGTCTTAAACAGTTTAATAGTTGCCCGGGCCAAGACTAAGTTAATAGCAGTGGTCAATCTTTAGGTAATGAATGAGCCTCTTAACCCTTATCTAGTTTTAGGTGATGCATAGTCTACTGCTTGTTTGACACAATTTATTTCTATGGGAAAAGTAATAGAAAATGTAGAAGACCTGATACTTTTTAGTTCTGTTATAATTGCCTAGATAACATCTTTGATAGTTAAGTACTATTCCTATTTCATACTTTAAAAAAAAGTTAACTGAAGGTAAGAAAAGTTAAATGATTATTCATGGTAAAAGACCTAATTCATGTAAGAGCTTGAATTTGAACCCAGTTTTTTTCTGACCAGATCTTTTTCATTGGAATATCAGTAGAAATGGTGCTGGAATTTGTTGCCATCTTGCTATTATTCTTTTATATTTAGTGTTCTTTGGAGTATTACACTAGTATGGAACATAAATCCTTTGTAGTTGAATAAAAGTATTAGCATGCAAATCCTTCTTCTGTACATTCAATGAAAGTATCCTTGGTATAACTATTAGGAGATAGGATGCCAGAAATGGAATGTACTTTTTTTGTTGTTGACATATAATTTTGACCTCTTATTTTAGGTTTTTATACGTGTTTGTTCCACATAGTTTGCTGATAGGTGTAATATTTGGTATGATGACACATTAAAAATGCTCTTCCTAAGTTTTTCTGAATCACTTATATCTGGGCAATGGTAGACAACAGTTGGTTCTATTCCAGGGTAGTTATTAGTTGAGTTCTTGAGAGTATTTTGAGGCCTTTATTTGATTTTCTTAGCATGGAGATACTTCTTTCAATTCATAATAGATATGAACTTTCTAATATATGATTCTAGTCACCATCTCATATCTTTTTAGGTATTTAATACTAGCTTGTTATAATCTGTACCAATGTGTTGTGCAATTCCTATCTTTTCCTTATATTACCTGCAATCACTAAGTTCAGGCTCTTTATAGATAACCTTCTGTACTTTCTCAAAATACCCTGGTCCAGAATAATGTTACAACCTTTTTCATTTCCATAAACAATTCTGCTCGATTCAACCATTCATTTGATATTTCATTTTTTAAAATCTTTTTAAAATTTCTTCCAGTATTTTATTTTTCTAAATACATGTCTGTAAAGATAGTTTTCAACATTCATTTTTGTAGCATTTTATGTTCTATATTTTTCTCCTTTCTTTCCTTACCTTCCCCCACTCAAAAACAGCAAGCAATCTAATGTAGGTTAAATATGTACAGTCTTTTTAAACCTATTCTATATTTGCCATATTGTATAAGAAAAATAAGACCAAAAGGGGAAAAAACAAGAGAAAGAAAAACAAACAAAAAGTGAAAATACTATGCTTCAATTCACATTCAGTCTGCATAGTTCTCTCTCTGGCTGCAATTGGCATTTTCTCTCCCAAATCCACTAGAATTGCCTTTAATTACCACATTGTCCAGGAGATCCAAATCCAATGTTTTCCTGGCCCTGCTCACTTCATTCATCATCATGCGGATCTTTCCAGACTTCCAAAATCAGCCTATTCTTGATGGTTCTTTTTTAACTTCTTGTTGGCTGAGTTTGTGTAGATGTTGCCCAGGGAAGATTTTTTATTTTATTTTTGGATCTTAGTCTTTCCATAGGCTCCAAACAAAGGTTGCATTAGACACATTAGGTAAGTTTAACAAGTCCATTGGTTTTTATTTTATTTTATTTTTATCACCTTTTACTATTGTTTAGAGAAGTGGTATTTCCTTGGTTCAATTGTATTTCTTTGGGTTTAGCATGGCCTCTTAAGTGTGTCTATTGATGTTGTTATAGAATGTAAACTCCTTAAGGATTAGGGTTTGACTTTTCTATTTATATCTCTAGCCTTTAACACTTTAAAATGTGATTTTTTTAAATTGAGCATCAATAATATAACAATACTTAAAGATAATTCTTATTAATAGGCTATCATTTAAGGTTTTTGTTGCACTATGATGAGAGTACCTACATGAGCTATTTGATTATAAGAATTTTTTTCCTATGCATCTTCAGGTAATGTTGTTGTTGTTGTTGTTGTTTTTAAATAAATACTATTTCAATTGATATGTTAAGTTTTCACAGCTCATGAAATAATTGGCTTAGCATAAATACTATAGTTTAAGTATAATGCCATAAAACATTTATCAATTCAAAATAACTAGTGTTCATTTTCTAAGGATAAATTAAATAAATTATAGCCTATATTAATAATTTTCCTGGTATATGCTATTTTAATTTTATCTTTAATCATAGCTTTAAGGAATATTACTTTTTACTACATATAAAGCCATGCCACATTCAAAAGATAGTCTCCCACTGTAATTATTAAGAAACTAAACATTAACAATGAAAAGTATCAGGTAGGCAAATGAAGCAATCTTGAATCTTTAGTGAGCAACAAATATGATTCAATGGGTAGAAAAAGATGAAAATTCTCTAGAAAGCATTTGTGTGGAAAGTGTCTGGAAAACACTGAAAGGAAAGTAGAAGGAAATGAATACTGGTAGGGGCTGAAGGCAGATTTAGGGTTAGATTGTGTAGGTACAATGTTTTCATGATCATGAAGCTAGGTACAAAGGCTAAAGAATTCAATAATAATGAAAAGCATTCCATGGTAATCACTGGAAGCTGTTTAAGACAGCCATTAAATATAGTTGAATGCCATAAAAATATTTTTATAACTGGAAGCATGATAATCACTTTAGGTATTAGTGAATAGTTGGGTTAAGAATATTCTGTACATTCAAGTCTATGGCCATTGGGGGAAATGGTTGGATTTCCTGAATTATTGGTGAAGTAGGTTATAGTTGGGATTGAACAAATAGTACATAGATAATTCATAGTAGAGGTAAATCTATTCTTGCTGATTAGACTATCTTTGTAAGTGATGGAATCAATAAACAAACAAGTATTCATTAAGCACCGACTATGTTGCCAGACATATTACTCTGGGGATACAAAGGGAAGAATGAAATTGTCCTTTGTTTGAGCTTATGGTCCGTCTTGGCAAGACATTTACATTTGTAGATAAATAAAAGATAATTTTGAGGGAGTGGATAAAATCAGGAAAGATTTCAGTGAGAAAGTGATCCTCAAAATTAGTCTTGAAAGAAATGAGGGAAAGAGAAGGTAAGGAAGGTATTTTCCAGGTACATGGTAGTGCAAAAAGTGCAAAGGCACAAAGTGGATGGAGTTCTATTATCAGAAGATTAAGAAGTTTGACTGGATCATAAAGTG
The DNA here is from genome assembly GCA_023553655.1 of Myrmecobius fasciatus. Lineage (NCBI taxonomy): Eukaryota > Metazoa > Chordata > Mammalia > Dasyuromorphia > Myrmecobiidae > Myrmecobius > Myrmecobius fasciatus. The sequence goes on from JAJPUD010003862.1 coordinate 100,874, forward strand.
TATGAAGGGGGAGTAATTTTTAACAAGGATGGAAAGGTAGGTTGAGGACAGGTTGTGAAGGATTAAAAGCTAAATAGAGTAGATACTATAGGTAATCAACTCAATTAACCTGGAGTTTATTGAGTAGGAGGTGACATGGTCAGACTTATGCTTTAGTGAAAATCATTTTGGCAGCAATATAGAGGCTAGACTGAAATATGGAGAAATTAGGCAGATAGACTAATTAATGAAATTATTGGCTCAATCACTGGTGACAAAGGGATTGAAAAGTATCATAGCTAAATGAGTGGAGAGAAGATGGAGAAGAGATTTTGTGAAATACTAGTGAAATGTGAAACCTTATGAATCAGACATATAACATATTTATGATAGAGTTTGGGACAGATGGATCTGCTCTGGAAACTCTAGCTAAGCTGACTTGAGGATATCTGGGAAAGGTGGAAATATAATCAAGTGATTGGATTTAGGGAAGTTGTCACTTTGTGTTCTTATTTTTCAAAAATTCATTTTCTTCAAGTTTGAGTAATGGTTTTCTGGTTGCTTCCTTATTTTTGATAGGTTAATATTTCAAGTTTCAATTTTTCATTAAGACTTAGCTATTGGCTCAAATGCTTATTAGGAAAGGATTACTAAAACTTCTATAATTCAAAATAAGGCCTCTGGGTACTGCACAAGAGAGACTATTGGACCTGAAATCTGGAGTTGAATTCAAATCCAATCAAGTATCTGAGACATTAGATGGGGAGACCATGGACAAGTCACTTGACATCTGCTTACTTCAGTTTCTTCATCTGTCAAATGGGGATAAATAATAACACGCATCTTCCAGGGTTGTTGACAGGATAAAATAATACTTGTAAAACACTTTGTAAACCTTAAAACACTATGCAAATAAATATATATAGCATTAGCCATTAGTATTAATTATAAAATAAACATTTTATAATGTGGTATTTATGGTTACACAATCATTTTTTACTAAATTAATACTTTGTAATTCATAAAATCTAATTGATAAAAATACATATTTTTATATTACTCTAATTCAACTTCACCTTCAAGGTACCTATTTTTCTCTTTAATACAAATGTTTGTAGTGTTTTTCCTCCCATTAATTTGTGTTTGAGAATGATATTTATCACGTATAAGGCTGAAATGATTTAAAATATCTGTTAGTGATTAGTCAGGCCATCATCATATCATGAACATTCCTATTGGCTTTTACATAACACATAAAAATTTGCATAATGTTTTTCATAGTTCTTATTTGACCCTCACAATAACTCTGTGGGTATAGGTACAAGTACTATTCACTGAACAATAGGAACTGGTTTGAATTACATCATTGGGTTTTTTTTGTTTTGTTTTGTTTTTTACTATATACTATTTATTTTATTTTATTTTTTAGCTGTTCACTTGTCTTTAAACTTTACTACAATTATTAACAATTTAAATAAAGTTAATTATGTTAATTATACAATAAAGTATAAGTCTTTAGTCTGTTGTAAAGCAAATTAGAGAAGATATGTAAAACATTTGGTAAATTTAAAGCCATACAAATCAACTTTGCATTATTTCTTTTTATCATTATCTTTTTTTCCTTTAGTAATTTCTCTTTTTAGTGTTATCTTTTTTTAGTAATATCTCTATTTTTTATTTCTCTTATTCTTTTTTTTATTAATACTTTTTATTTGCAAAACATATGTATGGGTAATTCCTAAACATTAACCCTTACAAAGCTTTCTGTTACAAATTTTTCCCCCCTACTCCCCACCCCTCCCCTAGATGGCAGGATATCCACTACATGATAATTATGTTAGAATACTTAAGAAATCGAATATATGTATAGTTATTGCATCAT
>JAJPUD010003862.1:102744-130615 GCA_023553655.1 Myrmecobius fasciatus
AGTGTCCCAGTCTTCCCACATCCCCTCCAACATTCATCTTTATCTTTTCCTGTCATTTTAGCCAATCTGACAGGTGGAATCACATCATTGTTGAAGAGAACCATGTCCAGTTGTTGATCATCGTATAGTATTGTTGCTGTGTATAACATTCTCCTGGTTCTGCTGATTTCACTCATCATCAATTCATGCAAGTCTCTCCAGGCCTCTCTAAAATCATTCTGCTGGTTGTTTCTTACAGAACAATAATATTCCATAATATTCATATACCATAATTTATTCAGCCATTCTCCAATTGATGGGCATTTTTCCAATTTCCAGTTTTTTGCCTCTACAAAAAGGGCTGCCACAAACATTTTTGCACATGTGGGTCCCTTTTCCTCCTTTAAAATCTCTTTGGGATATAGGCCCAGTAGAAACATTGCTGGGTCAAATGGTATGCAAAGTTTGATAACTTTTTGAGCATAATTCCAAATTGCTCTCCAGAATGGTTGGATCCGTTCACAGTTCCACCAACAATGTATCAGTCTCCCAGTTTTCCCACATCCCCTCCAACAGTTATCATTATCATTTCCTGTCATTTTAGCCAATCTGACAGGTGTGTAGTGGTATCTCAGAGTTGTCTTAATTTGCATTTCCTTCCCCCTCCACAGGTCTGAGAGGTAAACCATCCTACATTGTTCTAATTTGTTTATAATATCATTCTTTATGCCTAGATCATGAATCCATTTTGACCTTATCTTGGTAGATGGTGTTAGGTGTGGGTCAATGCCTAATTTCTTCCATACTAGTTTCCAATTATCCCAGCAGTTTTTGTCAAATAGTGAGTTTTTATCCCCAAAACTGGGATCTTTGGGTTTATCAAACACTAGATTACTATTATCATTGAGTATTTTGTCCTGTGAACCTAACCTATTCCACTGATCCACTACTCTATTTCTTAGCCAGTACCAAATGGTTTTGGTGACAACTACTTTATAATAGTTTTAGATCTGGTACAGCTAGGCCACCCTCATTTGCATTTTTTTCCATTAATTCCCTTGAAATTCTTGACCTTCTGTTTTTCCAGATGAATTTTGTTGTTTTTTCTAGGTCAGTTAAATAATTTCTTGGGAGTTTGATTGGTGTAGCATTAAATAAATAGATTAGTTTAGGTAGTATTGCCATCTTTATTATATTCTATATTCGCTCGACCTATCCAAGAGCACTTGATGTTTTTCCAGTTTTTTAGATCTGACTTTATTTGTGTGGAGAGTGTTTTGTAGTTTTGCTTATACATATAGATCCTGATTTTCCCTTGGCAGATATATTCCCAAATATTTTATACTATCGATAGTTATTTTGAATGGAATTTCTCTTTCTATCTCTTGCTGTTGCATTTTGTTGGTGATGTATAAAAATGCTGATGATTTATGTGGATTTATTCTGTATCCTGCAACTTTGCTAAAGTTGTGGATTAATTCTAATAGTTTTTTAGTTGATTCTCTAGGGTTCTCTAAGTAGACCATCATATCATCTGCAAAGAGTGATAATTTGGTTTCCTCATGACCTACTCTAATTCCTTTAATCTCTTTTTCTTGTCTTATTGCCAAAGCTAGCATTTCTAATACAATATTGAATAGTAATGGTGAGAGTGGGCAACCTTGTTTCACCCCTCATTTTATTGGGAATGGTTCCAGTTTATCACCATTACATATAATGCTAGCTGATGGTTTTAAATAAATGCTACTGACTATTTTAAGGAAAAGTCCATTAATTCCAATACTCTCTAGTGTTTTTAATAGGAATGGATGTTAGAGTTTATCAAATGCTTTTTCTGCATCTATTGAGATTATCATATGTTTTTTTGTTAATTTGGTTATTGATATAGTCAATTATGTTAATAGTTTTCCTAATATTAAACATCCCTGCATTCCTGATATAAATCCTACTTGGTCATGGTGTATTATCCTGGGAATGATTTTCTGTAATCTCTTTGCTAATATTTTATTTAAGATTTTTGCATCAATATTCATTAGGGAGATTGGTCTATAATTTTCTTTTTCTGTTTTTTTTTTAACCTGGTTTAGGTATCAGTACCATGTCTGTATCATAAAAGGGGTTTGGTAGGAGTCCTTCATTCCCTAATTTTTTTGAATAGTTTATATAATATTGGAGTTAATTGTTCTTTAAATGTTTGGTAGAATTCACATGTAAATCCATCTGGTCCTGGGGATTTTTTCTTAGGGAGTTGATCAATGATTTGTTCTACTTCTTTTTCTAAAATGGGACTATTTAAGTAATTTATTTCCTCTTCTGTTAATCTGGGCAATCTATATTTTTGTAGATATTCCTCCATTTTACTTAGGTTATCAAATTTATTGGCATAAAGTTGGGCAAAGTAACTCCTGATTATTGCTCTAATTTCTTCTTCATTGGTGGAAAGTTCTCCCTTTTCATTTTTGAGACTAACAATTTGATTTTCCTCTTTCCTTTTTCTAATCAAATTAACTAAAGGCCATAGATGGATAGATCTCCCCTTTTCAATGCAATCTTCTTATTCAAAAGACAGAGGAAATGTTGAGAGGAGCTAGAATTTAACTGAACAGTTTTCCTAGAAAAGATTATAATATGACTAGTTAAATAACAGATGACCTACTTATTAACCTAGATATTGAAAAAATGAAATCTAAAAGCAAAGTTCAAGATAACAAATTGAAAAATCAAAACAAATCATACATGCTGGACACAGAGAATAATCTAAGTAAATTTGCTTACACATTTGGAAAATATCTCCTTTTGTGTGATGTATTTCTCACCTCAAATTTTCTGTTTTTTATCTTTCCAATGAAAAGTGCCAAACTCCCATTTCTAGGCATCAGACTAATTCCATTGTTATCTCCATTTAACGATTATATTTCAGGGAGAAAATGATTGCATTTAATTCAGTTTAAAATTGCTTCTCTTTTTTTGGTCCCCTTTTAAGCCAAGTCCACTGCCATAGATTATTTGAAGATATTACTGTATATAATACTTTGGAGTTTTTGCTGTGTTTAAAAATGCATTTTAGTTCATCCTTTAAGAAGAAACCTTTTCAGCATAAATCAAAATGTTATTGCTATAATGAGACAGCATTGTAGAAGAGAATTACAAAGGTGTGAACTTCTTTTCTTTTTATCTGCATATATAAGGCATTAATTTCATAGATGAAGGGGCTATGTACATGTGAACAGGGTTATTTAGGGAAAGCATATTCTTCATGAATAAGTAGTGCTTTGTTTTCACACAGTGGATTGCTTTAGAACATTTCTTACATAGTTAAAATAATTTTTCCATTACCTAAAAGTAGTCCCCAAAGCTTTTTACATTTTTAACCTTTTCAAAACTTTGCCATTTTGAAAAGAATTTTGACATTAAATAGCAGTGTCCAATAGGAATCTAACTTTATTCTATGTCACAGAGAGAACTCTAAATTAATTTGTAAAATGAGTTGTCAGTTTTGTTAGGAATTTTTCTGCTCTCTGCTTATTTCACTCATGTACAGAGAGTATATATATATGTACATATATATATATATATATGTATATGTATATATATGTGTGTGTGTGTGTGTGTGACACACACACACACTATATTATAGACCTTTAAAGTCCAGGGTTTGCTAAGTGTGTGGATTTCTTCCACTGATGCAGGTCACAAATCTTCTATGCTTTAGAAGATGGCTGTCATAATTTGCTCTGAATAAAAATTTTCTCACTGAGGAGTCAACCTGCTCTAAACCTCTCATTTTTAAGTTGGTCCTCAAGTGACAGATACAATCTATTGCTTGAAGCCTTTGCAACAAAGTTTGTAGATCTTCAAGGTAATCTTTGAGCATCTAGGATCGTTTCTATGCTATGATGAGGCTCTGGAATTTGGAGGAAGACAGCTAGACTATTCTCTACAATATATCCAACAAGTTTTCTCTAGAAGTTCTGGAATTTAAGACTACTTTTAAGGACTAAGCAGTTTCAGTTGATATGGTATATTTATGCATATTAAAGATAGAGAAGGATTTAATTTTTTATTGCCCAAAGTGAACATATAGTTCAGATGTAATCTCACCAACATAACAGAGAGATTCCAGATGCAAATTGTTGCCTGTGACACTTTCTACCTGTGACCTTGAACAAGTCATTGGGCCACTAAAATGACAGGATTAGATTAGATGAGGTTTTTCAACTCCTATTTATTACTGTCACCTCCCTAGGACATTGTACCTCTTAGATTAGCCTAAGGTAATATTAGCTCTTTTTTGGCTGCTATTCTTATTGAGATTTTAGTCCACTAGAAATCCTAGATCTTTTTTAAATGAGCTGTGGTCCATTCAAAACAAGATTGTTATTCCTAGTTCCAGAACTCAACTGGTGGAGGAAGAATTAAAAAAAAAAAAAAGGTGGGGATAGAAATTACTGATAAGAGAGGCTGTGAGTCATATGGATGGAGAAGAGGAAGTGAAGTATGGCTGAGTGTTTCCTGAAATAAAGGTCCAGGAAGGGAAATTACAATCAAGAGAATCAAGCCTCAGGGCAAAATTTCTTTCAGGCCTTGGTCTCTGGTGTAGGCAGCTAGATGAGTGGCCAGGAAGTTATGGAACTTTATATATAGCTTGAGAAGGGGTGGTAATATAACTTAACATAGTTCATAGTTAACATAATTAACATGGTTCAGAAATTCTGTGAAATTATTATCAGCATACTCTTTAATTAGAGCTTTTAACTGTGTTTCATTAAAATCTTACTGGTGTGGAGGTATTGAATATGATTCTGCTGATGAACTTTGAGTCCACCATGGACCTGCCTAACTTAATGTGAACCAGCTCATCAGTGGAACATTTGTCAAAAGGTGATGACCATCCTTGTCCATTGTATCTTCTATTGGTGAAGGGAACTCTTACTCAGATCTTTTGAAGTGCTGATTAGTAAAAGTATAATTTATCAATATATTTATAGATACTTTTAAATTTTCTTTTTTTCCTCATTTTATTTTGCCTCTCTGATGCCTTTATTCAATTTTATACTCTTTGGGGACAGGAACCAATGGTAAATTTCACTACATACTTGGCAAATCCTGATATGGGCAACTTATCTCCAATATAGATATGCCTGACTTGAGTAAGTATTCTCTTACATCAGCACACTTTCTTGCTACTACTTTCATTCAATAGCATTAATTAGGGAGCTCCTGTGTGTGTGTGTGTGTGTGTGTGTGTGTGTGTGTGTGTATGTGTTTGTATGCATATATATATTCTCCTTCTTTCTTATCCTTCTGAACACAGGTGATCTTCAGAAAGGATATTGGGACAGTGGAGGATAGGCTGTTGATACCTGCTCCTTTCATATACAAGCCCTACTCTTATTGTCTGCCTCCTAGAAATGGAACAATGTTAGGAGGAAATAGGAAATTCAGTCATTTTGTGAAACATTCAGGTACCATCTGAACAATTCTAGAAATGTTTCATAATATTATTATCTCATTTGATCCTTACAACAATCCCAGATGATAGATGCTATTATTAACCCAGTTTTACAGATGAGGTAACTGAGACAGAGGTTAAAGTGACTTTCCCAGGTTCACATTGTAGGTGTTGGAGGAGGGAATGGAACAAAGGCTTTCCACAAAGGCTATCTTAACCACTGCACTATCTACCCTGCCTCAAGATATTCATATGAATTTTTAAATAGCAAAATAGGTTACCTGAATATCTCCAAACTAGGTGGATGATGACAACTACTACTACTACCATTACCAATAATAGTAGCTAGTGGTTACATAGCACTTTTAAGATCTACAAAGTATTTTATATGTATGTATGCATATATATATCATTAAATCTGCAATATTGCATGTATCACCATCCCCAGTTTACAGATGTGGAAACTGTAGGCTCATTAAGAATAAGCAACATGCCCATAATCAGTTATATGTTTCCAAGGTAGAATTCAGACTCAGGCTTTTCTGATTACACATCAAGTGTTGTATACATTATTCCATACCACACATCACTTGTGGTCCAAAGACCTAGTTCTTAGCTTTACTACTTCCCATTTATGTGATCCTGGGATGAGTTGTCCACCCTCTCTGAGCCTCAGTCATTTTTTTTTATAAAGTGAAAGGGTGAGAGTAAACATAAATTCCTTCCTGTTGTGAATTTTTTTTTTTTTAATCTTGAGTAGTCAGGAGATTCATTCATTATATCTAGAGCATTACCTTCTGTGATTTATTCTTTTTTGTTAATGACCTGGTAATGATGGGCATCCCATTTCTACCTTCCCAGTCTTTTCATGGCCCCTGGGCTACTTTCTGTATAGATAGTTGCATCATTGTTTTATTTTTGTTTGTTTGTTTGTTTTTTTCTCCAACAGTGTTTTGCCATGATGATACCCTTTAACCCCACTTAAGAGTGTAAATCTAGTGTTCTTCATCCAGGTAATCAAAGTTTAGATGATTATGAGATATCATGTCAAGTAAAGACAAGAAGATAAGTACGTGAAATAATTCATAGCCACATCTGCTTCTAGTCATTCAAAAGTTAGTATAAAAGTTACTATGTAAGGCAGTGAAACTATGGCAATGAAATAACTTTACAGGAAGATTGTTTCCAATGCCTTGATTTTCAGGAACTTTGTAACTAGAAATAGAAGTAGTAAAGTAGACATAAAGATGCTGATTCCCTCTATCTGCCTAGAGTTGAATTCCACCTTTCCAGCTGATGTGATTTTCTCCATGCAGGGATGTTGACAGCAGTCTGGGTATTCTTTAATGACTAGGTTCTGTCCAATTAGAGTGGCCCTCCCCAGTTTAGAAAAGTTTATACCTGATTAATTACCACTATCTGCTAAGGACTTAGCATGGTGTAGTGGCAAGAACATAGGAGTCTGTCAGATAATCTAGGTTTAAATTCCAACTCTGTTTCTTCTAAATTTTATGACCTTACAAAATTCTCTAGGTTTAATCTATAAAATGTGGGTGGAGGTATAGAATAGATGATTTTCTAAGGTATTTTCCAGTTTTAAATCCTGTAATTCTCAGCCATTTCTGCTTATAGCCTTTAGCTAAAGAGATGAGAACTTTTCTAGCCCCTTTTGTGATCAGGCCAATCTTGTGAAAAGGTAGTTTTGTTCCTAAAGGATTTGTAATCAAGGTGTCATTCTATACACTTCAATTTATATTCCTGAATACTTTCAAAGATTCTGACTGTAGGGTTTAGCCTACTAAATGCAGGTGTTTTCTGTCCCATTTGCCTTGGAGAGCTGAGAGTGTGTTGTATGTAGGTAGAAGCTAGAAGTGATGATTTAAGCTTATGAAAGATGCCAAAAACTAAAATAATGTCTCATGAGTACAGTGGAGCCTATAGTCTAGTCTCCATGAATGTTAGGGCAGCATGCCAAATAAAGCTGGCTTGATTCTGCAAGCAGGAGCCCTTTGCAGAAGGATTCATGGTAATTAACCAATTCAAAGTGCAATATTTTCATTTCATTAATTTGGCAGAAAACAACTAAATATCAGAAGCAAGAGTATTTTTGACATTTAGTTTGCTTCTTGTAAAATAATGCATATTATGAGTTATGCTATGAAAGACTTAGAATTTTCCTATCTTTAATTCCAAACACTTGATGAAGATTCAGTTTATTCAGTCTTTAAAAATAATAAATAGTAATGATGGGCTGCAGTGGTAACTAATAAAAATACATTCTTATTTTGTACTGTTGGCTTGCAGGAGACTACATAGGAGGTCTCTAGTAAGACCTGTTGCTTTCCAAATAACCTTTTTCCTCTGGCTTTTTGACATTTGTGGCATTCTAGTTAAATGCAACTCTTTTTACTCCTTTTTTCTTTTTAGTTAATTTCCCTTTCAGACAGTGAAGTATTGCATGCCTCCCACATGTTCTTTTTAAATAAAATTTTATCATTATCTTTAATATTACCTACATTTATCTACCTATCCCTCTCCCAACTCCTCCTTGAGTGCCATCATTTGTAATAAAGAAAAAGTTACTTCAACTAACCAACTTAGCAAAAAATATTTTGACATCATATGCATATATCATAATTTCCCCCCTTTGCAAAGAGGAGCAGGTATTTAGAAGCAAAGGGGTGTCCTATCTCTTCTTTGAAGCCAAGTTTGGTCATCATAATATTTTTTTCAATTATTTTATTTTTTTCTATTTACATTGTTTTTGCTTACATTATTATACTTTTTATTGTTTATTTATATATATATATATACATATATATATATTATATGTGTATGTATGTGTATATCTGATGATTTTTCCACTTAAAATATAAGCATGTTGTTGTGCCTGTCTCAGTTTCCCTCAGTTACTGTCTTAGTTTCCCTCAGTTGCAGTATCAGTCTCCCTTAATTGCTGTTTCAATCTCCCTTAATTGCTCTGTCCCAGAATAGAAATCCCCACTTCCTGACCTTCAGAAATAATTGGACTCACATTCCAAAGTAATCATGAAACCTCCAGATGGTCAGCCTCGACATACCTCTTATCTATGACCCAGCTTCTCCAGCAGCCCCTACCCCTTTATCTGTAGCCTTCTTTGCCAAGGCATCCCTTACTCCCTACCTGTCAGAACTGGATTTATAGTTTCCTTGGACACCAGATATGCTTAGCTGTTCCCATGAGTTCTTTGTTTCCCCTGGGCCATGGAAGATTATAAAACTAGTGTTCTCCAGCAATGGAGTTGGTGAGTACTTTGTATTTACTCGGCTAACATGGCTGTGGCTGTGTTAGTCTCTACGGTGGACTGCGTGCTTTGAGACATGAGTCCCACCAGTCCTGATCCATAGCTATGGATTCTGAACTCTCAATTAACATCAATAAAGCATTACCTAATTTCCATGTGTGATACTGCCTCAGTTTCTCCTTGAGCATTAGAATGTAATCTTTCCTTTCAGATGCCTTATTAGTCTTTATTTGAAACATTGCTATTTCTTCACTTAAACACTTTGCCTTTTATTTTATCTTTTTTTTTTTCTGGATGCCATTTCTATCCTTCGTAATCCTAGCAAACTGGGTGAAATTTAGTCCAAAAGATGCATAGTAGGAACAAATCTACAGATTCTAGAACATGAAATTCTCCGATAAATTTACACATCCACACGTGCTGAGCAGCTCCATGAGCAAAGACACTTCTTTAAAGGATTTTCACCAACAGTTCAACTGTAGAGATCATTTTGCATTATTGATTTAGGTCAACATGAATGATTCTGAAATAGCCACAATTCTTGTGTAAAGCCAGGGCTCCTGTTAGCGTACTCAATAACCTGGCATTTGTATGCTTGTCAAACTTAATGAGTATGTAGAGCCTCGTGGACTTTGAAATTTTTGAAGCATCAGCATATGGTTCCAGTGATTCATTTCACTGACTACAGTAAGTTTTTGAAATCTTAACTACTCAAAGCTGAGAGAGAATTTCTTCTTATTAACTAGCTGTCAGGACAATATAACTTGAAATGACAGCCCCAATGGATTCATCAGTTCTTGTAAGACTAACATTATCTAGTAACTAGGTAGTTCCCAGATGCAGTGTGGCCTCAGAATCCTAATGTGAAGAATAAGTCAAAAATAAGGATCCTAGACCTTGATATTCCTCACAGAGCCATGGTGGCAATAATTTTTATAGCAAATCAGTTTTTATAGTTCTTGAGGGTTTTAATAAAATTTTAAAAATAACAGTCTTATAAGGATAACTGGGTAATTCACATGTTATTATACCCCTTTTATAGATAAGAAAACAAACATCATGGAAGATTAGGTGATTTTCCCATGATCATAAAATAAGTAGCAGATTCAATTAAGATTTCTTCATTCATGACCAAACTTCTTTCTGCTATTCCATGTTACTTCCAACAAAAACGGAGCATAGATAGGTGGCCTTATTTTATAACACTGAAATCGAATAGACTTTCCAGAAAAGGAATTGGGAATTTACTGCTTAATTTATGGACAAAAGATTTTTCCTACTTCAGCCCCATACCAAGTGTGATATCTGTTAGAGTGACAAAATATTTATATTCATAAATTTTTTAATAATTTACAACGTATAGATTACAATGTATAGATTAATACAATATACAATGTATAGATTAAACTAGTTATTCTTTGTATAAGTAATATTTTAGAATTCCCTTTCTGTGTCACAGCTTCTTCCCTTAAGAAAAAAAAAATAATTGTAGCTTTACTTACTGTGTTCAGAATTTTCAGATTCTGATGTCACCACACTTTCAGAACTTGTCCTTATTTCTTCAATTTCCAACTTTGGCCATTTTAAATCATCCATCTGTGTTCCAAGCAATTGACTGTGACTGCAAATCATAGACCATTGCTAATCTGCATTTGGGGCAATTTGCTCTCTAGGAGTTCCCTATATCAATGATAATCATAGTTGAATCTGATTCCCCATAAAAGACAGAAAAAAAAGAGATCAATTTAATCAGTTAATCAAGAATTATTATTGCATGTCACACTCTATGCTAAGCACTAGAAATACAGAGACAAAAGTAAGGAGCTTATATTCAAACAGGAAAGTGTACACGTGTGCATGCATGTGTGTGTATACAAACACACACACATATGTTTTTGGAGGTTTTGCACTAACATATGGAGTGACCAGGAAAGGCTTTATGAAGATGATGCTTGAGCTAAGTTCATGATGAAGCTGTTGAATATAAAATGAATAAAGCAGAAAAACTAGGAGGCAAGTAGAACAATTCAAGCATCAGATGAATGAGAGTCTGGCTGTGAGGTTTTGAGAGTAAGAATGGACAGGGACCATTCACAGCCTGAGATTTTCCTTACCATACAGGTATTTTGAATGAATATCAAATACTTATAATGTCCAGAATGCATTTAACAAATACAATAATTCACATATGAATGGGAAACATTTCAGTTCAGTCAAAAATCATTTATTAAGAGTCTTTTATGGGCTATGTTCTTTTTTAAATTTTTTTTAATTAAAAGCTTTTTATTTACAAAACATATGAGTGATTTTTCTACATTGACCTTTGCAAAAACTTTTTTTTTTTGTTCCAAGCTTTTCACCTTCTTCCCCCCCTCCCCCTCTCCTAGATGGTAGGTAATCTAATACATGCTAAATCTGATAAATTATATGCCAAATCCAATATATGTATACATATCTATACAATTATCTTACTGCACAAGAAACATCAGATCTAGAAAAAGAGAAGGAAAAAAAAACAACCTAAGAAGGAAAACAAAATGCATGGAAATATTCACAGAAAGTGTTTAAATTGCTATGTTGTGGTCCACACTCAGTTCCCACAGGCCTCTCTCTGGATGTATATGACTATCTTTATCGCTGAACAATAGGAACTGGTTTGAATCACATCATTGTTGAAGAGAACCATGTCCATCAGAATTGATCATCATATAGTCTTGTTGCTGTGTATAATGTTCTCCTGGTTCTGCTGATTTCACTCAGCATCAGTTCATGCAAGTCTCTCCAGGCCTCTCTGAAATCCTCCTGCTGGTCGTTTCTTACAGAACAATAATATTCCATGACATTCATATACCATAATTTATCCAGCCATTCTCCAATTAATGGGCATCCATTCAGTTTCCAGTTTCTAGCCCCTACAAAAAGGGCTGCCACAAACATTTTTGCACATGTGGGTCCCTTTCCCTCCTTTAAAATCTCTTTGGGATATAGGCCCGGTAGAAACACTCCTGGGTCAAATGGTATGCACAGTTTGATATCTTTTTGAGCATAGTTCCAGATTGCTCTCCAGAGTGGTTGGATTATGGGCTATGTTCTGAAGATGCAAAGATAGAAATAGCATCATTCCTGTTCTCAAGGGATTTGCACTGTATTGAAAGCCACAGCGTGTGTATATATGAATGTTTTCAAAATATGATGCAGATAAATGCTAGATTTTTTTTTGGGGGGGGGAACTCTAATAAATGGGAGAATCAAAAATTTTCATTTAGAAACTATGTACTCTGGAACTGAGCTTTGAAGGAAACTATGAATTCTTACAGGTGAAGGTGAGGAAGGAATACACTTCAGACACTGGGGGAGTCAGTCAATAAACATTAAGTATCTATTATGTGCTGGGCACTGTGCTAAGCACTGGGGATACAAAGAAAAGAAGTATACAGTCCCTACTCTCAAAGAGCTCAGTCTAGTGGGTGACTGGATATATTGGAAATAATGAGCAGAGGAAAAGTGCTAGAACTAAAAGAGATGAGTCAAAATTTGCTTAGAAAGTAAGATTTTAGCTGGGACTTAAAACCAGGGAATCCAAGAGGCAGAGATTAAGAAAATAAATAATTCTAGGCATGAAGGATAGCCAGAGAAAATGACTGAAGTCAGGAGATGAAGTGTCAGGAGAAAGCAGACAAAGCAGCATGGAAACCAAAGTCATTGTATGACAAGGTACAGGGATGAAAGTGTAAGGGACGGGTTATGCCTAAGAAAGAGAGATTGGAGATGGCATATTGTGTATAAGAAACAGCAAGAAAACCAAATTGGCTGAATCATCAAGTGTGTGAAGGGGAGTAATGTATAAAAAGGCTGGAAAGGGAATTGGGAGCCAGGTTGTCAATAGTTTGACTAATTTTATTCAAATTCATAGAAATTTCAACTTGATTTGAGGGAAAATGACTTACTTATATTTCCTAGGCTCTACTATTATCTTATTCTTCTGCTTCTAAGGTAGATCAGGGTTCTTATACTTTAAACTTATTCAGCTTGTCATGTTTCATTGCTTTAGTTTCCTTTTTTTTAAAAAAAAAAAAAGCTTTTCCTATTTTTATCTTGAATAAAAGCAAATTAACATATTATAGTAAAGCTAGAAAATAAAAATGAATGTGAATGCAGAGTATTGCTGATGTTGCATATTTTATTGTTGAAGTAGCAAAAAAAGTAGAGGGATTTTTTTTAAATTTAAAAATATAAAACACATTAGCACTAAACTTTTGAAAGTAAAAACCTTGTTTAAATCTAACACATTTGTATAGAATGCAAATGATATATATGTGTGTATATGTACACATACACATATACACACACACATATAATTATACATAAAAAGATAAAAGACCACAGAATCTCACAGTAGGGAAGGATCTCAGACCAACCAGTTTTGCACCAGGAAAAAAAAAATCTTTCTATAATATATTCAACAATCATTTAAAGCATAGGGATATTTAAAAAGATGCAAAAAAGACAGTGTCTGCCTTTAAAAAAGCTTACAATCTTAAGAATATTCATCCAGCTTTTAAATGTAGAACTCCATTGAGGAGTCATCTCCTCCCTCCTCAAAGCTGGCCACATTGTTCAAATGCCAAATGTACACTTGCCAAAAAGATTATTTTATGGAGAATTCACACAAGAGAAGCCGTCAAAAAAGTAATATAAGGACACTCTCAAGGTCTCAAGAACTTTAGGGAGACATTGGGATAGGATTACCCAGTATGGCATGCCTTCATCAGAGAAGGTGCTGTGCTCTATGAACAGAGCAGAATTGAATTAGCTCAGAAAAAACATGATACACAAAGAGAAGCCATCCCAAATGTTCATAGGGACTATTTGTGTCCAACCTATGGCAGAGCATTCTGAACTTGTGTTGGTCTGATCAGCCAGTCAGCCACCCTGTAACTCAACTCTAACATAGTGATATAATTTTGATCCTGTTTGAGAAAGAAGGACAACACAAAGGATATGAACAGACAATTTTCAGATGATGAAATTGAAACTTTCTAGTCATATTGAAAAGGTGCTCTAACTCACTATTGTTCAGAGAAATGCAAATTAGGACAACTCTGAGATACCACTACACACCTGTCCGATTGGCTAAGATGACAGGAAAAGATGATGAATGTTGGAGGGAATGTGGGAAAACTGAGACACTCATACATTGTTGGTGGAACTGTGAATGGATCCAATCATCCTGGAGAGCAATTTGGAACTATGCTCAAAAAGTTATCAAATTGTACATACCCTTTGACCCAGCAGTGTTTCTATTGGGCCTATATCCCAAAGAGTTCTTAAAGGAAGGAAAGGAACCCACCTGTGCAAAAATGTTTGTGGCAGCCCTTTTTGTAGTGGCTAGAAACTGGAAACTGAATGGATGCCCATCAATTGGAGAGTGGCTGAATAAATTATGGTATATGAATGTCATGGAATATTATTGTTCTGTAAGAAACGACCAGCAGGATGATTTCAGAGAGGCCTGGAGAGACTTGCATGAACTGATGCTGAGTGAAATCAGCGGAACCAGGAGATCATTGTACATGGCAACAACAAGACTATATGATCAATTCTGAAGG
This sequence comes from Myrmecobius fasciatus, assembly GCA_023553655.1. Taxonomy (NCBI): domain Eukaryota; kingdom Metazoa; phylum Chordata; class Mammalia; order Dasyuromorphia; family Myrmecobiidae; genus Myrmecobius; species Myrmecobius fasciatus. The sequence continues at coordinate 117,069 of JAJPUD010003862.1, forward strand.
ACATGGTTCTTTTCAACAATGAGATGTTTCAAAACAGTTCCAATTGTTCATTGATGAAGAAAGCCATATACACCCAGGGAGAAGAATCTGAATGTGGACCACAACATAACATTTTCGTGCTCTCTATTGATGTTTTCTTGCATTATGTTTCCCTTCTCAGATTTTTTTTTCTTGTAGAGCCGATTTTTCTAGTACAGAAGATAACTGTATAAATATGTATACACATATCGATTTGTCAAGTATTTTAACATAATTAACATGTATTAGACTTTCTGCCATCTAGGGGAGGGGGTGGAGGAAGGGAGGGAAAAATTTATAACAGAAAGCTTTGCCAGAGTCAATGTTGAAAAAATTACCATGCATATGTTTTGCAAATAAAAAGCTTTAATTTAAAAAAAGAGAGAGAGAGAGAAAGGACAACAACCACCTCATGAGGTGTAGTGTTCATTCCTTTACCATCATGGTCACCCTCTTCTGTTTACTTTTCAGTTTATTAATGTTCTTCCTAAAATGTGGAATCCCAACCTGAGCATGGTACTCTAGATATTGTCTAACCTTGTAACAGTATGATCTACAAAGCACTTTGTTTATACATTCTCATTTGATCCTGACAACTCTGTGAGACTGGTTCTATTATTATTCTTATTTTTAGATGAGAAAAATGAGGCCAAAAAAAGAGAAGCTTACTTAGCCCAGGTCATATATATAATAAGTGCCCAACTTGGGATGCAAACTCAGGATTGTCTGATTCCAGCGTTCTATCTCATTTCACCTGAGTGCCTAGTAAAGTGGATTCATCGTCTCTTACTGACCCCTTGCTTCCATCTTCTTAATGTATCTTCAAAATCTCATTTGGCCTATTTGATTCCTTTGCATTCACATCAGTCTCTTTAGATAGCTTTCCCTTTCTTTTCTCACTGGGATACTCAGTGTATTCAAAATATCATTCTCAAGAGCTTCTCATTCCTTTCAGAATGAATTCCCTTGCAATATTTAGTCTAGGGCAATATGGGATTAGAGATTTAGTGTTCAAATGGAATTTATAGGTCTTTTAGTTCAAACCCCTCATTTTACAGATAAGAAAATGGATCCTACAAATCTTTTAACTTTTTGAAATGTTTTTAAAAATTTAGGATGCTGGTACAATTATGACTAACTTCCTTCTGTCACAAATTTTAAAGATTAATGGTCACTTTCTCTTTGATTGTAAGCTTCACATCCAGAATAGTTATTTTCCTCATTGTTCCTCCAACTTTCCTTTTTTTTTTCCTGAGGCAATTGGGGTTAAGTGACTTGCCCAAGGTCACACAGCTAGGAAGTGTTAAGTGTCTAAGGTCAGATTTGAACTCAGTCTTCCTGACTTCAGAGCTAGAACTATACACTGCGCTTTTCTCCAACTTTTGAAAGATGAAATTATCATTGAGGTGAGCTAAGTAACTATTAGTTGCAAAACTGTTTTTGCTATTACTATTTATTAGTTTTAGCTATTATTTGCACTGTTTTTAGCAGAGAGAGCAGGTCAGCAAAAAAGTTCCTTCATCACTGCTATATCATGTCTTTACGTTAGGCTTGTGATCTATTATTCAGCTTTTTATGGAGAGGAAGAAATAGATAAGATCTTTTGTATACTTCAGTGACCATATCACCTCTCCTTATGCCTCTATTTGTCTTATTCCAATACTCTTATTAAAATGCTTTATCCTCTATACCACAATTTCTTGATTTCTTCTTTTTACTATAACTTAATATGCACCAATATTTTACATCTTCTTTTCCTTTTCCTGTTCCTTTGGAATATATTACCGTCCCAGGGCTATATTCCAGTTCCTGTCCAACAAAATATCATTAATAGCTGTACAATGAAATTTGTCTTCTTTAATCAGAGACTATAAATTTATAATTTGTTATTCAGACTTTGTATGTTTGTTTATAGGCATCTGAGGTCATCAGTTTTATTTTTAACTCTTTCATTAAATTTTATTTCCTCTGAATTTCTATCTGTTATTCTTACATTGTAGCAATTCTTTTTAATTTTTTTCCTCCCTTTTTCTTTATAGCTTATTGAAACCCCCCCCTCTTTTTTTTTCTTTTACATTTTCAAGATTCCAGGCAAGTGCATTTTTTTTTTTTTGACCAACTCTTATTTAGTACATTCCATCCCTGGTCAAGAGCCAATAATTCTTTGTTGTTAACAATAGTCCAAAATTCTAAAAAGTTTGTCACCATCATTATAACTAGCCTTTTACTTTTTATTCTCTTCCTATTCTAAGATCTAGCTTTTATTCATAGCATAATGAAATCACTAAGATGATCTTTTCTTGCTAAAGATTTCATTATCCTTAGCAATATTTTCTAGATTCTTTTTGGGAGTATCATTTTTGCCCATCCAATATGGATAGAAGTTTGACAGGTTTTCAATAGTTCTCCAACATATCCTGGATGCATTTGATACCTTAACAAGATCATAGACCTCTCTGTTACTCTTGTCACCTCAATAGTGTCTCAATAGCACTCAACAGGAAATAACTAAACACAACTATTTATCTCTTCCTCTAAACCCTTATCAGATCATTTCTTTCTTGATATTATCTGTTACTTTATCATTCCTTAGAATTTTAACAACTGCTTCCTTTTTTAGGGGGCATAACTATTTCCTTTTGGAAGAGGAGATCTCTATTGCTTTATTTCTCAAAGCTGAATCTTTTTTCTCTCCCCATTATCTTTATATAAAATCCTCATACCTAGCAACCTCCTTGTCTTTAATATTGAAGCTCCTTTTTATGATCATATGATCCTGTATGTTACTTTTAATACAACTTAACTGTTATTCCATATATTTAAAAACCAATATATTGCTAACCTTATATTTGATCTTTTAATGAATTCAAATACTTATCAGAAACTAGCTCTTTATCACTATTCAAGTGAAATATAAGGTTCTTACCTTTAATTGAGCAGCATCACTGATGTTTCTGCCTCCTTTCGCATAGATGCCCCATCCCCTTGGATATGTTTTTGTTAACTGAAACTTTATATCATAAACTTCATCAAGTTATTGATCATTCATTTTCTTCAGGGAAAGATTTTTTTTTTCTTTTGGCATTTGAAAATTGAATTCACAGTATTGCCTACTTCATTTGGGTATATATCAAGGAGAGTAGGCATTTGAACTAAAGGGTACACCAAGTTAAAAATGGATATAGTTGATCAATTTTACTTTGTTGCCAACTATACCTAACAAAATAGTATACTACAAATAAAATTACTGTGATAAGTGGAAGGCAACATGAAATCATAGACCCTTAGAGTTAATCTTTCAACACAGTACAGGAATTCCTTTTATAATACCTTGTCAGATGGTTAAACATCCATGGCACAGAAACTTTTTTAAGATAAGGCTGTTACAACACTGGATAGAAAAGTTTTTCCTTATGTTGAGTTGAAATTGATCTCTCTGAAGAACTTTTACTTAGTTCTTCTCATAGCCAGATTGAAGCAATATTCGGTAATACTCTAAATGAGTTACCACACCCTTCTCTTCTTCTTAAAGCTCCTAAATGTTCTCTTCTCCATGACAAAAATCCCCAGTTCCTTTAGCTATTCCATGTATGATTGGTTTCTTAGAATCCTTCTTATGTTTGCTTTCCAGAGCAATTTACCAGTGTTTCATTAAAAACATGGCACACATAGCAGAACACAGAATTCCATATGTGAGAATAATTTGACTCAAAATATCTATTTCTCTATTAGCCTTAACAATGGCCACATAACACTGCTTATTCTTATTGACCATTTAGTTAATTGAAATACACAAGTACTTTTCACATGAACAGTAGGTTTTCACCATTATGTAATTGTACGCTAATACAACACTAAGTATAGTTGTTGCTTACTAAGTAATTACTCCATAATTTTTTTCCTCTTTCCTTTGAACTCTGTTTCTCAACTTCTTTCCCTTCCTCCACTTTTCCACAACTTAACTCCTTTTCTAACTCCATATCTCCTTTCTTCTCTGACTTTTACTTCTATTCCCTACCTCAGGACTTCCCACATATCTCCTTGCAGAGTACCATAATGGGGATCGGGAAAGATTAGAATTTTTTTTTTTTAATTAAGAATGTTTTACAAACATTTAATTCTCTTTTTAAAAATGCTGGAAGGCTGTTTCTTTTAAATTTTATCTTGTTTTTATGTTTTATTATTTTTGTTTTACTTGTGCTAAGCTTGTTAATTTGCTTTTTAAGTCATTCTTCCATAGTGCTTGTTTCTTTTCTGACTCTTTCCTCTATTTCATTTATAATACCATTTAAAAACTCATTTTAAAATCTAGCATTATTTCTTCAAGAATTCTAATTGATCTTGTGGGCAAGTTGTCTTTTTCTCTGAGACATTGCTTTAGGTATTTTAGAATTATTCTCCTCTTCTGGATTTGTGTCTTGGGCACCCTGACTTCACAATAGCTCTTTATCATTTCTTTTGCTTTCTCAAACTAATTTTCTTTTGTTGTTTATGATCATTTTGGGAGAAAAAAACTTGATACTGTGAAATGTTAAATAACATTTATATTCATCTGTAAAAAACATCTTGGGTTGGAAACATGACTAACTTCTTAGATTGCAATTTCCTTCTTAGATTGTTATTGGAGTGGTTGTGGGGAGAATGTGTCTATATATCTCTTCCTATTCCTTTGCCATCTTGACTGCATTTTCGATTTCATAGACTTTAGAGATGCCTCTAAATTGTTTTAGTAGGTACTCAATATATATTTAGTGATGGTATTTTTGTCTCATTTCAAACCTTTCTAAAAAGTAGGAATAGACCCAGCATTTTGCCCATTTTCCTCTTCTACATCTAATGTATTAGATACTAATGGCTTCCATTTAATATGACTTTTTACTCTTTGTGTTCACAGCAACAGGGAGGGGTACATTTTTTAAAAGGTCATTATCCCCATTTTTTTAAAATCAGTGAGAAAATTAAGGCTCAGAGAAGGATTAAATGATTTGCCTATAATCACTGCAACTTGAAGTGTCAAAGCCAGGACTCAAATGTAAGCCTTTTGACTAACCTTACCTACAAGTGTGACTATATTTCCTAGGCCAAATAAAAGTCACCATGAAACAAAGTGCTGTTAAGTCACTCTAAATGACACTTTCTTGACAGTTTTAAGAGCATTTTATACTACCTTGAAAAGCCAGACAAATAATTACAAGGTCTTTAGCACCGATTTTTAAAAAAGAACTTCAAAACAGCTTTCACAAAATTGCTCAGACAGGCATAAGACTATATCCTGACTCTGCATGTGCCATTAACTTTATGTGTAAAAAAGAGGCAAGAATTGTAATATGAATATTACTTAGCTAGCATTGAGGGAGTAGTGATATTCAAAGAAGGGAAAGGTGGATCTTTTTTGTTTGTGGCTTATATTTGCAACTGTAATGTGAGCTCCTTAATAAAAGGGACCTATCATGAACTACTCTATTATCCTAACATTATCCTCCTAACACCTTCTATAATGTCTTCCATATTGTAAGCTCTCAGTCAATGTTGGTTCCATTTGTTCCATTTACTAGAATGCTTATTTACTTTACCCAAAAATAGGAGTTGTGACTGAAATAATAACTGATTATTTTTTATGGTTTGTGTAGGCCATCTCATTACTTTGTTTGTAGTCACCACAATAATAGTTGAAGATGAGAAGATTTTAGATTTGGAAGTGTGTGGATTCTCTAGGAACAAAACCCCACAAACAATGGGAATTATTTTTATTTTGAGAAGAATAAACACAGAATGGCACCCTGTATCTAACCAGTTCTCAAACTGTTTCATGATTGAGTCAATGTCCTAATGAACATTAAGTCTAGAAAACTGTTTTAATATTCTAAATTAAAACACTGTAGTAAAAAAAAGCAGAGACCTTTTTCATTTAAAATCAATTCCATAAATTAGGTCTCCTTTCCCTACTATACAACATTCACTCCTTCAACTTTCCTGGAATTCTATTAAGTGCTCCAATATTATGATGACACCTAGTTATCTATTTGCCACTTTACCTTATCTCCAGGATGTAAGTGATACTGGGTCTTGATATTCTATCAGCTATTACTAAATTACCAATCTGTCAGGCCTGGGTAAACTCTGTGGAAGTCACAGATCCTAGGTTTCCAGGGCAAATTGTTCCCTATGATCAACAACTGCCAAATAACAATACAGATTGGATTCTTTTTATAATTGGGTTTTCTATATACATATAGAATGAAAAAATCTTAATATTGACCTGCATTTTTGCAAATGTTTCCTGACTGGATTTTTATGTCTCTTTTTCTTCTGCATTCAATCCATTCCTTCACATAGCTGCCCAGAATAATATTTCCAAAATAGAAATGATCATGGAATTCTTCTGCTCAAAGATTTTCAATGGCTCCTCATTATCTATTCCATAAAACTTAATCTTGTTTGTTAGAAATTTAAGATCCTCTACTATATAACCATAATTCTGCTCTATTCCAATTTTATGTCATATTGTTTACTTTCACTTGTTCCATGCCCCCATTAAATTAGTCTACTCCCTTCCCCCATATGCTCGGTGCTTTCCCCTCTCCATGATTTTGCTCCCATCATCCCCTTCATCTCACTTTTTTTTTGCCATTAAATTTCTACTTATACTTTAATCAACAAGGGAGTAAGCAAGCATTTTTTAAACACATTACATGCCAGTCTCTTTAAATCAAACATTCCCTCTTCATGAAACTTCATTCCTTCATCTTTCAGATTAATGACCTACATCCTAAGACTTCACATAGAATTTTATTTCCTACTTCTCAGATATACTTAATTTGTACTTTGCATTACAATTACTTGCCTTGTTATCTTAATCTACTGCTAGCTAGACTGTAAGCCCTAGTAGGGTAGGGATCTTACCTAAACTTTAAATCTGTCTTACAATGCTCTCTGTCTTGGTTGCAATTAAATATTTATTGAATGTTAAATCAATGAATGGAAGAAGTGACCAACTAGTAAAGAAAGCGAAAATTGCATATGTAATCAAGGTCACTGTTAAGATTGATTTACCACTTACCCAGGGGCTTCTTACCTTAGAATTCTGAAAATTAATGTGAAGGAAAATCTCACTTATCATTAGATTCATCTGAACAATCAGATTTCTTTCAGAAAAAAATTTCCTCCAAATAATAAAGTGTCTCTTCACCTATGAAGACAATCTCCATTTTCAGCGAATTTGTGTTTTCAATTTTGATCATTTGCTTACAACTTTTCCGATGGGGGGGTGGGGTGTCAAAAGATAACCCAATCAAGAGTGGTCATTGTATGTATTTTTGAGAACAGCAGAATCCCACTACTATTAGGACATCCATGTAACCTTTGCAGGGATTCTGCTTTTAAGTGCTACTAAAATAGAAACTTCTCAGTTTTGTACTCTGTTTGAAGTTTGGTTAAGGTGCATATTTGCCCAGAGTTAGTAGAGGCTGAGCAGTAGAGTAGATCACTTTCTAGTGATCCCTGCTTCAGTTTTTTTTTTTTTTTTGCTTTTGTTTTGTTTTGTTTGGGAGGGAGAGGGGGTTGCATTAAACAATTCTAAAGATAGTTACTTCCTGGCAGCTAGGTGTCCCAGTGGATAGAGCACCAGGCCTGAAGTCAGGAGGACCTGAGTTCAAATGTGACCTCAGACACTTAACACTTCCTAGCTGTGTGACCTTAGGCAAATCACTTAACCCCAATTGCCTCAGCAAAAAAGCAAAAAAACTAAAAAAAAATTAATTACTTCCAAGAAGTTTCTATATTCTTCAATTTATTCATCTCCCTTTAGACATATATCTATTCTAGCCAAAAAAGGATGGCTTAGAAGAGTCCATATTTGCTAAATGGTAATAAATTTAAGGTATAAAAGAGCACCCCTGAATAAGGGAATGTTGAACTAAGTTAATTAAATGAATAGATTGAGTAGAGTCCTAGGTGAAGTCAAAGAAAATAAGCATGGGGTTGAAGAGAAGATCAGGAAGAGAGAAGGGTTTTGGGGAGAAAGGCAATAGAGTGTGGGGGAAGCTTATAACCCAACCCTCACCTTTTTTCTGCCTGCTTTATTTCACCTCTCACTATTACAGGTTCCTTCAAAAGAGTTTTTTTTTTTTTGTTTGTTTTTTTCCTTGTCTCTCCCTATTCTTGTTTTTCCTGGCCATAATCCCTTTCCAGTAATCAGTAGACTAAATACAGCTGTGATCCAGCTCACTCTTTCCCCACCTCCCAACCTCCACAGACCAAGTTTCTCACCTTAATAGCCCACTTCCCCTAAGTGGTAAAAAGCAGCCCCACTGCTATTCCTTCTCAAAATTGCTTTCTGGTTATATTGCACCTTATGCTAGAAAAAGGAAAGGGCTAAAGCTGAGAGCTTTCATTTATCCTTTTTCTTTGACTTAAGGGATAGACTAGACCTGGAGGCAGTTTCAGTAAGGAAACTCAGTAAAGTGCCCCTATCACAGCTGTGCCTGGTTAGCTATAACCTTGATTTGCCTTCTGCTCACTGATGTCAGACTTCCATATATTTTGAGAGTAAATAAGCTCCATCTGTAGTACATGAGGAGAATGAAAGCTATGTATTTTTTTTTTAATGCAAAGTTCGGATGAAATTTCTGTCATATGTCAGAGGAACAGAAAAAAAATTGGTAATCGTTCATCTTAGTTCACTTTACGTGAGAAAGAATATAATTGTCAGACCCAGTTACATCCACACTAATGCAATTGAACATTGTAGGATGATTTGAGAGAAAGTATGGCCATCCCATTTGGTGTCAATCCTTCAAAGAATAGGACCTAATTTAGAATAAAAATAGTTTTTTTAAACATAGTAAAATACTTCTTGCATTATTTTATTCATAAAGATTATGCAAGACAATTTTTTAAAGCCTCTGATATTTGGAACACATTATATAGTATAATGATATCAATTTGGTATTCTTTACAATTGGTAGTGCTGTATCTATTTTTGTGCTTTTAGTAATGTATGCAGTGTTGAAAGCATTGCATAAAATAAAAATGTGAAATTGTAGTCCACATTTTCTCATATCAAATGGAATTTGAGCAAGTGATTTGCTGCAGAATGCTAACTTTTTAGCCATTTCAAAACAAATTTAAAAATAAATGTTCTTTGTCTTTGAAAGCTAATTTTTTTTGGCCCATAAACTATCTGGTTGAATGAAAGCACATAAAAAGTAATTTTGATGAGATAGATCTGACACAGTAGTACAAGGATAAAAGTGTAATTCTAGGTACTCTAGGTGTAACTTTAATAGTATCTCATATGCTATCATTAAATATGTATGTATACACATATATATAACATATACATATGTCAGTTGATGAAAAAGGATTTAAAGATCTACTACACTAAAGCATTGTCAGGGGGTCATTTTCCCATGCTTTGAGAATAATTGCCCCAGCTTTGTTTTCACATTGCCTTTCAATTAATTTCCAAGTTTTGTTTTAATATTTATGAATTTCTATTGGTTTATTTTTCTATGATGACACCTTACTTTAATTACTTAAGTAAAAAAAATACTCCAGTGAATGTGTGATTTCATCACATTGGTAGTTCCCTGCAAAGATGTAATCTATCTGTTTGTTTATCCCAGGCAACTCTTGTCCTTTGTCCTCCCAGATTTTTGACTCAGGGTCCATTCAACATTCTGAAATCCTTCCTTATTTTATTCCAGTACTATCAAGTGCTAATGGAGCACTCTGGTCATTTTTCACTCTCAGCACAAGACCAACTTATCTTCTCTTTTAGTCATACAGTGCTTTTATGGCATCTTTTATTTCAATTCTTTCGAGTTTGTCAGATATACACTACAGCTTGCTCATACTCACTGCACCTTTCCATTGCCCTCTTTGAAACAGTCATTCTTAGTTCTGAGGAAGCAATGATGTTTTAGTTTTCAATGACATGCTGCAAATGCCATGCAACAGTAAAATGTTGGTATTGAAAAGATGTAGTTAGAGTTCCTGACCTGGAGTCAGGAAAATTTGCTTCCTGTGTTCAAATGTGACCTCAGATACTTGCTAGCTATGTGACCTTAGCAACTCACTTAACCTTGTTTGCCTCAGTTTCCTCATCTGTAAATTATAATATATATTGAAATATGAACTATAGATGTGTTCTCCAAAAACCATTTGATCTTTCTTGTGTGAATGGAAAGGCTTAACTCCTTTGAGTGATTATACATTTCTTCCCAAAGGTACTACACTGCCATGGGGTTTGATGTAATCAGTGCAATGACCTTTGCCAACAGAAACAGCTGCAAGATCTTGTCATCCATTGGGAATGCCTTCTTGTACTAGTTTCTATGCTGAATCTCCTCCATCCCAGGAAGAAATACCTTTGGCAAGCTTGCATATCATTATGTGTGCATACGCACATACACATATACATATCATTTTACTACAAAAGAACTGCTGTAAAGTAGCATTATTCTGCCAAATTAATGCCTTTTTGTAATCATCAAGGAAAAGGCACAATGTAATTTTATATTCTATACTTCATTGAGCCAGTCTGAATTGGTAACTATGTAGTTGATGTGGTTCATGGTTGAATATCATTTGGGAAAGCTTTATTATTTGTCATCAATACTTTCATCAAAGATCCTCTTAAATAATGTTTAGAATTACCCTCACAAAGATTCTGTATAGCTTGAATCATAGCTATATTGGCTAATAGATTATATTTTATTAGTCATTTGGGGGAATTAATAAAGTATAAGACTTTTTTCCACTCTACTGATGCCTTTTTCTCCCTTTTAGATATCTTCAGTATCCTCAAAATTGTATCACTTCCATTATGATCTTTTCTCTTTATATTTTATACAGCTGGGATGCTTTCTCCATTTTTGTCCATTTTGATACCATTTATACCATGGCTGTATTAAGGCAGACCTTATTCAGGTAGGCCTTGGTTAATTCAGTTTTGATTAAATGAGAGGTTCTTAGAACATCAAAAGTTAATAAAAAGGTTGACTTAGTCATAGTATAGAAAAGAAATTTAACAAAGATACTCCAAAGCTTAATTTGAGTAGACTAGTCCTCAGATCTACCCCGTTGTACCTGTCTCTACATGGAAATGCATCTGACCATCAGAGCAGGCTATAGTGATGGCTCATGCTATCTTAGGTTAGTACCCAAATTGGAAAGTCCTTGACTCAAATGAGTGGGACTTTTTTACAATTGGGTGACCAGGAAGTCATCTGGCCATGTTCATAGGCTACCAGAAAGCTAAAGTGAGGGGGTTTGCAATTTGAGGCTTGGCCTTCAATCCAAGGATTTCTCAGAGATAGATTTGTGGTATTTTAGCAAAAGACTAGTAGCGCAACCCAAATCTTGTGAGGTATGGGGGGAGATCTTGATAGACAGTGTTCCTATCACACACTTTTATTTCTTCCGACCATGTGGTTTTATCTTCAGTTGCTTCTTTTTTCTTAAATAAGATGATACTATTCCTAGTCATCCATTACCCTTCCTTTTACAAAGGATAAAACTGACTGCTATTTCCTCTCTTCCTATCACCAAGTAGTACCTATATTCTATCTTTCTATTTACTTGCAACTTCTTCCTTTCTTTTGAAACTTCTTCCTTTCTCATGGTTTCATTTATAGCAAGATTACCAAGATTAATATGATTTCACTTATTCAACAGTATGTCTACTTCTAGTATACTGGATAAACAACTCATTTTTCTAAACTAATTATTAAATCAATTTTTTTTTTGGTAGCTAAGAACTGTGATCTTAGGATGGTTTATCCTATCTGCCACAACATTACAGGAATGGAAGGGTGCTGCACAGGACTGAGGGACATTTTTAATTTTTTTTTTTCATATATTGCCAAGGTCATAAAAATGTAACCATCAAGTGGACAACCTTTTACTAGCTTATTACTCCATGAATAGCTAGGTGGACCCTTGGAAAACAGAGGCATTCTTTTCCTAAGTCCAGCACTTAAAGACCTGTTAAGAGTTAACACTCTACTGGCATAACTTTTGAAAACCCTGGGTCATCACAAGCAGGCATCACAGTTGAACTTTAATAGAGATGATTTTTGGAGATTATTTTCATATGCAAAATGAGCCTTCTCTTTTAACAAAGAAAAACAATTAAGAAAAAAAAGCAAAATATTCTTATCATTCTTCAATCTTAGTCTCTGACCTTTCTACTTAAGAAAAGGGGTTGTATTTCATTGTTTTTCTCTAGGGCTAAATATGGTCAATTTTAATTGCTCAGCATTCAATTTGAGTTAGAGCTTTATTCATTTTACATTATATATATATAATTCTCCTAGTTTTCCTTACCTTATGCTAGTCCATAAAAATCTTTCCCCATTCTTCTGAATTAATTCACATTCCTCATTTATTAAGGCACAACACTTGTACATTAAATTAATATGCCACTATTTGTTCAACCATTTTTTCAACCAGTAAGCATCACTTTCCTTCCTTCCTTCCTTCCTTTTTTTCTTCCTTTCTGTCTTTCTTTTTAACTTTCTTTTTATTTTCTTCTTTCTTTTTTTTCTGTCTTTCTCTCTTCCTTCCTCTCTTTCTTCCTCTCTCTTGAGCTTACTGTTCTCTACATATTCAAAACAAACTTATTATCTTTCTCCCTAAATTTTGCTCCACTTCCAAATTTCCCTATTACTGATAAGGACACCAGCGTTCCTTTGGTAACTAAAATATTCAACCTTGTTGTCATCATTGATTTCTCATTGTCATTTCATATGTCAAATCAGTTGCTAAATTTTATTGATTTCATCTCCATAATACTTAACTCATGATCTTTCTCTCCACTTACACAACTATCATCTAAGTTAAGTCTTTATCACCTCTTACTTGGCCTGTTGCAATAGTCTCTTATTTGATTTTTCCTGCGCCTCTTTATTCTCCACTCCATCCTCCACACAGTGGCGAAAATAATTTTTGAAAAGTGCAAGTTTTAACTATGTCAGTCCTGTACTCATCCTGTACTCAATAAACTCAATGACTCCTTATCCACTTATAATATTAAATGTAAATTCCTCTATTTGGCATTCAAAGATTTTCACATCTTGGCCTTTCCAGTCATATTACACATTATTTACTCCCTTCATGTATTCTAATGTCCTTCTTAAAATTTACCTATTAAAAATTATTCATCTTTATGCAGAGAAACTTTCCCTTCCTATTCTATATACATAGCACTCCCAACTTCATTATCTATGCTTTTGCATTACCTACCCCAAATCCCTGGAATGCTCTTTATTATGCTATTATTATTATTATTATTATTAATGCTCTTTTTATCTCCAACTTCCAGGAATCTTTGTTTTCCATGGACTCAATATCTATTAAGAGAGGAGCTTGCTTGCCTCATTCTTCCCCATCCCCCAAGCAGATAGTACCTTCCCCTCCGAAGTTATTCTGCATTTAATTTTTACATATCATTTGTATATGTACATATATATGTGTGCGTATGTGTGTGTGTGTTCATGTTGTCCTCCCCCATTAGAATGTAAAAC
>JAJPUD010003862.1:130625-195370 GCA_023553655.1 Myrmecobius fasciatus
TTGAGATTGCATTAAAATTTCTTTTTTTTTGTTTTGATACTTGGGGTATGTTTTAAAATTAATTAGTTCCTTTAAATTCTAATATTTGCTATTATAAAACTATGTTCACTTTAAATATAGTCACTTGATTTCTTTGTTTGGCCAAGATAGTTATATGTTTATAATTTTTGTGAATCTTTAAAAACATTATTTATAGTTTTTATAGTCTTTATTTTATTTTATCAATTTCTGCCTTAATGTTCAAAGTTCCTTTTGTGTTTCTTTTGGATTTGTTAATTTCCCAATTTTCTAATTTTAAAAAATATGCCATGATAAATTAATCTAATCTTTTTGTGCTTTATTAATGTATGTTTTCAGAAATATAATTTTTACTCTGATGTGTGCTTGTAGCTTAATCCTTACAATTTTGTTTTGTTGTTTCATTGTTATCATTTGTTTTATATAATTATTAATTCTATATTTTGGTCTTTGATTTACCCCTTATTCTGGATATTGTTACATAGCTTTCTTTTAAGTCTTTTTTTTTTGTTCTGTGTACTAGTAAATTTTTATTGCATTATTGCCCCAAATGTTTAATATTTATAGCCTTTATGTTTAATATATTATATTTATTTACAATTTCCCTATGCTGGTAATACATGGTATTTTTGTAATGTATGTTGTGATGTTGAGAAATATGTCTTTCATCTTCCCATTCAGAAATCACCCTAATCTTTCAAATCTAACTTCTCCACTGAGAAGGCAACATGGCATAGTTGATATTAAGCCAGCCTTGGAGTCAGGATGACCTGGGTTCAAGTACCACTTCTGACACATACTGGCTTTGTGACTCTGGGCAAGCCTCTTAAACTCTCTGTGATCCAGGTAATTTTCTAATACATCAAGTTGCAGAACAGTTGCTGGTCTGTATTAGCAAAGAGAGGCTTTCTTTGTGTGAGGAGCACCCCACAGTAATGAAATCATAGCTCAGGTTTCCCCCACATATGAAATTCGAACTTTTCCAAATCTGTTAAATTCTATAGTCCCTGTTTTGTTTAGACACATCTGGTTTTTAGAAAAGAAGGGTTGAATATTCTGCATTTATTGTTTGGTTTTTTTGTGTGACTTTACATGTCTTTTTCTTTCAATTGATTAGCTTTTCTTTAATGAACATAGATGCTATGCAATTTGATGTATCACTTAACAATGGTATTGCTTTGTTTTATGTAGTGTCTTTAACCTATTTCCCTATTTATTACTATTAATCTTGTCAGTAGTTATTTTTTTAATGTGTTTGATGGAATGATTACAATTTCTACTTTTTCTAGATCACATGATTTTTTTGAACTTTATTCCAGCTTCTCATTTTCATTTTGTATGTATCTATTTTTAGCTATGTTTCTTGTATGCAGCAAAATTTCAGGTTTATTTCCTTATTCAATCTGCTATTTTCTTTCATTTTATTGAGGAGAGTTTAACCTACTAACGTTTACTAGGTTTGCATTTTCCTCTATTTCTTTTGTAATGATTTTTCTCTTTCCTCTTTTAGGTTGTCCCCCTATTTAATTTAAACAAAAGTCTTGCCTTATACTAGGAACATGAAATACTTTATTACGTTGCTTAGCATTTTCTTGGTATTTATGGTTTACTTTTCTTATGGTTCTCTTGTTCAGAGTATTTTGTTATCTTTCATAACATACATAAATTGTTTTGGAGAAATGACTCAAATGTGCCTATATATTTTGTTGGATCTTCAACATAACTTTCACTAATATAGTTAGACTCAGCTCTACACAATAAGTTATAGAATGTATTTCATTTTCATTGATTTTCTGGAATATTCTTTTCTGTGATTTAAGGGAGATGTGAATTAATCTTGGACTATTCAAATTGACTTTTATATCTAAAGACTTTTTTCTTGGATGCTCAAAATTTGATCATCGTTGAAATTCTCAAATTTAATCGTTATGTATTTTGAAGTTCAGACTTTTTGTATCAATTTTTCTATCAATAAATCAGTATTTTGTATTCTTTTCCCAAACTAATGAACAATTTTCTTTCACTATTTCTTAGAGTGTTTTGAGGGATTTTTTTTTTTTTTTGAGGAAGGTTGTGTTAGTGTTTGGAGACTTACATTTCTTAAATTATTTTTGTACAGCCTATCCTCAATGACATTCCTTTCATGAGTTCTTTCCAAGTTATTTTTGCTTCACTTCTCCCAAATTTTTATCACTTTCTGTATTTTTGAGTTCCAAATTTATATTTCTCTTTTTTTGAGTTTCTATTCTTTTGGAGAAAGGTACTAGTATGTGTTTTGTGTTACTTTCTCTGTTGTTTCTGGTTTATTTCTTCTTTGAGATCTCTTTCTTTTGACCTATACTCCATAGTATTTTTTCTCCTAATTTGTTATTCTTTTTTTTAAAACCATTCTGAAATATTTTGCTATCCTATCATGTCTGGAAAATCTACAGAATTTATTGTCTTGCTTTCTCTTCTTAAGCTATTACATAATTCACCTTCTTTTAATGAATAATATATTCGTTTTATTATGGCTTTTTCTGGAATGCTTGTTCATTTTCCCCCTTTCCTTATGAGCCTTATTTCTTATTTATCTCTACAGGAACTGGGTTTATTATAACAAATGTTCTCTCTTGACCTTTTTGTGTATCATCTTTTTTCTTCTATTTCTCTCATTCTTTTTTTTCCTTGAACCCATGAAAATATCATTCATGTTTATTCTTTACCCAGGCCTCTTAGTCTCAGCCTCTTTCAGTTGGGTGACCCTATGCCTAGATCTTTTTTTTTTTTTTTGCTGAGGCAATTGGGGTTAAGTGACTTGCCCAGGGTCACACAGCTGTTACATATCTGAGACCAGATTTGAACTCAGGTCCTCCTGACTTCAGGGCTGGTGCTCTATCCACTGCGCCACCTAGCTGCCCCTATGCCTAGATCTTTTAAAGAATTTTTTGTACTAGGAGCTCCTATGTTATACCGCTGATCATGGGAGATTTCTCCAACCTACTCTAGACGATTATAAGTAGCTCTAATTGGAAGGTTTGAATGTAATTATCAATGATCTGTGTTTTCTCTGCAGTTAGTATTTATTTCTCCTTTGTAACTTATAACCTCTTTATGTCAAAGTAGATATTCTTCATCACATAATATAACAAAAAACATTCATTACCCAATGAGTAGCATTGTGATAATAGAGTAGGACAGTTTTATATTGGATCTCATGAAATTTGTGTTTCACTGACATAGCTTTCAAGAAGCCAGAGTGACTTCTGTGTCATAAGGGGGGGGGTATAATAGAGCTTTACTTGTGTATATAAACTATAACACTTCAAAATTATTTAGACTTGCTAAAGATTATATCTGCACATGCTCACATATTATTTCCTACAATTATGACCACCATTTTTGGTTGGAAAGAAGCAATTAAATAATTCCTGAGTTTTTGTATATTATATAATTATCAATGAATATTAATCTTTTAAGAATATTTATAGATACTAAATAAATTAAAAACATATAAAGCATAATGTATTTTAAGGAGAATTTAATTTGCTAGTACTCCTTGCCACTAAACCAATAATTACATGCATATATATATATATATATATATATATACATATATATATATATGTATATGAAAGAGAAAGCGCAACAAAGAGAGATTTAAGCAGCATACTTTTTGAAATAAAGAATTTAATTATATCATAAAGTGCATATATTTCTTATCACTTTCTTTTATAATTATATGTTAAATGTCAGTATCATTTCATCATGAATAACAGCTCCTTTATCAATAGGACTTTTCAAATAATCACATAATTGAAATTGATATACTATGACAAACAATATTTTAAGAAAGCAAGAACTAAGATAATCAAGCAGATAGAAATGTTTGTTTGGTTTTTTAAATAATTGTTATTTTACTGAATTCCTTTGTTCTCTTTGTTACAGGTACTAAGAACTATTTCTAAGAAATAAAAATGTTTTTCTCTCCATTTAATTTCATTAATTAAGAAATATATATAAATAAATACCTTAATGATAAGATTGAATTGGAGTTGAATTTGGAAAAATAAAATACTTGAGTTTTGAGAGAAACTTTTAGAATTCTATCTTATTATATAAAACATGCCAACTTTTTCATACATTTTATTCTCTAGGAAGAAAGTTTGGTTTTTCCAGGTTCTTCATTCATTCATTATTCAAGTTCTTACTCCCACATGGAGGTGATCTTGCAAACAATTGTTTTTTTTTTTTTTTACATGTAAATTTTTACTCCCGAGCATATTCTGTATTTGCTTTGAATAGTTTCATATAGATTTTTTTTTTAAAGGAATGTCTTTGTCAGTTTAAACTCATGATTCAGAAGCTTTTATGCTTTATTTATTTGTTAGAAAGGGAAGGAAGGAGAGACTGAAGAATACTTTAGCGATTTTGTGTTCAGTATTTCTGAGTATGATATTTTTGCATGTTGTTAAAAATCTTCCTTTCAATTCTGTTTTATTAGAAATATAAAAGTGTCCTGTTTATGCTTTATGGTGGCACAGAGGTAGTCTTTAAGTCCTGAAGGATTATACTAGTACAATAATAGCTTTGGTAGATTCTCTAGAAAGACTTCAGATAGGGTCCTGGTGACATAATCCATCTGTACACTTAATTTTAAGAACCAATTTATGGATAACAAAGGTCATCACCACAAAGCTACCCACTAAGTGGTAAATTCTTTGGGTATAACAACCTATGAAATAAAGACATAGAAATAATGATCCTTGATCCTTCTAATCATAAAATGATGATGATAGAGTAGTTAAAAAGTATCAAATGGCACTGTAACCAGTTTTAGACTACCTATAAAGGCCAACTTAGTTGTAGGTATTTTAAATAAGATATCTTTGTGATGAACAAATTAACATATCATTGGAACAACTGAACTATTCAAAATTGATGTTCTCAGTAAATGAAAACAGAAAGTAAGTTGCAACTAAATGAAACAATGGCTCCTAGATCTTCTTTGGAGAGGCAAAAAGAGTTGGGGAGTTTGGTTTCATCTGCACAAAAGCATCAGGAAACATCATTTTGTGGGTTGCTTATTTATCACTTCATACACTGAGCTTATTGATTATAACAAAAAAAGAACACACTAAAAAAAATGGAACTTCATGTGCCCAAGAACCTGAAAAGATTCTACAAATCAAGTTAATACATAATCTGATACTGACTGACTTCAATGCGAAGGTAAATACAGAGGAGGGTGGCAAAATATTTTGATGGAAAATATGGCTTAGATTGGACCATGAGAACACAAGTTTAGAGCTGAAAAGGACCATCAGTAGCTTGAAGAAAACCTTTGAATTCAAACCTTTCATTTTACAGATGAAAGACTTAAGAAAGATCAAGTTTCTTGTCTGGGATTGCACAGCCAGCAAGTGTCTGAGGCAGTATTTGAACTCAGATCTTCACGACTTCAATTCTGTTCACTAACACTATCCCAAATCTAATACTCTATCCAAGTCATCCTTGTAAAGAAAGAAGCCAAATAATTTAATAGATCATTCAGAAATCCAATTCATCTTACACAAGAAAGTAAAAGATGCTGTTAAAATCAAGCGACATCACAATAAGTAAAACTGTCAATATCTTAATGAACAGACAGTAACTGGTTACGAATATGGGAATCCTCAATTCGGCATTTTGTTTGCAGTCATTTGACTACTTAAAGCAAAGATGAAAATCAATATCTACTGAGAAGAAAGGATAAAAAGTGAGAAGTAAACAGTGTGAACACTGAAGCAACTGCACAATGATTTATTCAAATGATCCTTTGCCTAAAAATGGAAAATGGAAAAAGATAAAAATATTTATCTAGATTAGCACCATTTCTTGTCTATACTTAACCAATGAAAGTAATCATAAAAACAAATAGGAGGGAGAGGGAAGTATAGAAACTACCTTAGTTAGCTAACACTTGATCTTCTTGTCAAGCAGAGAGATGAGGTATCTTAAGGCAATACCATTTTGGAATATAAACTAATTCATAACATCACAAGGTAGCATGCTAGAAGATTATGAGGATATGTCATAAAATAACAAAAAGCAGCAGAAGCATAAGTCTGCAGAAACCTTGGGATTATATTATCCCTCTAATATTCTTGGTGAAACTGATTAAAAATGAATGGAAAATGAAAATGATAAAAATCATAATTATTGATATTAATATTGGCAATAGAAACATCATGCTTAGACCCTAATATCTCTTCACTTATATATACAAAAAACTTAAATTTGTAGAAGCAAGAAACTAATTGTGACTAAACTAGACTAAATATAAAACTAAGAAATACACAATGGAAATATAATAATAAAAGCTCTGAGGGATTTCTTTTATAATATATTTCAAAGAAGTGAAGGTACCAAAAGAATAAAAATTTCATTGTTAAAATTACACCAAAAAAGTAATTGAAGGAGTATTATATACTATATCTCAACGCTCATATAAAGGACTAAAAGGTTTAGGGAATGTAAAATCCTGCTTTTTTATTGTATATTGATTATAAAACATTTATATTAAGTGCCTACTGTATTCCAGGCACAAGATTAAACAGGGGATACCAAGGTAAAAATAAAACAGGTTTTGCACATAAGGAATCTATTTTCTAATGGGAAAGACAATATGTATAAATAAAACTGGCAAATACAAACAAAATCAATACAAAATAGTTTTGGGAAGGAAGACCTACAGCTCAGGGTTAGTAAAAACTTTTGTAGACATGTTGTTTGAACTGAATCTTGAAGGCAGGTATCAGTGAGGAGGGAGAGCTACAAGCTTGGGAGACAGTCAGTGCAAAAGCATGGAGATGAAAATGGGAAATGGAATGTCATATAAGCAATAAAATGTGTGGAATAGGATAATATGTGAAATAATGTATAAGAAGACTGGAAATACAGGAAAGTGCCACGTTAAATGACAGAAGGAATAGTTTAGAGTTGATCCTATAGGCAAGAGGTAGTCACTGGAGTTTATTGAATAGAAGAAGTAACATAATCAGGAAAGTCATTTTAGTAGCTGATTATAGATGGACTGGCATGGGAAGGAATTGAGGCAGGGGGTCCCAAAAAGAAGCTACTTTAGTAGTTTAGGAGAGAAGAATGAAGTAGCCTGAACTTGAGTGGTAGTCATGTGAATAAAGAGAAAGGAATACATCTATCTATATATTTATATTTATGTATTTATTTATACATATACATATATATATATACATATGAGAGAGAGAGAGAGAGAGAGAGAGAGAGAGAGAGAGAGAGAGAGAAATTTGGAACTGATAGAGTAAGTGGAATGTCTGAGAGTGAGGATTTGAAGTTGATATTGATGTTGTGAACCTAGGTAACTGGAAGGATGGTAGTGTGGTCCTTTCAAAAGTTCAGAAGAAGAGTGGATTTAATGAGAAAGATCATGTGTTCTATTCTGGACATACTAAGTTTGAGATGCCTATGGGACACCGAGTTTGTGATGTTCAATAATGCTAGACTAAAGCTTGGGAGAGAGACTAAGGCTGGATATATAGAATCTGGGAAATATCTGCAGAGTAATGCTATTTGAACCCCTGGAAGCTAATGAAGTCACCAAGGAAAAGTGTAGAGAGAAAAAAGGGCCCAAAACAGAGCCTTAAGATATACTCAAAACAGCAAAATGCACTATTCCTACACAGCATCTTTCATCTCTAAATTAATATCTTGTGAACCCTTAATAAATGAGGCATAGAGATAATCGTATTCAATGACCCTTAGTTTGTTGTCAAGCCAGACATAAAATAAGGAGATATATGCTCACCCAGAGTCACAAGATGTTCTGCATAAGGACCTCGGTTTATGGTGATGTCCTCTAATGTGCCTATTTGTCAGTAATATTGTGTTAATTTCAGCATTACCAAGGACTCCTCTGAGAGATCTGTGATTACTTAAAAGAGATCAACCTAACAATACAGTAAAGCATCTCAAATGAGATATTTGTAAAGCACATTAGCACAATGCCTTGCAATAAGCTCTTAATAAATAAATGTGTGTTTCTTTCTCGTGTTGTCCAGAGCATAAAAGCATAGATTTAGAGCTAGAAGGTTCCATAAGGATCTTTATCAACCTCTTTCATTATACACACGAAGAACATAGGGCCTATAGAAGCAAAGTTAACTTAGCCCAAGGTCACATTGGAGGGAATAACAGAAGTGGTATTTGAATGAAAGTCTTCAGACTCTAAATCCAGTGTTTTCTTCACTATGACATGTTGTTTCCTCCCTGTCCCTAATGTATTTGGGTAGCTTTTCTGTTGATTTAATACATCAGCATAAATATAACCTAAGGCCCATCCATGCTTCCCCAGCCACAATCCACCTTATTTTCGCTCTGGCTCTTTATGCCCTTATTTGGAAATTTCTTAACATAACAGATTAAGTATGCTAGACTGGAGCTCAGTATAGATAGTAGAACTGGATAAATAGAGATAGTAGTTATATAGGCAAGCAAAGGACTCATAGGAGACCATAAACAGATATAGATAGAAAGTATTAAAAAAATTCATAAACCTCTTTTATATATACACTCATGCCCCAAATTTATTTTGGTACTGTTGTTCAAACAACTCTTCTCATTGGTCTTGAATTACCCCCAATAGATCACTCTCATATTTGTGGCCAGCATACGATTTGTTTCCCAAAGTCACTAGTCCCCTTCACTGTTATTCTCTCGAACCTTGAGGTCACTCATAAATCTATCCCTAAAGCTTATGGTGTTGAGGAAGACTTTCTTCTTTGATTAGAATGCCATATTTTAGGATCAAGCTATTTAGAAGATGAAAATCCTCTTTCCTCTGGGCTGTTAGGCACATTGGTTATGAGTTTAACTTTTGTTCTGAGTGGACACATACTTGTTTGCTTTCTTAAGAAATTTGTCAGTGCCTCAGTTCTTGCCTTCTTTTTGGCTAGATAAATTTATCCCCAGGAACTCTTCTCACAGACTGTTCAGGCAAAATAATGCAACTTCCACCTGCTTCTGCCTCAGGATAACCATTAACATGTTGATATGGATGTCACAGGAATGGGAAACAAAATGTGAATAGTCCTACTCTCTTGTACTTTGGTCTATCCTCTTAACAGGGAAAAGGTGAAAAAGGCAAAAGAATTGGAAGTCATCTTACATTCTTTTAAAACAGTAAAATGTTCTATAATGGGCTGTTCCCATGATATGTCTATCATTCTAAGTCCTACGTAGCATACTATTTAGGTGGCAGCCCAGTGACTGGACACCAGTCAGGAGTTGACAGCTGTCTTCTTAACAGGGTACCAGTATTAATGAAGGGGAAGAGATTTGTCTGATACATCAGGGGTCTATCAACTCCCCTAAATAGATATCCAGGATAATCATTGCAAATGCAAAATGAGTTGGACCCAGAATTGAATATAAGGAAGAGAAGACTGATTTGCTTCTGAGAAGGTAGATAGTTTAGCAATCCCAAACTGCTCCCAGTGAAAAACTTCACCTTGCTCCATAAGAATTGTGACTCCTGGAAGGAAGGAAAGGGCAGAGAAAGAGAATAAGAATGTATGTATCAGCTACTATGAACCAGGCACTGTGCTAAGTGCTTAAAAAGCATCTATTTGATTTTATCTTCACTACAAACCTTAAGAGTTGGGGGTGTTATTATCCTCATTTTACAGTTGAAGAAGCTGAGATGAACAGAAATTGTTACTTGCTCATGGTCACACAGATAGTAGTGTCTTAGGCCAAATTCAGATTTCCGTCTTTCTTGACTCCAGACCTCATGCTCTATCCACTGAGCCACCTAATTAGTTGCCTCTTGGAACACCACAGTATTTAAAATCACAATAGTAGATTCCCTAAGAGCAATGGGTGGAAATAGTCTGTGAAATAAAACAAAAATAAAACAAAGCATGGGCCACTTTACAAAATTTACTAAAGAAAACAATTATATTGAAATACAGTTATCAGTTAAAAAAAAAATCGAATGGACCCCAAGTTAAGCACCCTTGATGTAGAAGGCCTTTAACATTTTAGGGAGTCCCTTTAAGGATGACATGAACAAAGATGGACAAAAATCACAAAGGTTGAAAAGATAGGAGTTGTAATCTATACCAGAAGTTTGCAAACAACAATGTGTAGGTCAAATAGAGTCTGTTGCTTATTTTTCTAGGGCCACCATAATGAGCTAAGAATGTTTTTTATATTTTTAAAAACAATAAAGCCTTATGTACATTGGTATAATTTTTATATCAATGGAGGGATGCCTTCATCAATAAAATAACCAATCCACAGAATTCAAATATGTTAAAACAAGTACAATTGAAATAAGTAATTTAAAGAAGTTTTTAGTGATATCCTGCATTTTTATATTACCATTGTGTCAAAATATATCCCTCCTTTCTCAGGGAATCAATCCTTGAAACAATGAATAAATACTACTCTCCCCATCCCCATATCACAAAAAGAGTCAGTTCATTCAACAAAACCAACTCACCAGCCAAATCTGATAATCTGTGCAAGGTTCTATACCCAGCATATCCCCTACCTCTGCCAAAAAGGGAAGGAGGTGAATTTTCTCATCTCTTTTCCTGAGCCAAACATGGTCATTATCATCAGAAAGCATTCAGTTTTGTGTTATTGTTCTTTACATTATTGGGCTCTTGTGTATTATTTCCTTGGATATGCTTGCTTCTCTCTGTCCATTCAAATGCCTTTATTTCTGAATACTTCAAATTCATTGTTTCTTGAGACATAGGAATTCCAGTGTATACTATAATTTGCTCAGTCATTTTCTAATTATTGAGTATCTACTTTGTTTTCAGGTCTCTGTTACACTGCTCTTGGAAATATTTTACATTATATTTAATCTTTCTGTTTTTGACCTGATAGGGGCATTTAAGTTCTCCCCCTCCCACTTTTTAAGCCTAATTTCAAATTGCTTTACAGAATGGTTATACTAGTTCACACCTCAACCAATAATATGTGCTTTTCTGTAGTCCTTTCAGATTTAACTATCTTAAACCAAAACCAATCTGATTCTCATTGACCACCAATAGATCCTAGGTCAAGACCCATTTGTTCATTGTATAGGTCCTGATTGACTCAGATTAAATGTAAATAGCAATCATTCCTGCTTTTCCCAGAAACTCTGAGGGTCTTCCCCTCTCAGATTGATTGATTGCTTGATTAATTTTTTTTTTTGACTGGGTGAAAGAAGGAGATTCTTTGCCTCAATTGCTACCTAGTTGTAATCACTGCATGGGTGCAGCCTAAGTCAGACTAAGATCTGTTGAAGACTTTAGCTTAAAAAGATTAAGATCTCCCATTTTATCCAGGGCCATCTCCAGTCCTCTTGATCTGTATCTTGCCACTGGACCCAGATGGCTCTGGAGGGGAAAATGAGGCAGGTGACCTTGCCAAACCCTCCCTCACTTAAATCTAATTCACTTGCATGTCATGGCATCACCTCCCTGGTGTGCCACAGTCCTCTTCAAGAAAAAAAAGACAAAGGTAGCATGATGTTGCAGTGGAGAGAGCATTGGACCAGGAGTCAGAAGTCAGAAAGACTTATTCATATTCAGCTCCAGACACTTTGTAGTTGTGTAACCTGTAGTTGTGTAACCTGAATAAATCACTTAACTTCTTATTTTCTTCAGTTTGTTCAACTCCTAAAATTGAGAATAATAATAGGACTTAGCTTGCAGGGATTTCATATAGATCAAATGAGATGTTTGTCGAGCTTTTTATAGTTCCTGACAATAGAGTAGGCACTACTCTATAAATGTTTATTCCATTTTCCAATCTTTGCCAGGTATGAGAGATGTAATCTTAAAATCCTTTGAATCATGTGCAAGATCAGCAACCTCATTTTCTATGCCCAAGCCATCCAAGTCCAGTGGCCATATGTAGATCAGGTCAACTGGAGTTGCAGTGGAAAACCTTGGCCTTTTGACTGAGGCCATTAGCTAATTAGCCAGTAAGGCTAGGCAAGAAAGATTTATCTATTTATCTAGTCAAAAATAATTCATTTTGAAGATTTAAAATGTGAATATTAGGCAGATAGATGGCACAGTAGATAGAATGCTGGACCAGTATTCAGAAAGACCTGAGTTCAAATCTAGCCTCAGAAACTTACTAGCTATGTGACCATGGGCAAGCCTCTTAAACCAGTTTGCTTCAGTTTCCTCATTTTTAAAATGAGCTGGAGAAGGAAATGGCAAACCATTCCAATATCTTTGCCAAGAAAACCTCAAATGGGGTCACAAGGAGTCAGACATGATTGAAATAGCTGAACAGCAAACAATAACAAATTATTTAAAGAGAAAACTTCTGAAAGACTAACTTTGTTCATTTAATTGCACTATCACTACTCAGGATTCAAAAATTTGCCTCCATCTTTTTGTGTCATTTTTTTGTGGCTCATTAATAAATGTCTTTACGTAAGAAAATATTTCTTTTTGTGGTTATTTTAAGCATGAGTGAGCCATATACGCTTAATAAATCTTTTCTTATTAAAACATTTGAAGAATTTGTTATTTTTGCCAATCCGTTGTAATAACAACAATAAAAAATATAATAAGTTCTATAAATGGCTGAGTCACATGGATTGACTTATGTAAACAGAGGGATTTATAATGTTGATGTATCACCAAATAACCAACAGGAGGTATAGAAAACTGGTATTTAGAGAAGCCAAGTTTGTACTGCTCAGTATAGATATTCAAAGTGGAAGAAAATGCCCAACTCATTATTACAAGCTATAAAAACTAACCACCTACCAAATACCTAGCAAGACATCATCTCCAAATGCAAACCCTAAAATACACTGGAGAATTCAGCCAGTAAACTCCATTGGAATTAGACCTTTATTATAAACTATCACTTAGAATTGGCTGGATTTAACATTGATCTAGAAATATTAAAAACCAACCTTTTCAAATAGCTGTTGGGCCCCATACAAAATACTCAATCTCTAAGTTTCATGAAACCAAAAGCTTTCAAAATGTAAAGACTTAGCAAAGGAAAGCACAATTTTGTAGTACACAGCATTTCTATCATTCTGTCTGCTGCTGGAATTCCATTGCCGATTGTTTTCACTGAGCCTACTGAGTAGAAACTTTATATATATATATATATATATATATATATATAAAATTTTATTTGCAAAACATGTATGGGTAATACTTCAACATTAACCCTTACAAAGCTTTCTGTTACAAATTTTTCCCCCCAAATCCCCCCCTCCCCTAGATGGCAGAATATCCGCTAAATGTTAATTTTGTTAAAATACTTGACAAATCGAATATATGTATACATACTTCCAAACTTATCATTGTTCAAGAAAAATCGTATCTACACAAAAGACATATCAGATAAAGGAAAAGCAATGCAAGCAAACATCAATCAAGAGTATGAGAAGGTTATGTTGTGGTCCACATTTCACATCCCTCTCTCTGGGTGTATATGGCTTTCTTCACTGAACAATTGGAACTGGTTTGAAACATTTCATTGTTGAAGGGAGCCATGGCCATCAGAATTGATCATCATATAGTATTGTTGTTGCCGGGAATAATGATCTCCTGGTTCTGCTCATTTCACTCAGCATCAGTTCATGCAAGTCTCTCCAGGCCTCTCTGAAATCGTCCTGCTGGTCGTTTCTTACAGAACAATAATATTCCATAGTATTCATATACCATAATTTATTCAGCCATTCTCCAATTGAAGGGCATCTATTCAGTTTCCAGTTTCTAGCCACTACAAAAAGGGCTGCCACAAACATTCTTGCACATGTGGGGCCCTTTCCCTCCTTTATGATTTCTTTGGGATATAAGCCCAATAGAAATGCTGCTGGGTCAAAGGGTATGCACAGTTTGATAACTTTTTGAGCATAGCTCCAAACAGCTCTCCAGAATGGCTGTATCCGTTCACAGCTCCACCAACAATGCATCAGTGTCCCAGCCTTCTCACATCCCCTCCAACATTCATCATTAACTTTTTCGGTCATTTTAGCCAATCTGACAGGTGTGTAGTGGTACCTCAGGGTTGTCTTGATTTGCATTTCTCTGATCAATAGTGATTTGGAGCACCTTTTCATATGACTACAAATAGTTTTAATTTCATCCTCTGAAAATTGTTCATATCCTTTGACCATTTATAGATTGGAGAATGGCTTGAATTTTTTATTTTATTTGCATAACATATGTGTGGGTAATTCCTCAACATTAACCCTTATATAGCTTTCTGTTACAAATTTTTCCCCCCAACTCCCCACCCCTCCCCTAGATGGCAGTATATCTACTACATGTTAATTATGTTAAAATACTTGACAAATTGAATATATGTATACATATTTCCAAACTTATCGTTGTTGTGCAAGAAAAATCTTATCTACACAAAAGACATATCAGATAAAGGAAACACAATGTAAGCAAACATCAATCAAGAGATGAGAATGTTATGTTGTGGTCCACATTTCATATCCCTCTCTCTGGGTGTATATGGCTCTCTTCAGTGAATAATTGGAAGTAGTTTGAAACATTTCATTGTTGAAGGGAGCCATGTCCATCAGAATTGATCGTCATATATTATTGTTGTTGCTGTATATAATGATCTCCTGGTTCTGCTCATTTCACTCAGCATCAGTTCATGCAAGTCTCTCCAGGCCTCTCTGAAATCGTCCTGCTGGTCATTTCTTACAGAACAATAATATTCCATAGTATTCATATACCATAATTTATTCAGCCATTCTCCAATTGAAGGGCATATATTCAGTTTCCAGTTTCTAGCCACTACAAAAAGGGCTGCCACAAACATTCTTGCACATGTGGGGCCCTTTCCTTCCTTTATGACCTCTTTGGGATACAAGCCCAACAGAAATGCTGCTGGGTCAAAGGGTATGCACAGTTTGATAACTTTTTGAGCATAGCTCCAAATTGCTCTCCAAAATGGCTGTATCCGTTCACAGCTCCACCAACAATGTATCAGTGTCCCAGATCTCCCACATCCCCTCCAACAATCATCATTAACTTTTCCTGTCATTTTAGCCAATCTGACAGGTGTGTAGGGGTACCTCAGGGTTGTCTTGATTTGCATTTCTCTGATCAATAGTGATTTGGAGCACCTTTTCATATGACTGTAAATAGTTTTAATTTCATCCTCTGAAAATTGTTCATATCCTTTGACCATTTATCGATTGGAGAATGGCTTGAATTTTTATAAATATGATACAATTCTCTATATATTTTAGAAATGAGGCCTTTATCAGAACCATTAAATGTAAAGATGATTTCCCAGTTTGATGCTTCCCTCCTAATCTTGTCTACATTAGTTTTATTTGTACAAAACCTTTTTAACTTAATATAGTCAAAGTTATCTATCTGGTGTTCAATTAAGAGTTCCAGTTCTTCTTTGGACATAAATTTATTCCATCTCCATAGGTCTGAGAGGTAAACTATATTACGTTCCTCTAATTTACTTATAGTATCACTCTTTATATCCAGATCATGAACCCATTTAGATCTTATCTTGGTATGTGGTGTTAGATGTGGGTCAAGCCTAATTTCTTCCAAACTAATTTCCAATTTTCCCAGAAGTTTTTGTTGAATAGTGAGTACTTATCCCAGAAGCTGGAGTCTTTGGGTTTATGAAAGACTAAATTGCTATAGTTATTGCCTAGTTTGTCTTGTGATTCTATCCTATTCCACTGATCGACTACTCCATTTCTTAGGCAATACCAAATGGTTTTGATGACCACCTTTATAATATAGTTTAAATCTGGTATAGCAAGGCCACCTTCATCTGCCTTTTTTTTTCATTAATCCCCTTGAAATTCTTGACCTTTTGTTCTTCCAAATGAACTTTGCTATTATTTTTTCTAGATCTATAAGATAATTTCTTGGGAGTTTGATTGGTATGGCACTAAATAAGTAAATTAGTTTAGGTAGTATTGTCATTTTTTATTATATTCGCTCGGCCTACCCATGAGCATTTTAAGGTTTTCCAATTGACTAGGTCTGATTTTATTTGTGTGGAAAGTGTTTTGTAGTTTAGTTCATATAGTTCCTGACTTTCCCTTGGCAGATAAATTCCCAAATGTTTTATACTATCAACAGTTATTTTGAATGGAATTTCTTTTTGTATCTCTTACTGTTGAACTTTATTGGTAATATATAAAAATGCTGATGATTTATGTGGATTTATTTTGTATCCTGCAACTTTGCTAAAGTTGTGAATTGTTTCTAGTAGTTTTTTAGTTGAGTCTTTAGGGTTCTCTAAGTATACCATCATGTCATCTGCAAAGAGTGATAATTTGGTTTTCTCACTACCTACTCTAATTCCTTTAATCTCTTTTTCTTCTCTAACTGTCAAAGCTAACATTTCTAATACAATATTAAATAGTAATGGTGACAGTGGGCAGCCTTGTTTCACTCCTGATCTTATTGGGAATGGTTTTAGTTTGTCTCCATTACATATTATGCTTGCTGATGGTTTTACATAGATACTACTAATCATTTTAAGGAAAAGCCCATTTATTCCTATACTCTCCAGTGTTTTTAATAGGAATGGGTGTTGGATTTTATCAAAGGCTTTTTCTGCATCTATTGAGATAATCATATGGTTTTTGTTAATTTGGTTATTAATATAATTGATTATGCTAATAGTTTTCCTAATATTGAACCAGCCCTGCATTCCTGGTATAAATGCTACTTGTTCGTGGTGTATTATCCTGGGGAGATCTGTAATCTCGTTGCTAAAATCTTATTTAAGATTTTTGCATCAATATTCATTAGGGAAATGGGTCTATAGTTTTCTTTCTCTGTTTTCTCCCTACCTGGTTTAGCTATCAGCACCATATCTGTGTCACAGAAGGAATTTGGTAGTATACCTTCTTTCCCTATTTTTTCAAATAGTTTATATAGTATTGGGATTAATTGTTCTTTGAATGTTTGGTAAAATTCACATGTAAATCCATCTGGCCCTGGAGATTTTTTCTTAGGGAGTTGATTAATAGCTTCTTCTATTTCTTTTTCCAAAATGAGGCTATTTAAATAATTTATTTCGTCTTCTGTTAACCTTGGCAATCTATATTTTTGTAGATATTCCTCCATTTCATTTACATTATCAAATTTATTGGCATAAAGTTGGGCAAAGAAACTCTTAATTATTACTCTAATTTCCTCTTCATTGGAGGAAAGTTCTCCCTTATCATTTCTGAGACTAATAATTTGATTTTCCTCTTTCCTTTTTCTAATCAAATTAACTAAAGGCTTATCTATTTTGTTTTTTTTTCATAAAACCAACTCTTAGTTTTATTTATTAATTCGATAGCTTTCTTATTTTCAATTTTATTGATCTCCCCTTTAATTTTCAGAATTTTTAATTTGGTATTTAATTGAGGGTTTTCAATTTGGTCTTTTTCTAGCTTTTTTAATTGTAAACTCAGTTCATTGATCTTCTCTTTCTTTATTTTATGCAAGTAAGCATCTAGAGATATAAAATTACCCCTTATAACCGCTTTAGCCGTGTCCCACAAATTTTGGTATGTTGTCTCATTATTGTCATTCTCCTGGATGAAATTATCGATTGTGTCTATAATTTGCTCTTTCACCCATTCATTCTTCAGGATTAGATTATTTAATTTCCAATTAACTTATGGTCTATTTTCTCCTGGCCTTATATTATATTGCATCATGATCTGAGAAGGATGCATTTACTATTTCTGCTTTTCTACATTTGATTTTGAGGTTTTTATGCCCTATCACATGATCAATTTTCGTATAAGTTCCATGAACCCCTGAGAAAAAAGTATACTCCCTTCTATCACGATTCATTTTCCTCCAGAGATCTATCATACCTAACTTTTCTAGCCTTTTGTTTACCTCCCTAACTTCTTTCTTATTGATTTTGTGATTTGATTTATCTAATTCTGAGAGAGCAAGGTTGAGATCCCCCACTAGTATAGTATTACTGTCTATTTCTCCTTGCATTTCTGTTAGTTTCTCCTCTAGGAATTTGGATGCTATACCCCTTGGTGCATATATGTTTAGTACTGATACCGCTTCATTGTCTATGGTACCCTTTAGTAAAATATAGTTTCCTTCCTTATCTCTTTTAATTTGATCTATTTTTGTTTTTACTTGATCTGAGATAAGGATTGCTACCCCTGCCTTTCTTTGTTCACCTGAAGCATAGAAGATTCTGCTCCAACCCTTTACCTTCACTCTGTATGTATCTCTATGTTTTAGATGTGTTTCTTGTAGACAACATATTGTAGGATTCTGGCTTTTAATCCAATCTGCTACCCGCTTCCGTTTTATGGGAGAGTTCATCCCATTTACATTCACAGTTAAAATAACTATATCTGTATTCCCTGCCATCTTATTTACCCAGAGTTATGATTTTCTCTTCCCTTTCCCCTCTCTCCCTTCCCCCCTCCCCAGTACTTTATTTTTGATGACCACCTCCCTCTAACAGTCCTCCCCCCTTTAGAATCCTTCCCTTCCCTTTATATCTTTCCCCTAATCCTTCTATTAGTTTATCCCTTTCCTTTCCTCCTTTCCCTCCCACCTTCCCACAAGGAGGATCAGGCCTTTCTTTGAAGTTAAATGTGTTTGATATACTCTCTTAGAGTCCAATCTAATGAGAGTAAGGTTTATACAATACTCATCTCCCTCCCTTCTTTCCCTCAATTATATTAGATCTTCTATGTCTCTTTATGAGATTTTGCCTTATTTTACCTCCTTTATTTTTACTTTATTTTGCCTCCTTCCCCGCCCCCCCTTTTTTTTCAGTATGGTATCCCTTCCACCTCTTAATTTCTTTTCCATTATTATCAAAGAAAAATCGAATTATACCCCCATTCTTTAAGGATACCTATAGTAGAAATATAGTTCTCAAGAGTTCTTTCCTTTTTACCTTTTTAGGCTTCTCTAGAGTTCTGTGTTTGGAGGTCAAATTTTTTGTTCCGATCTGGTCTTTTCATTAGAAATAGGTGAAATTCTCCTGTATCATTGAATGACCATCTTCTTCCCTGGAAGATGATGCTCATTCTAGCTGGATAGCTTATTCCTGGCTGTAATCCAAGTTCTTTTGCCTTTCGGAATATCTGATTCCAGGCCCTTCGATCCTTTAATGTGGAAGCTGACCAATCTTGTGTAATTCTAATTACAGTTCCTCGGTATTTGAACTGTTTCTTTCTAGCTGCTTGCAATATCCTTTCCTTGGTGTGATAGTCCTGAAATTTGGCCACGATATTCCTTGGGATTTTAATTTTGCGGTCTCTTTCAGGAGGTGATCAGTGAATTCTTTCAATGCCAATTTTGCCTTCTGATTCTAAAACATCAGGGCAATTCTCTTTCATGATTTCCTGGAAGATAGCATCCTGGTTCTTTATTTCATCGTGGCTTTCAGGGAGTCCAATAATCCTTAGATTGTGTCTCCTGGATCTGTTTTCCAAGTCAGTTGTTTTTCCTAGGAGATATTTCATATTTTCTTCTATTTTTTCATTTTTTTGTTTTTGTTTGACTGATTCTTGAAGTCTTATTGAGTCATTTATTTCTATTTGTTCAATTTTAATTTTTAGAGTATTATTTCCTTCAGTTATCTTTTT
The DNA here is from genome assembly GCA_023553655.1 of Myrmecobius fasciatus. Classification (NCBI taxonomy): domain Eukaryota; kingdom Metazoa; phylum Chordata; class Mammalia; order Dasyuromorphia; family Myrmecobiidae; genus Myrmecobius; species Myrmecobius fasciatus. The sequence goes on from JAJPUD010003862.1 coordinate 150,259, forward strand.
TAGCTCCTTTTGTAGCTGGCCAATTGAATTTCTTGGTTCAATGCACTCTTTTTCCATTTTGCCAATTTTATTTTTCAGTGAATTATTGTCTTTTTCCAATTCACCATTTTTATTTTCCAGTGAATTGGTGATTTTTTCCAATTCACGAATTTTGTTTTTCAGTGAATTGTTTTCTTTTTCCAATTCACCAGTCCTGTTTTCCAGTTTTTCACATCTGTGTTGCAGAGCGTTATTTTCTTCTTGCACTGACCTCAATTTATTTCCCCATTCTTCTTTTAGCTCTCTTTTGAGATTCTTTATGCAATCTTCCAGGTAAGCCTTCTGAAAGGGAGACCAGCTTAAGTCTGCCTTTGTGGCTTCATCTGGGATTGTTTTCAGAATCTCAGGATCTGGGGGCTGCCCTACCTTTTCTCCTTAGAAGTTATCTATGGTGAGAGTTCTCTTCTGCTTCTTACTCATGATTTTGAGCTGAGGTATTAGTCACCAGCAGGGAATCTGCAGCAGGTTTTATTTGCCCTGGGGCAGTTTGCCAAATTGACTTTTGGTCTGAGGCTGGTCGGGCTAGATCTACACTAGGACCATGTTTTCAGCTGCTCTCAATCCACCCTTTACCAAAGGCAGATCTGCCAAAGCACCTGCTTGCAAGCAGAGCAAAGTGGCCCAGGTGTGTCCCAGGGGCTTCCTGGGTGCCTAAAATCCACCCCTCTAGCACAGCCCTGACTTCCGCTCCGGCTGGCTTCTGATCGGGCCAGGGGCCAATTCCCCTGAGGCTAACCTTCTCCCAAGTTTTTTTCAAAATAGATTGTTGATAGAAGTGGGTTCTAGTCCAAGTGTTTGGTGGAGCCCTACTCCCAAACCAGTTCGGAGGCTCAATTTGTCTGGGTCTGAGGGAAGGTCTCAGGAGCTCACAGAGAAAGCTGTCTGCAGTTTGCCATCTTGGCTCTGCCCTGAGTAGAAACTTATATATTGATATTTTTATTCACTTGTAAAAACATGATATTTCCCTTTCTGTGCAATAGTCTGCAGACCTTTAAATTAAAAAAAAAATTATACAGGCAGCTAGGTGGCACAGTGGATAGAGCACCAGCCCTGAAGTCGCGACCTGAGTTCAAATATGGCCTCAGACACTTAACACATCCTGTATGACCCTGGGCAAGTCACTTAACCCCCATTGTCCCTGGGGGGGAAAAATAATTATAGTAGGATAGCAACTTATTCTTTACAGTTTTTATCCAAACCTCATTGATAAAGGATGTGTGAGATGATAATAGCTGCCTACTCTGATTTTGTCCATATGGTTCAAAATATTTTTATCTATCAGCCTAAAAATATTTGAAAATAGCATTTTGAAAATTCTTAATTCCCAAGTTGTATAGAATGATGATTAGAATCAGTAAAGCAGAAATCAGTTTTGTAACATGAGAAATGACACATAAAAGGCTTCTTACTTTTCTTACCTTGAAAAAGTAGTGACCTCATTCTAGTTGTTTGAGCAACCCACTTTCACTTGTATGGATATAACATATATACATTTATTTATTTTTCACAGATTCCTCTTATTTTCTTACTATAGATAATCTGCTATTCAGTGTTGAGGAAGCCTTATTAGAAAAGTAAGAGAGGAGTATGAAGTTTAGAAATGACTTGTGAATTTGGCCTAGATAAAAGTAACGCCATGGGACTATTGAAAATAGCCTGCTCATATTTTTATGTTTTATGTGTTTTTTTTGACATAGAAGGATGAGCTTATTGTTCTACACTAGTAGGAGATCATTCATATTACTTGTATAAGAGTGGCTGCAAAGGAGATAAAATTTTATACCAGTTGTGTTTGGAGGTATTAAAGCTTCTGTCTTTACCTTGTTATAATAACCTTCAATACTGAAGAAGTATTTCTTCTTTGTAAATTAATTATGAACAACTTGTGATCTACAGAAAATCCAAATATGAGTCTGATGACTAATCAGAAAGAAAAGCAATATAGTTGGTTCAGGATTTACAGCTATTCCTACAAAAACTACTTAAAGTTCTTTTAAAAGGGGGAAAAATGAGGATAACATGATATACAGAGGTAATTGCAGAAATGTTTTAACATGGATAAATAGTACAAGTTCTAGAAAGCTTGTAAACCTGCCATGTAAAACTGATTATAGCTATGAGCATTTCATGCTGTCTGCCAATGAAAAGTGCACCTTATAAAAGCTGTTTTTTTTTTTTTTTAACACAAACCATTACATTGAAAAGATTTTCATCTTACAATCCCAAATTATACTTACTTGCTGCAAGTAAAAATTCAAAAAATTTCTTTTTGGTTTAATGCCAAATTACTTTTATATTGAATTTTTTTTCCTCTTTCTTCTTCCCACCCCTGTTCTTACCCCACCCATACCCCTCAGCAAACAAGGAATTAGAGGGGTTTTTTGGTTCTTTTATTTCTTTGTAAACTCTGTTAGGCAGAATGCACATCCCACCAATATGATGCAGTATAAAATACTGAGCATGAGAAACCCAGCTATTTACATTGACAAATAACTATACTATACCCAATCCACATAATACAATTCTTTTAAAAATAATAGATTAGGAAATTAAATACATATTATAGATTTATATAATTACATGTGTGTATATGGATTGTGTTTACACATTATACATCACATGCATATGTTTAATGTATGTATATATATTTATGTATGTATTTGTGTATATCAAATGACCATAGGATATGTAGTCTAGTTTGTTCATCTCAAATAAACATATTACTTAACATCTTCTAAATTTCCACAAATTTTAGTTGATTCATCTGACAAAAACAATCTTGGAAACCTTTCACTTTTTAGAAATCCTTCAATTATAGGGTTCCCCACTTATTTTATATTTCATATTACATTAATTGTATGTGGTTTTTCATTCATTATTTCTATGTACCCTGTTGTTATTAAGCCATAACCCTTATTCCTCAAGTTAGGTTTGCTTCTTTACTAATTTCCTTCTCTTTATATTTCCTTATGGTCAGCAGGTGGTAGATTGGATAAGAGGACTGGACCTGAAGTCAGGAAGAGTCTTCCTGATTTCAAATATAGCATCATATATTTCCTATCTGTATGACCTTTGTCAAGTCACTTAGCCCTTCAGTTTCCTCATCGGTAAAATGGTTTGGAGAAGGAAATGACAAATCACTCTAGTATCTTTGCCAATAAAAACCCGTATGAAGTCACAAAGAGTCAGACAATACTGAAAGAACAATATGACTGAAGAACAACAATAGTATTTCCTTATGAACCAGCTCCAACATTAGATTGTTAGGAAATGATGGAATAGAAAAATCACCTGGGAGTAAAATTAGTTTGTTCCTCAACAGCAAAGTTAGGAAAGATAAAAAGGAAGTAGAAGGGTGATGGGTTATTGTGATATAATTGTAACCATGAAAATTCAGTGTTGGATTTCAGGGGGAATGTCTTGGATCATGACACAGAGAGTCTTTGAGAAGTTGAGTAAATATCAGAACCATTTTGGTGAGTGGTGGCAAAAGGCAGATTTCAAGGACTATAGCCATTTGGGAGAGGATATGGGGAATGTTGATAGTATAGGCCAGCCTTAGGAGAAATTTGGCAAAAAATGAAGAAAAGAAAACAAGATTTAGTGATTATTTGAAGAATTAGCAATGTTGAGGGAAAGACTACATTACTTTCTCCCTCCTACCCTATCCCTACCCAGGACTGGGGAATCCTGAATAACTTGGTATACACAGAAGAAATATATTTTGAGAAAACTTCATGAGTAAAAAATGATAAATAGAATAATGATCTTTTTAAGAGTTATATGAAACCTTACTATGAACAATTTCAATTGTAGAGAAGTTAAAATTGCTATTAACCACTTTAGTATAAGGACTATCAGATAAACAATTAAGAGATGTATAGCAGAGGCCCTTGAAAAAACCCAAAACATAACAAGCAAGTTTTTAAAGGGGGCATGTATGATATTGGTTCCAAGGAATATGAATTTATGAATGGCAACAAATCAATGTGAAATGAATTTAAATTCAGGATCTGTCTCACTTTTTGATGTGGCAATCTCCAAGGGAATAATATTTTACCTTTTCCCATAATATTTATATTTGCTGAGCAGTTTCAAATATTTGCAGAAAATGTTTATTTTTTATTTGTTTGTGATTCTTAAAAATTCATATAATTATTTAGTGTGATTTTCATTCCACCTTAGAGCTAATCCTCCTCCCCCCATGGCAGTTCTAATTTTGCAATTAAAGTCTTTAAGAAATCTTTCATGACAAGAAGTTTTCTTTATAGCCAGTGTTTGAGGAGTTCTATAAGATGAAATTCAAATTATATTCATATTTACAACATTTATCAAATAAATTGTTAATGGCAAGAGTAATAGTATGGGATAGTATAAGATAATGTTAGTCTACAGATGATAATTGCATATTATTTGTTTCAAATAAATGTGGTAATCTCTTGAGCACATTTAACTTCTCTGTGCCTCAGTTACCTCATTTATAAAATTGGAGTGGGTGCATTCAAAGGTCTGTAAAGGCCCCTTTCAGCTGCAATCTGGGTTCTTATGATCTCATGTCACTGTATTAGAGGGGAGGATAAGTTAGATAATTAACAAATATTTATTAAGTATGTGTTGTGTACCAGATATTTTGTTCGTACCAAAGATACAAAGATTGAAAACAAAATGGACTATTGACTTAAAAAAAAAACCCTTATATTCCATCAGGGGAACCAACATGTTTTGTTGTAAATATAAAATACATGTAAAGTAAATTACAAGGTAATTTAGTTTGGCATGGATTGTGACTAACAGATGGAGAGATTAAGAAAGAGCTCAATAGAAATGGGGTCTTTGGACTCAGAATTGAAAGTGGCTACAATTCTGAGAATTGGAAGTGAGGAGAGAATACACTGTAAACATGGGAGATTCTGTTCCATGAATAGGAACAGAGTCAGTAAGGGGAATATTGACTGTGGGGAAGAGCAAACATCTTTGTTGTCCTTGATGGCATGATAGAAAGAGTCCTATATTTGGTGTCATGGGGCCTCTACCTGTGTAAACTTAAGCAAATATCTTCTCATCTGTAAAATGTGAAGGTTGAATGAATTTTATGGAAATGTTTTGTATAATTTTACATGTGCCTTCTTAATGGGGGAGGATAGAAATGAGGAGGAAGAAAAAGAATCTGAAACTCAAAACTTTTAAAAACAAATGTAAAAATGTTTTACATGTGATAGGGAAGATAAACATATTAAATATTTTAAAATATGAAGGTTTGACTGGCTTTCTAATTCTAGGCCTATGATATTTGTTGCCTTTGTAAAGAAGGAAAAGAAGAAATAGGATAAAGAAGTTAGAAAATGTCCATTTGGAAAAGTAGATTAGAAAAATAAGGAAATAGAGTTTTTATTATGATAGATATAAAAAAAAAGTGGAAATTTGTCTTACTGTCTCCACCTTCTATTAAGCCAACAAAAATTCCTAGTAATTGTAAGAAAACCATGATCTTTGTTTTGTTCTTGCAGGAATCCACAATTTCTAGCTATTCTGGGTCCAATATCTGTTCTTCCCCTACTCCATCCCAAGAGAGAAAAGCTCCTCCTATCCCATAACATAATAGTTGCTCATGGTCTTTTAAAAAATGCTAATTTGTTTTCCAGATAATGCTGAATGCAAGAAAAAGATGCTTTAGTTTTGGGGTGGAGTTCTGAGTCAGTACTAGGGGGATAGGACAGCTACATGACCTTACAGAGAGAGTATTTGGTTTGAAATCAGGAAGACTTATCTTCATGAGTTCAAATTCAGCCTCAGACCCGTGCTAGTTGTGTGACCCTGGGCAAGTTACTTAACTCTGCCTCAGTTTCCTCATCTGTAAAATGAGATGGAGAAGGAAATTAAAAACTACTCCAGTATCTTTGCCAAGAAAATCCCAAATCATGAAAAGGCATACATGGTTGGAAAATAACTCCACTGGGAGGAAAAGAAAAGTGAAAGGTGAAGTCTTAATAGTCATTTATTTTGAATATCTATATTGCTGGAAAACTGCTCATCTATAGCTTGAGAGCATTGAGAAAAGAGGTATTGCTACCCATAAGTGGGATAAGAAAGAATGCCCTTGCATTTTGTTAAAACAGCTTTGAGACAGAGTAAGTGAAAGTAACCAGCTCTAAAAGAGGGAGGGGGAAAACCCTTAGAAGGAAGAGAGAGCAGAAAAGCATATCTGATACTTTGGTCTCCTTCCCAACTGACACAACTTTCTACTTGTTTCTATTTTTCTTGGTGCCTAGTACAATACTTATAAGATAGGTACTCAGTCAGTTTTTGTTCATGTGCCCAACTGCTATTATCTTCTGTAGATAAGTATAAAAGTACTTATCTATCCTATATTATGAAACTGTATAGTCTATGCTATTGAATAATTTGTTGTTTATTCTGTAAATATTTTATGTATATGTGTATGTTGCATAAAATATGCATATATATGTAATATGTCTCTCCCAATAGAAGTAAAGTCCTTAAGAGTAGGAATTATTTAACTGTTTGTATACCCAGCACAGTACCTAGCACATCAAGTGCTTAATAAATACTTGTTTATTGATTAAATTAAACTCAAAGATCTTGTAACTGAAACCTACCCTGTATTTATAGTATTTTTTTTTAACCCAAGTGTAAGATTTTGCATTTGTCACTCATTTTTCATTTCATTACCTTCAACCTAACATTCTTGGCTCCTGAGCCTGATTTTGTCATGTTATAATAGCTTTTACTTCCAGATTTTTCATACACAAGTTTTGTAGATATGACAGTTCTGCCTTCATCTAAGTCCCTGGTAAAAATATAATACATAATAAAACTAAAGAGAGTACCCTGTTTCAGCCACTTGAAGAAGCCCTTCAAATTAACATAGACTCACCAATCAACACACTATCCTTTGGGTCTTATAAATCAAATAGTTCTGGACACATCTAATAATACTATCATCTAGTTTATATTGATTTTCATTTATCTATTTATTCAACAGGCATTTATTAAGTGCTTACTGAGTTCAAGGTATAGTAACAGGCATTGGGGACACAAAGATAACTAAAATTAAAAGACAATATTAGATTTGTTGTGGGTTTTTTGGCCATGTATTGTACACTACTAACTTTTAATGTAAAGCTATTTAAATCTAACAATGGAGGAAAAGGTATAGGATAAGGATATTAGTGACCAAGTAATATTTCCATAGTTATTGTTCCCCAGACATTATTTATGTGACTGATTCAAATTTTTTCTTTGGAACTAAAAAAAGGATTTAAATAAATCATCATATATCTGTTATGCAATTTCAGCTGTTTGCTTTTTCTAAATAAAATGTGGCTTGAGTTATGTGTTAACAGATTGCTTTTATTTTTAATGAATTAAGCCTTTAAGATGAAAACTGTTAACATAATTTAATTTTTCTCATGAAAAAAAAACCTTTCATAATTTACACTGATTAAGAAAAGAATTGGCTTTTTTAAAAAAAAGGAAAAAGAAAGCCTTTGTTTAGAAACGTAAAAAAGTTACCCAGGCAACCTGTATATGTTACCAGTACACAGATTAATCATCACCAGCATTAATCACTGTCATCAGTTATCTCAGGAAGGTGACTGCTGAACAATCTACATCATTATCATTCAGTCATTTTTCTTACAAATCCGTTTGATACAATAGGTTTATTTTATAAAATCATGAGAATTAGAACATTAAGACTAAATAAAGCAGCAAAGATTTTTAAAGAAAAATAAAGAATCCCTTTTAAATACTTCAATTTGTTCTATTTCTTCCTTTTCCCTTCTATGCCCCCAAACCCTAAATGTGGAAAGGTTCTGCACCTTGCAATCAGTAAATTTTATATTAAGTTGTGTTTCAAATAAGAAAGTCTTAGCATTAGACCATATCTTGTTTTATTTGTAAACAACCTAACTTCAAATCAGATTACAGATAAATTACTGGCCAATGTAAGGTGGTACAATACCGTTTTAAAAAACTATAAACAACATATGATGACCCTTCTGATTATAATGTTATATTAACATTTTCTAATATATTGAAAAAAAAGTTGCATAGTTTTTGATACTCAAGCTCCATTATGTCCAGATGTGAACCTGAAAGTATTCTTTTCTTCTTTCTATCAAACACAAATGTATTCAGCTTCAACAATTTTATATTCATGAAATTAAATGTCATGAGAAAACAAATTCTCTACCACTTTTCATTTTGGTTATATAATTTTTAAGAAAAATAGAGCTAACAGTTGCTGTGGGCATTATGCACTAAATTAAAGTAGCTTTTAAAAATACATACATACATATGTACATATATATTTCCTAGGAAACAGCTTGAGAAGAAAATTTCTTGCTTCTCTCATCAAAAATGTAGGTGCTTAAACTAGTATATCAGGAATAAAAGGCTGTGGATACTGTTCTTCAGTTGTAGTAAGTTTGGATCTCTGCCTATGCAAGATTGCATAGCAAATAAAATTATTCTTTCTTTTTGGGAGGAGGAGGGAGTTGTCCTTATTATGAAGAATTTTTAGTATTAGGTTCAATTCTGCAATTCCATTGAATAGTGTTCTTAATTCTATTGTATATAATTTCTTAAAGCATGTTCAAAATCTAGATTAGCATCCTCACTTGTCAATTAAATTGCTATCATATTAAGTTTAATTAGATGATTAGCTCATTTTGAGTTTTGATCTAGCTTCTTTTGTCTTTCTAGAAGGAGAAAGAAAATTGCCTATTGCATTTGAAAGTAAATTACAGGCTTTTTTTCTCCATATTGAATTAAAATCTGTTACATTCTAAAGTGTGAAACAATAAAATGTATATAGTGAAACCAAACTTTGCAAACTTTGCCATTTAGGAGAGCAAATTAGTTCAGGACCAAAGACTCCAATAAAAATTAAATAGATACCTTTTTTTTTTTCTTAGTTCATTTATGCAGCTCTATTTGATAGGTAATTGATTAGGTCAGACTATTAAACCATTTAGTCTGGCATGTACATTGTGTGTGGCAATAGGAACCCTACTGTGAATTGGAGTGTATTAAATAATCTTCAGGAAGTTTAACAAAGAACATGTGAATGCCTCAAAACTTGAAGTAAAGCATGTTTGTTCCAAACACAGTTGCTTTGCCTAGATTTTGCCCATCAAATTGAAGAAACGCTAATCTTGTATTCAGCAGCTGGGTTTGTGCAATATTTTTTTTTTTTTTTTCCTTCTTGGAGGGGTTAATTAGCCTTCTTTCAAAATGTGGCCTATTTAGCTGTAGATTCACATGATTCAGCCAGAGCTAGCTGTACAAAGCAGAACCATTAACAGGCGGGTGTGTCCAACTGCTTAATTAGCCAGAATAAAAAGGTCCTTTGTCAAACAAGCATCTGTTGCTCGTGACACACCTGACAGCCACATTAGGCAAGGATGACTAGACTGAAATTGTGCATGTCTCTCCTGCAATAATATACAGTTCATTTACATATGGGCTGCATCACTGACAAACTGCAGGGGTTTATTTAGCTTATCAAAATGGATTAGTGTGGCTGTATTTGTGACTGATAAACAAATATCACTTAAAAAGGAGTACTGTGAAGGAAGTAAACTAACTAAATTACTCCCAAACATAAACAAGGCCTCAGAAACAACTGCTGGATGAATAGGAACACCTAAAATATAGATACAAACCATTGCATGTTATCTCTAATAAGAAACCTGTTATCACACTAAGACATTAATTTCACATGGGTGAACCATGCATTACAGAAATGCGGAAAAAAACCCAAAGCCTTTGAATCTACCCATTTTAAACCATTGGGATTAAATGATCTGTTTAGTGGAAATTGGCAGTGGAGTTATATTCCCCAAACATACTTTAACATTTTAATTGTGATCTGCTGTTTAAAATCAGTGCATGAAATTAATCAATGAAAATGCCTCTAGCAAAGTATTTATGGGTTTTATTGCAGTTTCATTTACAAAGGGGAACAGTTACAACTTCAGTATGGTAGATAAGATGTTTATCTTTTTAGAAATACTAGCCAAATGTTTTAGATCGATATTCCAAAATATACTGTCTTCTAAACACATAGATCCTTGGGTTTAGAATTAAGAGATCTGAAATCACATCCTGGGCTTGCTATTTGCTATAACTGTGTGATCCTAGGCAATTCATTTAACCTTTGAGTTTGTTTAGTTGTAAAATTAAAGGGGTGGGACTAGATCATTTGTAAAATCCCTTCCACTTCTAAATTCTTTGATCTGTATTCCCTACACTATAATTTGTGAGCTTGTCATCCTTGAAAGGATGTTTCCTACTACTACATGTTCTAATGTACCTAATTTAACTTTCCATATTTGGTCATACTCTATAAAAGACAACATATATAGGCTACAAGAGGACTTCCTTTTGCTTTTCTACAAACCTTCCTCCACAAGGGTACCAAAGTAATGTTTCAGGTCACTCCCTTACTCAATAAACTCCAATCCCTCCCTATAAAGTCTAAGGAAAACTTTTAAGATTTAACAGTTAAGAAATCAGTGGTAACCTTGGAAAGAGAAATTTCTGGGAATTGGTGGAATCGTAAGCCTGATTGCAGTTGAAAAGTGAGTAGGTGGTAGAAGTAGAGGCAGCGAGAGTGGGTGATTCTTTCTAGGAATTTGGCAGCATAAGGAAAGAGAGATATGGAAGTATAGCTTGAGGAATTGGCAGTTAAGTAAAGGTTTTTATAGGGGTAGGAGATACCTAGGTTAAAGAAAAAAGTTAGGAGAAAAAGAGAGGTTGGAAATGAATAATGAGAGGGAAGGAATTGATGGGATCAGCTCCTGAAAGAATAAGGGATTGTGAACACATCAAAAGAGTTGGCCTTGAAAAGGCACTGAACCTTATCCTCTGTGACTAGAGTAAAGAAAGAATGGGTGATGTTGTCGAAGGTTTATAAGGTGTAAATTAAGGGAGATCAGTGAACTCAGAGTGAATGGCTTTGAAAGGAGATAGGGAAGACATCTGGGATTTGAGGAGAGGGAAGAGGTTTGAAACAATGTTGTGGAGATTATTAAAAGATTTGAAATAAAAAAGAATTGCCACACAGAAGTCAGTGGGCCAGTTGAGATTAGATGACATGAATCTATAGACCCAGTTGACAGTCATATAACTTAATCCAGTGGCAGTTACCAGCAAGAGATTGGTCCACATAATCCTGTTATTTTGAAGAGAAAAAAAATAAACCAAGAGCAGAATTCCAGAATGACTATAGGTCACAGTGAGGAAAAGGAATAATTTCAAGAAAAGGTAGAGGATGAGAGTTAAAGAAAAGGGATTGTTATCAGAACATGGGAATTTTACAGTTGAAAATCACCAAGAAGGCATGGTTATGGTTGATAATGGGATCTAAGATATGACCACCCTTGGAGACAGCTGAAGTAAAATGAAGTTGCAGGTCTTGGGAATTGAAAAGATTCGTAAGCCTTAATTCTAGAGCATTTGAGGGAAAATCAAAATGTATACACTGACATCTCCAAGTTTGATAGTAGGAAGAATGGTTTTGAAGAAGATTAAAGCCAGCAATAAACCCCATTAGAAAGGAGAATGGTGACTTGAAAGCTAATACATTATGGTATCAAGGATCTAGATGGTATTATGGAGTTGGATCAAATGAATTTCACAGAATGAGAACTTGCAATAACAGCAGCACAGGATGGTCTGGAAGTAATAGTGAGGAGCAAAGGATGTGTATCAAGTGGTATGAAGGAGTATAACCCATATTGGTTGGCCATTTTGAGTCATTTGAAGAGAACCAGAACATGCATGGTACAGACCCTCTACTACTTCTAATTTAGGTCACTATTGAATCTGAGTCCCTTTCCATGTAGACCATCCATTGTCTCTAAGGCTCAGGCTCTTTATCCTATAGAGGACTAGATTCATGATTCATGTTCTTGAGAGAAGTAGGAGCATTAGGTAGTAGTTAAAAGAATTAAAATAAAGTTTGAAATAAGAAAAAGCTATCTAAGAATCAGAAGTCTAAAAGTAGAATTGTTTGCCTCAGGAGATAGTGGCATTCCATTCACCTTAGATGTCCAAGCAAAGGCTAGATGATCAATTGTTAATTATGTTGTGTAAGGTATTCTTATTTAGATATCAGACTGATGATGGCCTGTGGCTCCTTCTAGTTCTGAAATTCTAATTCTGGAAGTTGGAATTTAAAACATTTCTGAAGGTCTTGTTATGTATATAACTTTTTCATCTAAAGTTATCTATAGTTGCTTAAGAATTATGATTTTGTATCACATTATTGTCAGTTTTCAATTTTGAGATCTAGAAGCAAATACCCAGTTAAAACATAATCTATTGCCTTTCAGTAAAGTCATACTTCATAGTAAAATTGGAGGACTTAGTACAAGTGTTTTTAGTGATATATCTTTAAATTTTGGGCCATGGGATTTTTATTTTAAAATTTACATATATGGTATGAACCAGTGGTTTAACAAATATGTACAGTTTTCAGAAGGTTCTGTCAAATGGCTACAGGCTGGTCAGTGATGTGTGGAGAAAAATTTTGCTAGTGCCTAAATGTAGTTGCCAACCAGAAGTGAGGGAAATAAGAGAACTTTTTATTCAAGTGACTTTATTTCTGGAAACTCACCAACCGAAGCTTGAATGTTGCCACTACTGCTGCCAACTTGAATGAGAAACAGTGTGATTGGCTTCCTTCCATATCTCAAGTGGACCAAGACAATGGAGAACCATCATAGATGGAGAATTCAGGAAAAGAGAGTTACAGGAAGCTCACATGAAGTTCATATTCAGTATTTCTGTTTTGGTCTCCTCATTCTCCAGCTATAAACCCCTTTTATGACTAGTTTTTTCATCTCTGGCAGCAGCAAGAAATAACAAAGATCAGTTTTTCAAAAGTGGAGTAGGTCAAAGAGCTCTACTCAGGATTTTTTTAAAAGAATAAGTATGAATAAATACTTTAACTTCAATGAATTTATGATATCATTGATGTGTATGATTTCCCCATCAGTATAGATCATGTATGTCTCCTCATTCTATGTCCTCCTATAAAAACTCCTTAAAGAAGTCATCCAAAATTTGGGAGATCTTTCTTTAGAGCAGGGGTTTCTTAGCATTTTTTTGTCATGGACAAAGGGTTCTGGTGAAAAAGGTTTGGTGAAATTGATGAACATTTTCAAAATAAAGTTTTTAAATCAATAAAATAAAATGTGTAATTACAAGAGAAATAAATTATATTAAAAACAGTTATAAAATATTTTTAAACCAAGTTTATAGACATAGATTAAGTAAGAATAATGTAAATTTTGCAGTGTAAATGTTAGGCTGTCCTGGTATTCTTCACTATTGCCACATAGATGGTCCTTTTTTTCAGATCAAAGAATTTTAAATGATAACATTTACATGACTTTTCCCCCTGAAATATTAATTAGAAATGTACCCTTTGCCTTCTTGTGCTCCCTGTCTCTTCATTGTTCTTTGGATAAGCTACAGTTTTCACTATACAGAAAATATGGTATTTAATGATTTGTATCCATACAGTGACAATGGAGAACATTTGGATTAAAAATGGAGAATAGTTAGAGATGATGACCAAAGACTGCATATTTACTGAAATGCAACATTTTCTTCCTTTTATTCAATTCTGAGACAAATTTATAAACCATGTTTAGTATATAGCTGAGATACCAATATAACCAAGAGAATGTTTGCTCTTTGAGGGTAGAAACTGTTATGTTTCTGTCTTTGTGTCCCCTGCACCCAGCATAGTTGTTTTTGTGTAGTAGATAATTTATAAATGCCTTTTGAACAAATGTAGATATCTATATATCAACTCAGTGGACTGATCTTCCAACTGCATTTTGCATCTTTTTCCCCCTTATATGTATTGTTATGGTTGAAGTGTTTTAAGAAACCATAGATCTTATCGAGAAATCACTATAATGTATGGTACCGGTACTTGGATTCATTGAGTACAAAATTACTCAAAATTATTTCTGGAAGCATCTAGAGAATCTACCTGGGGGAATCTCTCCATTTGAAACTTAGCAAGAAAATTCTGCATAGATTTCCCTCTTTTATGCCTTGTTTATTGTTAAGAACCCCATAATCCTCCAACAAAATTACCTCTGTAGTTGTACTTTCCAAGTAATATTATACAATTTTAACATATGGCTGAGAAACTATTTAAGGAGAGAGCTTTTAAAGCTCAGATTTTGCTGTCCTGAGTCAAATGAGTCTTAAAATTAACAAACAAAAAATTTCTATGGATCTTATTTTTTTTTTGTATTTTTCTTTTACTAAATTGTGACTATGATATGATCTACTTCAGAGGAATGTTCGTGGAAAATTGTCTATTTTCCTTTTTTTTTAAATGATACTTTTAAAATATGTATTTCTCATTTTCATAAGGATTTTATAAAGATGAGAGGGTAAGCTACTTTTATTCCCTGATACCTACAAGGATACTCATTTGCATCTGGTTGGATCTAAGAAGTGTAAAATTTTGGCTGCCTTGGCTATTTGCTTGTTCTATTTTCTAGAAATACACTCTCAATATTATACAGTTGTACATCTGCCTAAGGTACCATGTTCTTGAATAGATTAGGATTAATAATCAATCATTCTTGCTTTTTATTCTTCTTGGAGTGCTACTTCTGAATCTTGTGTCTTGAGTTTCACTTGAGGAATTTGTTGTGATTCCTATCATCACTAGCCAGTCATTATCTTTGTATTGTTGTATTCCTATCTCTTGTGTACTCTCTAATGCTGAAATGTAAAGGCGACCTGCTAGTCTGCATTGGTAGAGGGGATTTCCTTGCCAGGTTTTCCCAATCGCAATGCAATCAATCATACAAACCAAAAAAAAATTGTATAGCCATTTTTTCTTCCTTATGATGAGGTTTAGTGCTAGCTATGTCCAGCATACTCTTATAAATCAAAATATTCTTAATATAAAGGGATGAGTATTCTGAGTAGTCTACAATCCTTTGGCTTCTTCCTCAAACCCAGGCCATTTTTGCCAATATTTTGTTGTCCTTTGCCTGACTTTTCCTTAAAATTATTGAGTATTAAAATACAAGGTAACATGGCTTGTAGAATTTTATAAAATTTCTCTTCCCTCTTCATCCTCTGTAGCACAAGTTAACAAATAATATTGTTATCTCTCATAATTCTTTTTGCTTATATTTATTGTGATTATTCTAAGACAAAATGATTATTTCATGAAATTGCTGTTTGTTACCCTTGGGAGACATGATGAAATCAATTCTAGTATTTCCTTTCTATGCTTTTCCAAGAAGAAAAGTGTGTGAGCCATCTTTTAATTTAACTATAACTTACTTTTGTCCATTTATCATAAGAATATCAATACTTATCTACTTCAGGCCTTCCAGTAACTTGTCAATGTTGGTTACTGGATAAAGATCTTACATTTAGAGCAGGTCTTTTTAAACTTTTTCTACTCATTACCCTTTTTCACCTGGGAAATGAACATAAGTATACAAATCAAACATTTTCTGAAAATACATAATAATTTTGTGACTCCCACATTTAGTTACAACACCTCATATGGGGTTCTGACCCACAGTTTAAGAAGCTTGGATTTAGAGTATCAAGAATTAAGCATTCTAGACCAGAGGTGTCAAATACGTGACCTGTAGGCCACTATGCATGCCACAAACTGACAAGTGTTACCTAAACCAAATTTAAATGGCATTCCTATCTGATTTTAAAATATTAATGTAGTAACTGTACTTTCATTTCACAATGGGTAATGTAAGTTGTTCTTTATATAGGAGTGGGTTTTATGTTGTAATTTGTGGAGCTTTCATTCAAATTCAAGTGCTTATACTAATTAAGAGTGAGTTTTATGAATGAAATACTATCACACTAGTAATATTATATTTATTCAATTTGAATGGGATTCTCAAAACATTTTTAGGCAGCTCTGGTCTCAACTTTGTTGTCTGAACATGTATTTTTTATGTTTTGTGATATCTCACATTGACTTTATTGTAATTCTTTAAAATCGGATAGGGTTTGTTGCAGTTTTTATAAAGATAGTGTTTTTTAAATCATACACAAGTTCAAATCTGGGCTCTAATATTTGTTAACCATTTAACCATAGACAATTCATTTAATCCCTTTAAGCTTATTTCTTCTGCAAAATGGAGACAATAATGTTCCATTAATAAGAAAATGTATTTTTAAACTGTAAACTCTTATGCATGGTATTCTCTTCCTCCTTTACTACTTTTCTTTTTCTTTCTATAGTAGTTTAGGGCCATTCATAACTAAAGACTGAGGGAATATCTGATAAAGTATTCTCACCAAGGCAACTTGATATAAGTGAAAAGAAGACTGAATGGAAAGTCAAAAGACCATCGTTCTAGTTCTGACTCTGAAACTAGCTATCTGTGTAATCTTAAGCAAGTCCCTTTACTCTATTAGCTTAAATTTACTTATCAGTAAAATGAAGAATCCCTAAACTACTTTCTAGTTAAAGAATTTTATTTATTTATGAATTTGATTTCATGAATTGAATTCTTTTATCTTTAAAATAGAGATTGGAATCTAAGAATATTATAAAAGAGACTATAGTATGCAAATCATAAAAGGTTGTTTTCATTGCTATTAAAATGGTTATGATTATTTTTTTCTATTCAAAATTGAATTCCAAAATTGATGTTTACAGAAATTTTCAAAAATTTTAAACATAAACATAGTACAATATCTTTGTTTTGCCATCACTGAGAGGTTTGTTTTGTTTTGTTTTGCAGTAAAGAAAAAAAATTAATCATAGGACCATAGATTTAGAACCTTAAGGGATCTTAGAGATAAATGATACTCCCTTCTTTTATAGAAAAGGAAACTGAACACAGAGAGGTAATGTGGTCCACTCAAGGTTACATTGCTAGTAGTGAAATGACTGTGACTTAAATCTAGATCTCTGCTTGGATGACCTTTTTGTTTCATTAATTTATCAATTTGTATTCCTTCACTGACATTCTGAAAACATAAAATTCTCCCTATAAAGAGTGATTTGTTTTAGGTTACATTAGATTTGATTCAGTGCTGTCTCAGAATTGGACACTCAAACTAATAGGAACATCTTGAAACATCTCTTTAATCACAGCCTTCATTATAGTGTTATATAGCATTAGGTATGCTAGATTAATGATAATGTTTATTTGATTTGCTTTCATTTTACAGTCTTCATGCCCAGAAGAAGAGATTACATTTTAAAATGGTGGAGTGGCTATTTTTTGTATTTCTTTACAGAGTGATAATCTATTCAGTGAAAATGGCATACCTAGCTCTGTCTAATCAAATGGCTGTTCACATTTGTATCTGGAGAGATAAAATGTTTTGTTTTTGTTTTTGGTTTTTTGGGTTTTTTTTGTGTGTGTGTGTGTGTGTGTGTGTGTGTGTGTGTGTGTGTGTGTGTGTGTTGGGGGAGTGTTAGAATGTGGATAAGTATTGTCTTAAATATTAGAAGATAGTTTCTGATTTCTGATTTTTTTTTTCAGAAACCATCATGCAGACATCAGAGACTGGGTCGGACACAGGTTCGACAGTGACTTTACAGACATCTGTGGCTGGCCAAGCAGCAGTGCCCACCCAAGTAGTACAGCAAGTACCTGTACAGCAACAGGTAAACATTTCTTTTCATTGCTCAAGCCATGCTGCTAATTCACGTAGTGTGGCTGTAACCTATCTTGAAATAGAGGGTTGCCAAATCAGTGCCTTTGAGATCTGGGTAGACTTTCCTAATTTGGTGCTAAAGCAGGTATAACCTCAAGGATTTTTCTTAACCCAGGCTTATTTCCTATCTTGTAGCTCTGAAACTTTTTAAAAACTAAAAAATATGTTGTAGTTCTTTCAAAGGATGATTTTAGAAAATATATTCAATTGTTTTGTATTCATGAAATGTTGAAGTTGTTGAAATTGAAGGGCAATTTTCTCCTTAGGATAGTTAGCATTTGAATGAATGGACATTGCTTGTGAGCAAAGATTTTGTCTCAATTTTGTGCAGTGCTTAGCAAGAGGCTTTGTTTGTTATATTGAAAAATAATGTTTAACATAAACAAATCTATCTCAGAAACATATAGATTTGATTCATACTATTTTAAATGTGAGAATACTTTTTAAGCTTTATAACTTTTATTATTTGTCTTGATAATTTGAGTTTTTTCAAAGGTGCTGGCAAAAAATGTCATTTATAAAAATTAATAGCTTTTCATGTAGATTTTTAATTCTTTGGTATGTGATGTCTTCTAAAGTTTTGAGGAAATAAATGGGAAAATCCATGTAGACAGTATCAACTTGAATTTTTAATTTGGATATAATTCTCAGTATCATATATAAATATAATTTAATTCTATGCTTATAATTGTAGATATGTATTTGGGGGAAGATTGGCGTCTAGGTGGCATAATGGATAGAATTCTAGGCCTTGGAGTTACAAGGACATGAGTTCAAATCTGGTCTCAGATACTTAATGGCTGCATGAATTTGTGAAAGTCACCCTCAGTTCCTTATCTGTACAATGAACTGGAGAAAGAAATGGCATGCTACTCTAGGATCTTTCCCAAAAACCCCAAATGGAGTTAGAGACTACTGAAACAATTCAGCTACAAAAGTTGGAGAAAATCATCATTTTTCTACAGATGGTGGGAGTCTCAGAACCACCTTATCCTATTGATAGGAGGAGAGGGAAAGAGTAAAAAAAAATATGTTTGATTGTCTTAATGAGAAAAGATTGCATTAGCATTGTTTTTACTTGATTGGGGGGGGTTAACCACAAAAGTCTTATACTTATTTTATTTTAATAAAGAACCTTTCTTTAAGACTTTCTTGGGAATACTAAAGGTCTTTAGCTTTTTGTTTTGTTTGTTAATGTCAAAACTCTGAAAGAAAAAGTGGAGGTTAGGGAAATAATTTTGAACTAATTCAGAAGAGTGTGAATACTGTTTAATCTTCCAAATAACAAGAGAAAAAAAGATAGCCAGAAAAAAATAACCTTTCATTATCATCTTTTGCAAAGGATAACAATTAAATGTACTTTCACTAACAAATTGTCAGATGTTATATCCCCTTTAGTTTATCATTCCTAATCAATCTTTCTTCACTTTTCACTTTTGTTCTCTTTTTTAAAAATTATAATCAATTTTTATTTTGGCTACTGAGTATTCTACTCAGACCTTTAATTCAAATGCTGTCTCTGTACTGTTGTTTTGCTGCTATGATATAGAGTGACTGTGCTCATCTACCAAAATAAGTGTAGTTGACACCTGACTTAAGAAACAAAAGATGAAGTAGTGGAGGAAGAGTATTAATAACTGACTTTACAATTTCCATAATGATAGCATGTCTTATCTTATTTGAGTAGCTAACAACCTAGTGACCTAGTTATTATTGGTATCATTATGTCTATTTTATAGATAAAGAAAACATCACTCAGAGAGGTCAGTTGATTTGTCCATGATCATACAACTATTAAGTGTCAGAGTTGGGATTTCAACCTGGTTTTTCCTAACTCCACTTAATTGAGCATACCAGACTCGTCAAACACATACATGGATTAGTCTTTGAAACTAGATTTAAATGAGATTAGAAAATATTTAACAAAATAAATAAAAATACAACAGAATATAGATGATATTAATATGTGATTTTCTAAGTCAATATGTGAATCTATAGGAATGCTTATATGTAGTTTAGTGGCCCCTTTTAACATGTAAATTTGACACCATCTCTTTATACCACAATATATCTAAGAACAAATAGACTACAGGAGTCTTGATCCACCACATAGATTTAGATAAAGTTCCCTCCTTTTGCAGGTTATGATGCCTGCTTAGAGACAATATTAATGGAGGGAAAGGGATGTGAAACTCAGTTATTTCTAGTACAGTTCCATTCCCACTCATAGTTTCTCATATGAACTTTTTCTAGAGATTTGCTTTTTATGAAATTTTTCAGTTTTATTTTAAAAAATTTTTTCCTACTATATTTTGTTATCCTTTTTTCCTCTAGTAAGTAAAACACCTTAGTGCCTTCAAAAGGTACCCATGTAGATGTAAATTATGAAAATTAATCACAAATTAACTCTCTGTTTGTCTCATGGCCTTATACCATACCTACTATTGCTAATATACAGTTGTCACCTTGAATTTTCAAGTCATAGTTTCAAAACTACAAGAAATTGTCAGTAACTTCTATTGGATTTCAGAATGGTCATGTTGCTTTCTACAGTTGATTCTTTGCATTCACTCTGATTCTCTTAGAATTGACTGTCTTGACATTTACTTGGATCTATGTCCCCTCTAATAGATCTTTTATTATCAGGGTGACACAATATTTATTGTATAACTATTCTACTCAGAAACCTGAATGTACTTTCTATTGGAGTATTCAATATTGTACATTGTCTTTGCTATCAAAAGTGTTTTGGAATCCTTAATACCCAGAAACTTTCAAGATAGCAGTATGCTGAATTACTACTTATTCAGTTTCTTTAAAAAAATAAAAATAAAATAAAAACCTCCCAAATCCAGGTGAAGGAAACTACTACAAATGAGTCAGCTGTCATCTTGGCTTATAATTAGACCAAGAATTTAACTCTTAATGGCAAGGTCACCTGCCTGACCACCAAGATATAATATAGTAACTTATGTATTAGTAGATTAATTTGAATAGGTTTAAAGAACCCAGTCTAAAAAAAATCAAGATAAGCTAGGTAAATGGAGGGTTAGCAAATGAGGGAAGATGGTCTAGAAATGAAAGAGCCAGATAAACAGCCACACTAGGAAGCTTAGTTCATCATAGGACTGCAGAGTACTTTGAGTCAATAAGGATGAGGGGATAGCAGTGTAACATCATGGAAAGAGCAGTTAGAAACTTTTGGTGTCAGAAAACAAGTTAAATTTAAGTTGTCAAGCAAGTCATTCAATCTTCCTTGGCCTCATTTCCTTCCTGTGTAAAATGACATACTCTATAAGTCTCTTATATAAGAGGACTTCTAGGTATAGCCCAAGGGAGGAAGAGCTTACTAAAGAGGAATACTGTTCACTTTTGTCATTTTTAGTAGGTCAGTTTCTGACTATTTGCACATCTATAGCAGGAACCTGTGCCAAGAAAAATGGAAGGCCTACTTCTCTAACTCAGGAATTTTTAGGAATCAGAACCACTGAAGGATCAGGACCACAAAGTACTTCTCAGAGATCATTTTGGTTAAGGTTTTCCTCAAGTCTTAAGGATAGCTTTAGATGCTTCCCAAAACATCCTTTTTAGTAGAAACTCTTCTCTTCTGTCCCCTATATCACCTACTGAAGAGAAGTTCTTAAGTGAAGACCAAAGTGTATTTTCTCATTAATAAGAATGGATTTGCATTTTTATCAGCATGGTACTAAATAAATAAATTAATTAAGGGGTAGTATTTTCATTTTTAATATTGGGACAGTTTAGGCACAATTAATTTTCCCAGGTATATATTTCTATAAGAGCATTCATAAACTTCCTGCTTAGATCTTGGTAGAAAGAAACCTAGGTATTTATTACTTTGCATAGAATTTCTCTCTCTATCCCTAGTAGGTTTTGTTGGTTATATGCAAAATTATTGATAGTTTTATTTTATATCTTGCTACTTTGCAGAATTCATTGTTTCAACTAATATTTGCTTGATTCTTTATTTTTCTATATATAACATGATATTTTCTATAATATATGATAGTTTTGTTTCCTCTTTGCTTGCTTTTATTCTCTCAATTTTTCCTTATCTTACTGCTGTAGTTCATATTTTTACCATTCTGTTAAAAAGTCATGAACTATTCATTCCTTCTTTTTCTTCTTTTTTTTCTGCCAAGAAGTTTAAAAAGGAAAGAACAAAATGGATAATAAGGAATTAATATCCAAGATAAGTAGGGAGCCTTGTCCTTGATGACATCTGTTGACCAGGCCTTGATGAGCTATATGTGAGGACACTGAAAGAACTCATGTTTGGATTTGCTAAGCTACTCTCAGTGATCTTTGAAAGATCATAGAAAATGAGACAGTTGTTACAGTGCTAAAGAATACAAATTTTGTTGCAATTTTTTCCTCAAAAAACAGGAATGGAATAGTCTGCAAAGCTTATTAGATAGTGGGCTTGGTTTTAATTACTGACCAAATTTTAAAACATATTTTTAAAGGAATGATCAGTGAGCATCTATAAAAAGGAAGTAGTGATCACAGAGAATCATAACACAAGACTAACCTCATTTCCTTTTTTGACAGGATCAAAATTATACTCTGAAATGAGGAGTCCATAGATTTAGTTTTACTTGGATTTTTAGCAAAGCATTTCATTGTGTCATTAACCATTTTTTTAATGGGGCTACTATGAGTCGGACACAGTGCTAGGCTTGAGGGATAAAAAAACAAAAACAAGATTCCATGCCTTCAACAGCACGAGATTATATTCTACTGAATGTGGGATTCATTTGTTTACAGGAATAAAAAAATTCAAAATATATTCAAGATAAAAGCAAAGTAATTGAATAAGGAGGGTTGGATATAGTCATATTTGGGGGAAGCAGGAAACACCTTTTTAATATGTGGCATTTGATCTGAGCTTTTAAGGTAATGAGGTGTTCCAAGAAGTGGAGGTTAGGAGGAGAAAGCATTTCAAGAATGGGGGAGAACCTGTGCAAAGACACAAAGGTGAGAGATAAAATGTAGTTTACTGGATTCAGCCAGTTTTGCTGGAACTGAGTATGCATGAAGGGCAGGGTAATGTGTAATCACCCTGGAATGATAGATTGTTGCAATATTGGAAAGGTCTTTAAAGGCCAAAAAGAGACTTTGGTATTTTATTCTATAAAAAATAGAGAACTATTGGAACCTTTTGTGAAGGGAAGTGACATTATCTGATTTGTGCTTTTAAAAATTACTCCTTTGGTAACTATGAAGAATGGATTAGACAGGGAAAAGGCTAGATATTTGGAAACTAATTAGGGAGCTATTTCAATAACTTAGGCAAAAGGTGAAAAGGGACATTAAGGTGATTGTGATATGCAAAGTCAAAGTAAGAACCAGCAAAACTTGGATACACATTTATATGGGGAGTACAGGAGAGTGAAAAGGTAAGGAAGATTCCTCGGTTGCATACCTGGGTTTCTAAGATAATGATATCTTTGAGAGAAATAAGAATATTAGAAAGAGGGATTAGGCAAGGACAATGATAAAGGTTTCAGACATGTTTAGCATATGACTATTTCTCATGTTGTTATTTTACTTTTTACTAATGGAAAAATGTAGTTGGGTAGTGTTGGGTAGATTCAGAAATAATTGAATGACCAAAACCAAAGATTAACTATTAGTGGTTCAATGTTAACTTGGAAAGAAGGTCTGTAGGAATCTTTACTTGGTTCTGCCCTACTTACCACTTTTTTTCCTATGATTTGAAAAAAAAAATACATTAAAAAATCAATAACCACCAGGATGAGGGAAATGATAGCAATGTGGTGGGCCTCAGTTTTTTCATCTGTAATGAGGGGGTTGAATTAGATGGTCTCTGAGTCTAAGGTCACTTTCTAAGATTCTATTGAACCTTATGGCCCTTAGTTGCTTTACCAATTAGATGATATGGAATAGATAGAGATCTGGACCCATAGTCAAAAAGACCTGAGTTCATATCCAGCCTCAGAAACTTACTAGCTGTGTTATCTTTGAAGTCGTGTCACTTAATCTCTGTCTTCCTCAGTGTGCTCAACTATAATCTTGGGATAGGAAGGAATAGGATCTACCTCCCAATGTTGTGGGAATCAAATGAGATAATACTTGTAAAGCACTTGTTTCCAGACTTGACCATAGTAGGTACTTAACATGTGCTTGTTTCCTTCTTCCTCACATCTCTTAGTGAGATTTACATATTCATTGTCATGTTTAGTTTTGAGATTTTTAGGAACAACATTAATAAGCTAGAGAGCATTCAGAGGAGGTGAATACCATACCATTGTTGTTTATTGACATTATTGTCAATATTATTTAAAGAAATGGGATCTAACCCAGAGAAAAGCAGGTAAGGGACAAGGAAGTATCTTCAAAAATTTAAAGGGATATGATATGGAAGGAGGTAGTAGATTTATTCTGTTTGATCCCCAAAGATAGAACTTGGAACAGTGGGGAAAAGGTACAAAGAGACAAATTTTGGACTTAGTAAAAAGAAAAACTTTCTAATATTTAGAATTTTCCAAAAGTAAAAAAATGGGAATGTGTTTTTCTCCTCTCTCAATGAAGATCTTTAAGCCAAAGTCAATTGTTCTGGAAAGATTCTCATTCAAATAGGCTTTGACAACAGATGACTTCTGAATTCCCTTCCTCTGAAATGCTCATTCTGTGAATTGAGACTTTGAACACACTGGTAAATTAGGTTTCCCTTATTGCTTTGAAATAATTTTAAAATTGATTTTAGAAAATTTAAACCAAGAATTATTTCTGTTTCTTGACATAATTTATATTAAATGTAAATTCATATTGTTCCAATTTCAAGTGATCTTACCACAATTATTTTTTTTCTTTTCCTCCAAAAGATTACTAGTAAAAAACAACAGTTTGTGAAATAATACTAATAAGGCCTGATAGTTATGCAATGAGAAAATAATAAAAATCATCACATGTAAAATAAAAATCAGAATAAACAAATTGTTCTTATGAATACAATATCTATAATTTATAATATGTAACACAGCAAGCATATTAATATTGCTACTTTTTGTTGCTAGTTATTTTAAGCTTTTCCAAGGAAGAACAATAGCTAAAAATACAAAAATAAAACATTGTTCAATGTTTATTTAGCAATGGTAAAATTGTATTAATGCAGTCATGCTGAAGAGATAATTTTCCACTATTGCAATAATTATTGTCAATATTCAGTAATGTATGAATTTCTTGGATCAAAGTAAAAATAGTTAAATTTGTTCAATAAGCCTTACCACTTTTTATCTATTAAAAATTCGATATGAAATTTGTTGTCTTTTGTTTTTGTTTTACTTGTCACTGATTTCACAAGATTTTGACACATTTTATTCGTCATCATGAAATCATACATAATTTAATGTTGGAGTATGCCCTTCGGAAAGAGTCCATTTTTCCAGTTCTAATTTTATTTGTAGCTCATAGGTTTTCAAAAAGATTTAAATCAAGCAAGTTCCAAGAGCATTGAAATATACATAGTTCCATCTCTTGGATAATTTTCTAAATGTTTTGTGACATGTGACACGGTGCAAGTGTAACATAGTCAGAAATGTGTTTTGGGAATGTTAGCTTGGCAGCTCGATGGAGAATAGATTGCAGAAATAGGAAAGTATTGGAGTTAGGGACTTCCTCCTTGGGCAAGTCCTAAAATTATTTAAACCTTGGTTTTCTGAACTTCAAAATAAGTTGTATTCTATCAGATGAGTTCTAAAGTTCTCTCAGCATTTAATCCTACACTTCTATAATTATAGACCTTCTTTAATGGGAGGAGATGACATTTTGTGTAGGTGAAAAACCCTATTGAAATAACATCAGTATGGCAAGAGACTAGTGATAATAAGCTTTAAATTAATAATGACCCTGGTTTTATTTTTCATGGTTATTTACAGACTGATCCTTCAATCCTTAGCAATGAGATATTTTATATTAATATTCATGATTTGGGATAGTTTTTAGGGACCTTAAAATCCCCCTAAAATGTTTTCAATTCTAATTAATGAGAATTATATACATTTAAACAATATTCTCTCTTTCCATGGCAGCATACTACATCTTTTTGCACTATCTCTTGCAAGGGACAGCATTGCAGTCAAAGAAAGGCCATGCTGGTTAATAATAGAGCCCTTTGAGAGTTCCTTTGATTAGAGTGATGGTAGTTGTTAAATATTTATTGATTGCCTATGGTGTGTTAAACATTGAACAAACAGCATATACTATTGGATCAAAGCTGGATCAATAACATATTGAACAAGAGACTCCAAAATGGAACCCTGGTCAGTTTGGAGAGCTAAGCACTAGGCAGTGTGCTGACGGTTATTTATTTATTTATTTATTTTTCCCTTCTGTCCAGGGCAAAGAGGTTTGTTTTTTCTGCTTTATCTTGGCCTTGATACAGATGAATAGAATTCTTTTCATTTGCGACTATTATCTCATATAATCAACTGAAACAAAGACATTTTTCTATGTTTTGTTCTTCTTCGGGACTCTATTGCTATTGGCTTGGTTCCCTGAAGGGACAGTGTTCCCATAATTAAGACCATGGCTGACACACTATGAGATGGGGTTACATTTTTAAATGAATTCTGTGGAGTACTTTTAAAAACAAAAGATAATGATTTTAGCTTTTGAAGTGCATATTCATTTTTAGAATGGGAGCTGCTAATTTTTAGCATCCACATAAAGGTGGGGTGTTTCAAAGTAACAAGATAACTAAAAATTGAAATATCACTACTGGGTAGATCTTATCTAAAGGCATTGCTGCTGACTATCAATATAAATTAGCACTCTACTGTCAGTACAGGATCAATGATGCTCACAGTCATCATTTTTTTTTTTAAACAATAAAATTTCATCTGGATTGGAATGCTCAGTGCTGAAGGCCACATTTTAAGATGGATGCTAAGAAAATAGGATTCATGGAGAGGAAGTTGATGAGAATAGGGAAGAGTCTGAATTGTCTTAACAAGGAAGAATTGAAGAAATTGTAGTCCTGTTTGAATACCTTCTATAATAGAGAACTCAGTTCCTCATGAAGCAAACGTATTCAAATAGAACTTGGATGCAGAAATGAATCCTCTGTTAGGAGGATAGATAATGTGACTTCTAAGACCCCTACTAACTCCAACATTTGGTGATTCTGTAATTTAATGTTATGTTAGAAAGCACAGAGAGGGCTACTGAAAAACTCCGTAGTGTAAATAGGTATTTTAAATTTAACTAAAGGGCTGCAAAGGTTAGGAGACATTTGTATTTCAACTAGTGCATTTCAGAAAATTTCATTTTGACAAGGAACCAAAAGTCCTTCAGCATGGGAAGAGTTAACCTTAAAAAGAAAATTATTTTGTAAAGAATAAGCCAAGTCAAAAATTCCTGCATATAGCACAGAATTGCAGCATAAGATGAGGAAATTTCTGTTTTGTTTGAATTGCTTTTTACACCAATATCTATACCTTTCTGGGTATCCTTCATGTTGACTTTCTTTTCTACTTTTATTTTTTTAATTTACTGGGTTTTTTTTTAAATAGTGCCACTTCCCAGCAGCCCCTCTTCTCACAAAAAGTGTCTCTTGTAACAAGGAACAGTTCAGCAAAACAAACGGACATATTTATCATATCTAACGACTAACAATAGGGACTTCCCACCTTTTAACTGGGAAGAGGAAAAAAAAAATCACATTTACTTTCTTAAGCATTCATCCAACTGTGTTCTGTGACTTCTATAATTGAATGGCATCTACTAAAATCTTTCTATTACCCATTCTATAGCAGAATTCAAAGTTTGTCTTTTTATCCCTGATTTTAAAAAAATTAAGGGACTTGTAGGAAAGGTTTATAAATAAAATTGTTACCTGATGGGGATATCAGAATTAGCATATTAGTGATATACCAGTGTATTCTTGATATAAAAAGATAATTTGTTATATTAGAATGATTACTTTATTTTGCTAAAGAGGAGTAAGGGGGGTTATATTATAAAGAGATCTTAAAGGAGGGAAAGGGACCCACATGTGCAAAAATTTTGCAGCAGCCCTTTTTGTAGTGGCTAGAAATTGGAAACTGAATGGATGCCCATCAATTGGAGAGTGGCTGAATAAATTATGGTATATGAATGTTATGGAATATTATTTTTCTATAAGAAATGATCAGCAGAATGATTTCAGAGAGGCCTGGAGAGACTTGCATGAACTGATGCTGAGTGAAGTGAGCAGAACCAGGAGATCATCATACATGGCAACAATAAGACTATACAATGATCAATTCTGATGGACATGGCTTTCTTCAACAATGAGATGATTCAGGCCAGTTCCAATTGTTCAGTAATGAAGAAAGCCATATACTCCCAGAGAGGGGACTATGGGAACTGAGTGTGTACCACAGCATAGCATTTTCATGCTTTCTGTTGATATTTGTTTGTATTTTGTTTTCCTTCTCAGGTTTTTTTTTTTTTCTTTCTAGATCCGATTTTTCTTGTGCAGCAAGATAGCAGTATAAATCTATATACATATATTGTATTTATCATATATTTTAACCTATTTAACATGTATTGCACTGTCTGCCATGTAGAGGAGGGGGTGGGAGGAAGGAGGGAAAAATTTGGAACAGAAAGTTTTGCAAGGGTCAATGTTGAAAAATTACCCATGCATATGTATTATAAATAAAAAGTTTTTTTTTAAAAAAAAAGAAATGAGTATGGTAATAGTAAATAGTTGCTTAGGATAGATTTAATAGAAATTAAATTATATTCAACAATCAACTATAAGATGGTATTTATTGAGTCTTCATAATTTACTTCTTCTTCACTCATTTCGATTGCTATTTCTGCCAAACCATTAATTCCCTTCTGGTTGTGATGAATTCTCCCCTATCCCAGACCTTCATTTTCAGATATTTAAGTATTACTCTTTCCATCATATAGATGCTTCTCATTTCCCTTACTATGAGCCTATTGCTTATATCTCTAATCCTAGATCAAGAAGTTGGGGGGGGGGAGTAGGTGAAGGAAATGATCAAGATGATGAATGGATTTGAATTCATTTGATATATGAATGATATATGTGATATTTAATTTGGAGAACACTTTGGAAGAACTTGATCAAACTATGCTTGAGTATAATTGAAGGCTGTTATGTGTAAGAAGGGATTAGACTTGCTTTAAGCAATTGTAGAGAGGAGAATTAAATAAAAATTGAAGTGAAACAATGTTTTGCTCTAATTGTAGACTTTCTAACAAATAAAATTCATCTGAAATGGAATGATCTGCCATTAGGTAGTGAGTTTCCTGTCACTAGAGTTCTTCAAGCAGAAACTATAGCCCTGGGATATATCTTCTTCAGGGTCATAGAGTTGATAGAAAGTATCTATGGTTAAAAAAATATGCGATGCCCTAAACTGGTCTTTGGGGGGGAAGGCCATAATTCATGGAAGGAAGATAATGATCCAGTAATAGAGTCTAAAAAAGGGTAGTCATAAAGCAAGGAAGGAGGGAATAGAGAGAGAGGGAGGGAGGAAGGAAGGAAGGAAGGAAGGAAGGAAGGAAGGAAGGAAGGAAGGAAGGAAGGAAGGAAGGAAGGAAGGAAGGAAAGAAGGAAGAAAGAAAGGGAGGAAAAATGAAAGGAGAAGAAAGGAAAAAGGGAAGGGAGGAAGGGGAGAAGGAAAGAAACATTTATTTAATACCTATTATGTGCTAGACACTTCACTAAGTACTTTATAAACATCTGATCCTTACTATAATCCTTTGAAGTAGACATTAATACCCTCATTTTACAACTGAGAAAACTGAGGCAGAAAGAGGTTAAATGAATTGTCCAGGGTCACAGAGCTAGTGCCCAAGGCTGTATTTGAGTCCTGGCCTTCCTGACTCTAGCCCCAGAGCTTTATGCATTTCATCACCAGCTGCCTCTGGGGAGACAGCCCTGGCAAAGCAGTGGTTAGTAGTATCAAAAGATTCAGATAATTCTGTGTATTAGTTGCTTTTCCACAGCTTTGTTTCATCTGCAAATGTAATATTTTGCCTTTTTTCAAGTTGCCCATCTGAATGTTAAACTATATGCTCTCAGGCATATAATTCCCTCTATCATTCAGGTTATTCCAAGTCCATGTAATTCTCTTAGGTTCTGCTTCCATCTCTCCATCTCTATATGGATAATAATATAATACGCATTATACAATATTATAATATGTGAGGCTTTGCCAAAACCAATACAAAATATATCTATAACATTATTCTTAAATTGTCAGTTTTGTTGTTTTTTTCCCTGTCCAGAAAAATATGCAAGGATAGTCTGGCATGACTTACTCTTAAAGCTATACTGATTTTGTGAACATTTAGAAAAGAAAACAGTGAATATACAAACTATCCTTTCAATCATGCATTCTAGAATTTTTCCAGGAATTAAAAATTAAACTTACCATGCTATATTTTTTAGATTTCCTTTGTGTTTCTTTTTTTTGTTTGTTTTATGCCAAGACATTGCCCTTGTCCAGTCTTGCATATTCTTTTCTATTCTCTACAAATTTTCAAAGATCATCTAATGTGTTCTTAGTAATTCTTTCTGCTAGTTGTTTCAATATCCCAAACTGGAAAGAATCCTAATAAAAATCTATAAAATAACAAAACACAAGTCTTTTCATCCTAAAGCAGCTTTGGAGTGATTAGCACCTTCATGACAAGGAAAAAGAATAGATAGACATTGTCAAAGCACACGATAATTAGGTTAGAAACCTACAGAAATATTTTTAAAATATATAGATATCACTTCTGGTAAAATGAGGATAGAGTGCTGGATTTGGAAATGAAGAACAGATGGTCACCATTCATATAGTATTACTTCAAATTTCCTCCCTAGCTTTCTGTTGGGACCTTGGTTCCTTTTTATCTTTTTTTGTCTGACCATTTTCCAACTAGTTAGCCTTTTTTTCCCCCCTTTTTTTCTTTTCTCTAGACTTCCTCCAAATCTCTTTCTTTACATGAAGAGTAGAGGATAATTTCTACAACTACTATTTCCAGATGAATAATTTATTACCAAAATGATAAATTTTATATTGCTACATATATAAAAATTCAATTTGTTCATCATATATAATAACTGGGATGGTAATTTAAATAAGTTTATCTATATAAATCTTTCATAAATCATCCTCAAAATCATAATATATCTAGATCAGTTATTTGATAGTTATTATACATATTTTAGAGCTAAGGAAATAATATACTGTAGAATTATATAAGTGGAAATGGTGTAATTTAATCATAAGCATTTTGCTTTGATATAAATACAATGTAAAATTTAATACTAGGAATTAGCAGTGCTAATCAAGAAAATTTAATTGAATATATTATTTTGTATATGTTAAAATTATTTGGCTTTAAATTAGGTTATTTTCAGAAAAGATTTTTAATACTCAAAATGATTTATTTTTTAAAATAAAAGAAAGAAAAGCACTACACATTTTACTTTTTTATTCATTCTAAGACCACATCTGCAATAGCAATGAATTATATTTTCTCCTAGAGTAATATATGTGTGTGTGTGTGTGTGTGTGTGTGTGTGTGTGTGTGTGTGTGTATAAAGCCTTAAAGGAAAGAGAGAATCTTAATTTAGTATTTTTTCCATTAAAAGGGGAATTTGGTCATTTTGTTTTCATTACATTGGCAGTACTTGTACTTTTGTTTTTATCTCTACTTTTTAAAACGACCTATTTCTAGTAAAAACAAAAACAAAAAAAAACAAATTTGAGGGATAAAACGTATACAATATTTATGTCCTTATATAATTACATCTAACTCTTTCACGCCAGCATTTGAGTGTAATGACACTGGAAGAAATATAGCAAACTAACATTTATCCTCTATTTGGGGAAAAAGAAAAGGTAAAAAGGTTAAAAAAATTTACATAGCCATTGAAGCATGTAATATGTTGAAACTCATTTAACAATTACATTCTGAATTAAATGTGTTATATATGTAGGTGATAGGAACAAAGATGAATTCCATTTTTATTACCATGTACCTTATATACCTATACCATGCTTATATGTGCATATATATGAATATATGTATATATGCACATTTGGTGCTTAAATATATGTGTATATATGTATGTGCATATATATAAACACACCAAGCTTATAAATTTATAAATTATTATACATATATGAATCAATGTATATACCTGGTGTTTGTTCTACTAACAATAAACTCTAAGGAGGAAAGGAAATTATCATTAAGTAACTACTATGTGCCAGGAACTGCACTAGGCATTTAACAAACTTATCATATTTGATCCTCACAACAACCCTGTGAGGTATATATTAATATATTACTAGCCCCATTTTACACTTGAGGAAATTAATGGTAAGCAGCTTTAAGTAAAGTAAGAATACCTAAATTGTGTGACCCAGAATCATATAGCTAATAAGAATCTGAATCATTGTTTTGGCTAATCGTATGGTTAATTATTGGGACTTTCATAATTGTCACAACCAGTCATGTGAATGTGGAATCTTCAAGAAATCCTTTGCATCTTACAGAGGAATGAGATTGCTTATTTGGGCGATAATTTCATTTAAAGTAATGTGGATATCTCAAAAGAGACTTTACTTTTTATTGGTAACACCTTTTTCCTGGGAGCACAGTCATCCATATTAAGATTACAAAATCACAGTTCCAGGGTGGAACCAAGATGGCAGAGTAAAGCCAGCAAGCTATCTGAGCTCTCCCAGTTTCCTTCAAAAATCACATGAAACCAAACAGAATGATTGAATCAGAATGATTCTAGTCCAGTTCAAGATAGATTGGAAAATCTTTAAGAAAGGTCAGTTTCACTAGGGTGAAAAGAGTGTTCAGCCCAGCTCAGGCAGACTCTGGGAAAGCTGGCAAGAAGATCTTAATCACAGCAAATCAGCAACTAAGACCCTCAGTTCAATAGAGGATCAGATCACCAGGGCAGCTCCAGTTTCAGCTTAGAAGGCAAACTCTGAAAAACTAGGTTGTTTCCTGAAAAGAGCAGGTCAAGTCCCTCCCTCTCCACACCCTGCAAACAAAAGGGACCTCTGGGATCAAAGCCAAGAGCTGCACAGGAAACACAGGAAACAGGTACAGCACCTCCAGGAACTCTCCCCAGGAGGAGATCTCAACCATAAAAGTTAAAAAAGAAAAAAAATAGAAAATGCCAAAAGAAAAAGAAAGAAAATGAGCAAGAAACAGAAAAGAACCTTGACCATGGAAAGCTACTATGGTGACTTATGGAAGACCAAAACACCAACTCAGTCAGAGACAAAAAGTCCACAAAGGAAATCTCAAAAAGGCTTCTTGGAAGTGTTCATAAAAGACTTTAAAGGGCAAATAATAAATAAAAGATAAAGATAAAATGAAAGATAAAAGAAAAGAAATGAGAGGTAATCAAGAGAGAATCAACAGCTTGGAAAAGGAAAGAAATTCCTTAAAAAATAGAATTGGTCAAATACAAAAAAAATTCATTGTAGAAAACTTCAAAAATAGAATTAACAAAATGGAAAAAGAGAAAAGCTAACTGAAGAAAATCACCCATTAAAAACTAGAACAGGATAAATGGAAGCTAATGACTTATTGAGACATGAAGAATCAGTCAAACAAACTAAAAAGAATAAAAAAATTGGAAGAAAATGTAAAATACCTCATTAGAAAAACAGACAACCTGGAAAATAGATCCAGAAGAGACAATTTAAAAATTATTGGTCTATCTGAAAGCCATGACCAAAAAAGAGACCCTGGATATCATTCTTCAAGAGGTCATCAAAGAAAACTGCCTTGATATTCTAGAAACAGAGGGAAATAATTCATGAAAAAATTCATCAGTCACCTTCAGAAAGAGATACCACAAATAAAACCCCAAGGAATACTTATGAAACTCCAGAACTGCAATCTCAAGAAAAAGTACTGCAAGTTGCCAGACAAAAACTATTCAAATATCAAGGAACAACAAACAGTCAGGATTACACAGGATCTGGCAGCTTTTACAATAAAGGATCAGAAGTCTGGAATATGTTCCAGAAGACAAAGGATTTAGGGTTAATACCAAGAATTAACTACCCAGTGAGACTGAGCATTATCTTCGGGAGAAGCCATAGAACTTCAATGAAGTAAGAAACTTTCAATCATTTCTATTGACAAAACCAGAACTAAATAGAAAATTTTATCTACAAATACAGAACTCAAGAAAAACATAGAAAGGTAAATAGAAGAAAAATATATTTTATTTAAAAGTTAAACTGTTCACAACTCTAGGTAGGGAAAACAATATCTGTAATTTTTCAGAACTATATCTTTCACTGGGGCAGACAGAATGGGGGCATATAGACTCTGATGTGATGGTATCAAAGAAAAGGACATCAAGTGGTGGGAAAAGGACTGTATTGGAAGGAAATGAAAGGGGAAGGTATAATGGGACAAATTAGAGATCACATTAAGAGGCACAAAAGGGCTATTACAATTGAGGGAAAGAAAGTAGGGGGTGAGAATTGTCTGAAGCTTGATCTCATCAGTTTTGGCTGTAAAAGGGAATAACTTAATCATTCAGTTGGCTATAGAAATTTATCTAACCCTATAAAAATGTAGGAGGAAAAAAAGGAAAGAAAAGGGAGGGGCTGGATAGAAAGGAGGGTAGAAACGCTAAGGAAAAAAGGGTAAGAGAAGGGGGGGGGAGGATGATAGAAGATAAGGTAGTGGCTGGGGTTAAGTAAAAAAAAACTACTGAGGATAGGGTGCAAAGAGAGAACAAAAGTGTACACAGGGGAGAAAATAGTATGGAGGGAAATACAGAGTTGGTAATCACAACTATGAATATGAATGGGATGAACTCTTCCATAAAATGGAAACAAATAGCAGAGTGGATTAAAAAACAGAATCTTACAATATGTTGTTTACACAAAACACATATTTCACAGAGAGACCTATACAGAGTAAAGGTAAAGAACTGAAACAGAATTTATTATGCTTCAGCTGAAGTAAAAAAGGCAGGGGTAGCAATTCTGATCTCAGATAAAGCAAGAGTAAAAATAGATTTAATTAAAAGAGATAAGGAAGGAAAGTACATTTTGATAAATGTAGTACCATAAATGAAGTAGTAATGATAGTAAATGTATATGCACCAAATGGTGGAGCATACAAATTCCTAGAGAATATATTAAGCCAGTCACAAGAAGAAATAGAGAGCAAAACTATTTTAGTGGGGGACCTCAAACTTCCCCTCTTAGAATCAGACAAATCTAACTACAAAATAAAAAAGAAAGAAACTAGGGTGGGTAATAGGATCCTTGAAAATCTAGATATGATAGATCTCTGGAGAAAATTAGAGACAGAAAGGAATACAACTTTTTCTCAGCAATACTTGGTACCTACACAAACATGGACTATAAGAGCATAAAATCCTCACAATCAAATGCAGAAATGCAGAAATGCTAAATGCTTCCTTTTCAGCCTTTGCAATTTCATATCAAAACAACATCCCTTAAGTTCTCTGATCACAACTATCTCTGAAAGCAAAAACCCATTCTCACTAAGTAAGAACATAATATTTTACTCCTACTAAAAGCATTTGCCTAATTAAGGGTTAGCTGAAATGAATTGTTGTGCTGAACAAATGAATCTTTAATTGTAGACTTTTTAGAAAAGAGCAAAACCAAGAATTTAACAAATTGAACAAGCCTACTAAGTTCAGATTGCCTACTGTGTGCAAAGCACTATATTAAGAATTAGAGATATAGGGACAAAAATGAACAGACCCCATCTTAAAAAAAAGTTTTAACTTCTACTGAGGGATTAGGAGATTTATTTTTGGCATGAAGATTTTGTTATTATCCTTCAAAATTATATCATACAAGTGACTTGCTCTATTTATGTGGGAGAATAAATCTTGTTACTATGTCATAATCAGTTCTGCTGTGACAAAACTCATGGGAGACTTGGCAAAAGATCAATTTAAAGAAATTAATTTTCTGTTTTTAATTTTATTAAGACCATTTGCCAAAGCTACATGACTGAATTTCATTTCATTTTCAGATCTATCACTTTTACAATTCAATTTACATTTCTTAGAAAATGGATATTTAAGATAATATGACTATATTAATATTGAAAGCTAGATATTTTAAAAAATATTATAAACTTTTCAACAATCTTTATTTCAAATGTTTGCCTGTAATCATCTTTTCCCCCTCAAAACTCCTTTTTTATTAATGTATTTGCTGTGATCTATACAAATATATACCTTATTATTATCAAATGTCATCTTTTCTCTTCTAATTTTTTACTTGCTAATCTGATTTTTCTGTAGTTTCCATCTCCAGACTTAATCTTTTGCTTTCAGAATTCTCTTTAAAATGACTCAGTGATCTTGTGTCTCAATTACTCCAAGTAGCTTTAATTTGAATTTCTTTTAAGTCTTCTCACTCAAATCCCTCATTTAAGTTCTTTTTAGGATATCTATTCTGCTTTTCTACTTTGACTGATATTCAATTCAACCATAAATCTGTTTTTACTCCTCTAAATTGATGTCAAAGCAGGAATAATTTCATTCCTGTGTATTAGAAAAAGAAGAGATTAAAAGGTATACTCCATCTTATAACACCTTATATTGTTAATAAATATAAAGACCCCCCAAAGGGGAACCAGGACTTCCTTCTAATCATAAGGGCAATTCAAAATTGTTTGCCATTTTACACAATTAATATAAGTATTTTAAAGATTTATTCTTTTTATTTAAAAAACACAAACATGCTTTATAATGATTTGCTTTTGAATAAGGAAATTTTGAGGTTTAAAATGGTCTTAATATGTTACTTGATTCCTCTTTCTTTTAGTTTTTTCAACCATTTAGTTCTCTCTATTTATATTTTTTCCTTTATGTGGCCATAATCAATGTGTATTGGTTCTGATTTCTTCTTCAAGTTATTTAATATAATAAAAACACAACTCAACTCCAGTATGTTTATTCTTATTCTGTTTAATTTTTCAAAGCCCAAGTTCTTCTAAAGCAATTAGCCAACTTTAAAATATTTGCTACTTTTATATTGTCTTTCTTGACAGATATTCTATACTTCCAGCAAATTGAATGTTTTACTGGAAAACTACTATATGCTACATTAGGTAAAAAGAGAAAACTTTAACTTAGCCAGGATCTTTAAATTTTTGAATTTGGATAGGAAAGATGACAATGTGGGATGGAAATACTTGAGTGTATATAGGGTAAAGGAAGCAATTAAGTAGAGAGACTTTTTTATTTTTATTATTTTTTTATTTGCATAACATATGTATGGGTAGTTCCTCAGCATTGTTCTTTACAAAGCTTTCCATTACAAATTTTACCTGGAGTCCCCGCCCCCCTGCCCAAATGGCAGGATATCCACTACATGTTAATTATGTTGAAATACTTGACAAATTGAATATATGTATACATATTTCCACACTTATCATAAGAAAAGAAAGAAAATCAAAAAAAATCAAGAAAAATCGTATCTACAAGAAAGAAAAATCAGAGAAAGGAAACACAATGCAAGCAAACATCAATAGAGAGCATGAAAATATTATGTTGTGGTCCACATTTCACATCCCTCTCTCTGGGTGTATATGGCTTTCTTCAGTGAACAATTGGAACTGGTTTGAGACATTTTATTGTTGAAGAGAGCCATGTCCATCAGAATTGATCGTCGTATAGTATTGTTGTTGCCGTGTATAATGATCTCCTGGTTCTGCTCTTTTCACTCATCATCAGTTCATGTAAGAGTGGAGAGACTTTTGATAAAATTCTTAAACAGTGCATAGGAAATGGACATAAATGCTGCATACCCTTTCCTTCCAATTGAGAGTATCTTGAAAACACATTCATATGGTGCTAATACCTCTGAGATCAGATGCCAAATAAAACTTGGATCTTTTATATCTGCTCATGCACATCATTCATTGAACATTTACCAACCTATTAAGTAAAAAATTTTGGTAAAATGAGTTATTTTTAAAATGTAGGTGATAAATCAACAGTTTAATTAAAAAATTTACTCTTATTAGCCACACACCTTTAAAATTTTAAATTAGCTTTTCCAGCTAATTCATCTAAAGAAAATTTAGGTAATTAATGAGTGGATTCATGGATAATGATCTTGATTGTGTTTCATTTCATTTTGAAAGCATATGTAGAAATGTAAATCTATTCATAGTGGGTACTCGGTTAATGACTTCTTCATTAACATTACAACTTACTCCTGACTTTTCTATCTAATTGATTCAATTAGATTACTGTACTTTTGAAACTAAATTCTGTATTTAATACTCATATTACTAGATTGTTTAATTCTAACATCTTCAAACCCACAGTCAACCATTTTGAAAGTGATATAATGGGATTTAAGAACTAAGAGCATGAATAGACTGGCACATATGGTAAGGTTAACACCATACTTAACCTAATTATGCAAGAACTCTTTCCCTAGCAATATTCCATCTCACCATACGATCACTTACCTCTTCAAGAAATGGACAGTGTTGGGTTAGGATGATCTTTTAAAAATCCCTATTTAATCTAAATCCTATAATCATATATTCTATTACTACTGTATAAAAAAAGTACATATTCTCATTGTGTGTAGAAGATAAGAGATATAATCCAAATTGATATAGGTTAGACTATTTACTAACTAATTCCTGTCATCTTGATAGTTATTCACTGTAAGAAGCTGAGTTTGGTACCAGATAAATCTAATTCTCAATTTCTTGGTTATACCCTGGAATTGGGGGTTATCAGGTATTCATGTCTTTGTCCTTCCCAGGTATTAGGCCAGAATGCTCAGTGCTTTACTATTTTAACCCCCAGAACTTATTTAGTAGAATGCAATACATTTAAAAAAAATATCTTTTTAACACAGATTGCTTTATGAATCATGTTGGGAGAGAAAAATCAGAGCAAAAAGGGAAAAAAACATGGAGAGGAAAAGAAAAAGAAAAAAAGAAGTGAACAGTTATGCATTGATTTACATTCAATCTCTATAGTTCTTTTTCTGGATACATATGGCATTTTCTGTCCAAAGTCTATTGGGATTGCTTTGGATCATTAACCACTGAGAAGAACCAAGTCTTACATAGATGATCATTGCACAATATGATATTTAAATGTTATTTGAGCTATCCTATAATAATAATACTGCATATCCCATCATTGTTTTTCAATAATATCAATAGAATCAAACCTCACTTTAAAGCTGCAAAACTCAACTTGTGCTATCATTTATCATTTATAATATTGTTCTCATGAAACTAATTGTCCAGTGTACAATAATGTCATTTTTTTTCATAGAACCAATTAATGTCTTTAGATCTGCCTTTAGTAATAATAGGACTTATTCATTTTTATTATACACTGTTCATTTGTAGCTTTGAGTTTATAAAAATATAGTTACCCATTTTATATATTATTGATTAGATTAATGTAAGTAATAAGTTTCATTGGCCCAGAGAAGCATAAAGGGCACACTGTAGCAAAAAAAAAAAAGAAAGAAAGTTGATCATTTGGAGCCCAAAAGACTTGGATTCCAATATCAGCTCTGCCACTTAATGTTTTTGTGACCTTGAACAAATTGCTTTATCTCGAGAACCTCCAGATCCCTCATCAGTCAAGTGTTTGGACTACATCTTTAAAATCCCTTCTACCTCTAAATATATGTTCCTATGATAATACTATTAAGCCCTAAAGAGATCTTAAGTCTTTTTGGTCATTAAAATTCTCTCGGAAACATTATTGGGTAATTTTCAATAATGCAATTAAAAAAAAACACTTGGCATCAACCAAATAACTTATCAGAATACTCTATAATACCAGAAAGATACAGACAGTAAAAGTCTTTACATAATAAAGAAATCTTCACAAAGGGAAGAGAATTGTTTTTAGCTGAGAAGCTCCATAATTATAAATGATTTCATTTACAATAGATTATTTCTATTTTGAAATTTGTTATTCATGTTATTTTCTCTTGAAAAACATTCAAAATAACATGATGAATATATTAGCTCTCTAAGTATATGAATCCTCTCTGTAGAAATAGGTTCACTATAGTTTATAATTTGTTTTGTTATGCTTTTCTTATATAAATAATAAGAATTTACTTAAACTTACACAAAACAAGCACTATTTTTTTCTAACACTAGCTTTGAATGCAATTAGTAGTGCTTTCACTGTTTTAAAATATATATTAGTATTTATATATAAGTATTTTATTAATTTGTTATTAGGTATATAATAATTACTCATCAAGAAAACTGTGAGGAGAATTCTAGTTCAGGTAAAAATTGGATTAGTTACCCTGCTGAGATCAGTATCAAATCTGAGATTCTGTGGTTCTGGGCAATACATATTGTACACATTTCTGATAGGATAGAATCGCCTTTTTCATTTGGCAATGAAAATAAATGGATAGCTCATAGAACTGAAACTTTTCAAGGACAGATTTTATCCCTGACAATATCTTTGATACATTGAGTAACTGACCTTAGGCAAAGTAAATCAAGTTGGATTTTAGTTTGACATGTGTAGTCCTGTTATTTTTTGAGTCATTAATTGCATAAACAATAATCATATTTCCTAAGTACTTCTCTTAGTTTCTCCCTTTTATATTTCATCATTTAAAAAAAATCCCCAAGCAGAGAAAAGAGAAGAAATTAATAAAAAAGAAAAATTAAGCTTGTCAGTTCTCTCAATTGTTTGCAGCTCTTCTAAAAGTTTGGTTGGTTAGAAAAGTTAATATTAACAATCAAAATAGATTTTGAAGAATAGATTTTTATCTAATCATGTTATTGCACTTCCTTAAATGATTAAGTGAAGTTGGAAGTAAATAAATGGTCCATAGCTTATAGTTTCTATAGGTTTATATAGGAAATAGGTTCCTTAAAAAGAGGACATGGATATGGATCTAAGGTTCAAATTGGTGAGGTTGCAGATGTATGGAGTGAAGTGGCTATATGTTGCTACTACTACTCCATTCCTTTTAGAAATGCTACCTTGAACATTAATGATGATAATATACAAATAAGCAAAATATAGAATGGCTTTATATTACATGATGAGGGAATAAATATTTATCTAGAATATATATGCAGCAAAGAATAATTAACATAAGAATATCAGCTAATGATATATGAACAATTTTGAATCATAGCAAAATGACTTGCCTGTAAGTACAGATGAAATAAAATGTAATGTTGCTTTATAATTACACCATTGGCCTTTGTTGATTCATAAAAGCACATTTGAAACTTGATTTCTAGTCAGATCAACACTTGTGATTTGGGAAAATGAGTTGAGTTTATTATTAAATATAAAATCCAGAGTCACATTGGGTGTAATGAACGCTTTAGATGACTTCTCTCTTTCTCTGTTAAAAGAAAATAATCTTATTTGTATACAATTATAAGCTGTAATTAATTCATTCAGTGAGTATTTATTGAGTGACTGCATGTTCATGCATGTTCCAAGAATTTGGGGGGGACACAAAATAAGAATCATCTCCAGCAACTTTGGGGGACACAAAATAAGAATCATCTCCAGCCGTCTGGAAACTAAGCATCATTTTGGGGAGGCAAAACATACATCCCCTCCCTCTTTCTTTCCTTCCTTCCTTCTCTCTCTCCCTCTCTCTCTCTCTTAAGTGCATGCTTTTCAACAGCCTCCTTTCCCCTTAATCCATATTCTATCATACCAAATGCCCATCACTACCAAATTACTCCAATATGATGCTGTCTCTTCCAAAGAAATCATACTAAACAATATCTGTCCATTAGTTCTTATTTTAAATCATACCAGGGCTATATGTACTTGATAACAATAAAGCTAAACTTATTTAGAAAATATTGTTTAATCAGATTTTCCAACTTTGTATTTCCATCTTTCCCTTGCTAATTAGGCTGAATTAGGAAAGTGTTCTTTAAATCCTTGTGTTCCCATTATACTTCCTCACCGGGCAACATATGCTATCTTCTCTTTATCTAGTATACTTCAAAATTGTCTCATATGTGCACTAGAGATTAAAACCTCACCGCTTGAAGAACAGAAGCACATATTGGTAATCTAAGGAGATTTAGTTAAGATTTTGTCACTGCAGTAAGGTGTCTTGTTAGAGTTTTTATTCTTTTCAGCAACCATTTATCTAGCATATTTTCAGCTAACTCTTGGGAAATGTTCAGTGGGAATTTTCACATGGGATATAATGTGAATTAGACTATTTGGTCCAATCCCTTGAGGAATTATGATGTCATCTTTTATTTCTCCTCCTTTTTTTAAGCCAAATTTCTTTCAGAAAAACCCAGCTATACTTATTATATATGATTCCTGTCTTTCTCTCTTCTAAGGGGTCTGCAGTATGGCTTCCAATTTCATCATTCTGCTGAAACAGCTCTTTCCAAGTTACCAATGATCTCTTAAATCCCATATCTAATAAGATCTTCTCAATCCTCATCCTTCTTGTTTTCTCTGTAGCATTTGGCACTATTGATTTACCATATCTCCTTTACTCTCCAGGCTTTTATGATTTTCCAACCTATGTGTCATTCTTTATCACTCTCCTTTAATAGATAACATTCCTGTTATGTACCTTTATTGTAGGTATCCCCAAAGACTCCATCATGGGTTCTCTTCTCTTCTGCCTTTGTACTTTCTCATTTAGTGATCTCTAAGCTCCCAGTTATTCAGTTATCACATCAATACAGATGACTCCTAGATCTATATATCTATTTCTGGTCTCTTTCCTGAACACTACATTACCAACAGTCTATTTTACATTTTGAACTGGATTTCTTAGAGGTATCTCAAATTGAGCATATCAGAAACTGAACTCATTATCTGAATTTCTCCATTTCCATTGAGGACACCATTATCCTTCCATTTTCTCAAGTTTACAATCTCAATGTCATCTCCTATCATCTTCTACTTTCACTATCCTCACATATTCAACCCATTGCTAAATTTTGCTGACTCTATTTTCACATTGTATCTTATATATACTATCTTCTCTCCACATGGCCACTATTCTGATTCAGGTCTTTAGGATCTCTCACTTAGACTGCTGGAGTACTTTTCTATTTGTTATTCCTCCCTTCCTACTCTCGTCTATCTTATACTTAAATGGTAAAGTACTAATGCTTAGGTCTTACATTTCATTCTTTGCCTCAACAATATCCAGCAGCTTCCTATTTGCTTCTAAGACTGATTCAAAATGAAGTAAGCAAAATCAGAAGAACATTGTACATTATAATAGTCCTATTATAAAAATGATCAACTGTGGAAGAGTTAACTACTCTCATAAAGATAACGTTGGAAAACAATTTTGCTTTTAAAGCCCTTCAAAGCCTTACTTTTTTCCTCCCTGATTCTACAACCCATCCATCCTGGCAGGTTTTTTGTTCCTCTAAGATAATATCCCATCTTCCATTGCTACAGCTTTATATTAACTATGCCCAGACTGAAAATTCTTCTTCCCACTGCCTAATGAAATACTTAATTTCCTTTAAAACTCAACTCAATTGCCACCTTCTACAGGGAATAGTGATCTCCCTCCCCAAATTATTTTTTAATAATTCTGGTTATATTCTGTAACTATACATGTTATATACAGTTGTTTTTCCCATTAAAATGTGAACTCCATGAGGACAGGAACTGATTTACTTTTTTCTTTGAATCCTAAGTGCATGCACAGTCTTTGGCATTTACTGCAGATATAATAAGTGTTTTTCTACTAGTTGATCAAGGAAACATTTTGCTCAATTCATATACATGGAACTGCTGGAGAACATGAAATTATGTTCATGGCGATGGAGTAGAATATGCATTAATGAGTAGAGTAAGTACTCAAAGCAAAAGGGGGATCATTTTAAGATGGGAAAATAAGATAAGACTTTTTAAAATATTTTTTATTTATGTCATCAAGTAATTTCCAATTGCTTGTAGAAATGTTAACAACCATTTACAAACTTTTAATTTCAAATTCTTTATCTACCTTCTTTCCTGAGAAGGCAAGCAGTTTATAATATTATTTATACTTGGGAAGTCACGCAAAACATATTTCTATACTAGCCATGTTGCAAAAGAAAACACAAAGAAACTAGAAAAAGAAAAAAAGAATTTTAAAAGTATTCATCAATCTAATTGAGTTCATTTCTCTCTCTGAAGGTGGGAAGCATTTTTCCTTATAGGTCCTATGAAATTGTTTTTCAACATTAACTTTATGAGAGTAGTTAACTCTTCCACAGTTGATCATTTTTATAAAAGGGCTATTATTATGTACAATGTTCTTTTGATTTTGCTTACTTCATTTTGAATCAGTTCATCTAACTCTTTT
The DNA here is from genome assembly GCA_023553655.1 of Myrmecobius fasciatus. Lineage (NCBI taxonomy): Eukaryota > Metazoa > Chordata > Mammalia > Dasyuromorphia > Myrmecobiidae > Myrmecobius > Myrmecobius fasciatus. Next base: position 194,403 of record JAJPUD010003862.1, read on the forward strand.
CAGGTTTTTCTGATACCATTCTGATCATTTCTTATAACACAATAGTATTCTATCCCAATCATATACCACAACTTTTTCAGACATTCCTCAATTGATGAGTATCCCCTTATTTTTCAATTCTTTTCCACCACAAAACAAGTACTTTTTTGGTACAAATATATCCTTTCCCCTTTTCTTTGATCTTTGTGAGATATAGACCCAATAATGGTATTGTTGGATCAAAAGTTATGCAAAATTTTATAGCCCTATGGCATAGTTCCCAATTCTCTGAAATTCTTTTCCCAGATCCAAGATTAGTGCATTAGTGGCTCAATTTTTACACATTGCCTCCAGCATTTGTCATTTTCCTTTTCTGTCATGTTAGTCAATCTGATGAGTGTGAGGTGGTATATCAGAGTAATTTCAGTTTGTTTTTTTCTGATCAGTAGTGACTGAGAGCATTTTTTCATGTGATTATTGGTTCTACCCCAGTTAGACAATCACAGAATACATTTGAAGTAAGTAATTCTCAGGCCCTGACTAAAGTAATGGATATATATTGGTATTTTAGGCAGGAAGGCCCTTAGGAAGGAATAGAACACCAAGAATTACAAATAAGCAAGCTATAAATATGAGGAACAGTAAGGCTGACCTAACTGGAGTGAAGTGACTCTTCAAATGGAACTAATTAATTTTTTTTTTAATAAAGCTTTTTATTTGCAAAACATATGAGTGACCTTTCAACATTGACCTTTGCAAAAAAACTTTTTTTTCCCAAGCTTTTCCTTTCCCTCCCCCCGCCCCCCACCCCTAGATGACAGGTAATCTAATACATGCTAGATAGGATAAATTATATGACAAGTACAATACATGTATACATATCTATACAGTTATCTTACTGCACAAGAAACATCAGATCTAGAAAGAGAAGAAGAAAAAAATCAACCTAAGAAGGAAAACAGAATGCATGGAAATATTCACAGAAAGCG
>JAJPUD010003862.1:205370-224316 GCA_023553655.1 Myrmecobius fasciatus
AGGTCTGTTCTTCCCTCTCTCCATAAAAGTTGTCTATGGTGAGAGCTCTTTTTGGTTTTTTATTCATTTTTTTTAAAGGTGTGAGGTCTGTTTAGGGCAAAGGTGGGACAGCTGCTTTAATTTGCCCTGGGGCAGTTCTGCTGATTGAGTTATTTCAGGAACTGGGCAGTTCTGCTGATTGAATTATGTCAGGGCTGGGCAGCTCCGCTGATTTAATTATTTCTGGTGCTTATCAGACCTGTTGTTTGATTGATTGCTTTAAGGTGCTGTGTAATGGCAGCTAGGTCCGATGCTCATCAGGGGTTCAGTGGTTCACAATCTATCCCCCTCAAAAGGCAGACCCTCCAAACCACCTGCCCACAATCAGGACAAATTGGCCCAAGAGGCTCGCAGAAGACTCCCAGGTGTGTGAAAAGCACAACGCTCCCACTCCTGTTCTGACTCCTGTTCCAGCTCCCTGCTCCAGCTCCCTGCCCCGGTCTCCCTGTGCTGCAGTCTGGGTTCAGTAGGCCACCCCCGCCCCATTAAAACAGACCTGTTTTGAGGTTCTTCCAGAGTGTCTTCTTCTAGAATCGTGTTGTTCTCCGGATATTGTGGATTTTTTTGCTTCAGAATCAGTCTAGAGGCTTCATATTTTGTTGGTTTGAGGGGAGGTTAGAGGAGGTTACAGAGAATCCTGTCTGATCTCCGCCACCATGGCTCCACCCCCGGAAGGAAGTCCCAAATGGAACTAATTAAGAAACAGAGAATTTCAGGTGCTCAGCAAGTAATTTGGACACTTCTTCCCCACAAAAATATAGTGTGATTTTGAAAGTATATCAGATTCCCAAATGAAGAAAATCCATTCATCAGTGCAGTCCAGCAACTCCTTTGCAATTTAGAGTTTTATATAATTCTCTAAAGCCATTGTAAGATTAAGTGACTTGACTAAGATCAAATGGGTAGTAGGTGTCCAAGCAACATTTGAACTCATCATCCTGAACTCAGTCTAATTCTTTATCCAATAGAACAGGACTTCTTAAATTTTTTCCACTTATGACTCTTTTTGCCCATGAAATATTTATATGGTCCCAAATCTATAGTTATAGAAAATATACAAATAAAACATAAACTTATAATAAATAATAATTTGTCCAACTATTCCCCAACTGATGGACATTCACTCACTTTATTTTCAGTCCTTTGCTACAGACATTTTTTAATATCAGTCCTTTCCCTCTGTATTTCAGCTTTTAGGGGTAGGAGGTGGTATGTCTAGCAAAACTGTCATTGAAACAAAAGATATATACAAGTTAGTGATTTGGGGGGCGGGTTTCCAAATTTCTATCCAGAAAAATACCTTAGTGTACCTATAGCCCTTTCTATAAATGCCATTTTCCTTTTTTGAAATCTTTGCCAATCTTTTGAGTATGGAGTATATTTTAATTAATATTGCTCTTATTATCAGTGAGTTGGAATATTTTTATATGGTTATTGCCAGCTTATGGAACTTTTCCCCCAAAACTTCCTACTTGTTATTTGACTACTTATCTTTTATAAAATGGCTTTTGTTTTAAAATATTTATATTAGTTCCTTCTATATTTTGTATATAGTATCATATCAGAGAAATTTCCTGCAAAGATGTTTTTCTTGATTAACTTTTTTCTTATTCTAACTGCATTAATTTTGTGCAAAAAAGTTTTCATTTTATAGTTAAAGCATATTTAGTATTTGTTAAGGAAGAAATCCTTATGTTGCAGAAAAGCACATTGATACTGAGCTATAGCTTATCTTTTTTGTTTTAATGGTTTGTATAATCAGGTTCAAGAGCTTCTAACAGCTCTAAAGATAACATTTTTTTTAAAAGAAATAAGCCAATATTTAGCAATATGATATATCCTTTATGGAAGATTTTTAGAATGATAAGTATGATAGACTATGTTGTCACTACCTATGGAGAGAGTGTTACTGAAAGGTATAGGATATATTAGATCTCTTTGCTAATTGTTCATTGATTAGAAAAACCATTTGACTTGGTAGAAAAAAAATACAATAATTTAAAAAAAGATGTCCTCCAATAAGCTTATTTTCATATATGTATAAAGTCAAACAGTGAACTCATTGTCTGATCTTGTCTGAATCTTTATGCAATCTGTGACGATGTTTTTCTAATTATAGCAAAGGATTTATGTAAAAAGTTTTTTGGCGTTTGTTTACATTGTGTTTCCTTTATCTGATATATCGTTTGTGTAGATAAGATTTTTCTTGTACAACAATGATAAGTTTGGAAATATGTATACATATATTCGATTTGCCAATATTTTAACATAATTAACATGTAGTGGATATCCTGCCATCTAGGGGAGGGGTGGGGAGTTGGGGGGAAAAATTTGTAACGGAAAGCTATGTAAGGGTTATTGTTGAAGAATTACCCACACATATGTTATGCAAATAAAATAAAATTTAAAAAAAAATAAAAAGGAAAAAAAAAGTTTTTTGGCGATCTGTTTCTTTTCGTTTGTGAAAAACATAGGTTTTTGTTACTTAAAAGTCTGGCACTGTTTAATTTTGAGGGAAGTGCTACAAAATTCTATGTGGGCCCATTAATACTTGTCAGTGAAGTAGAGAAGTCTTTGGTTTGATGATGATCTGTACAATTTTCAATTTTTTTCAACTTTGCCAGTACCATTGGGCACTGATGCTAATTAAGTTAATTTGCATAGGTTATGCAGTTTAAGTGGGACCTGAGAATTGTTAGAGCATTTCAGGTTTTCCTTTCTATAACTCTATGAAGTTAATACTATTTTTAACAAACTATCTTTTGTGATATAACTTACAGTGCTCACAGCTGATGGCAGCTTAACTAAATGCTTTTCTCAGTCATCTAGTACCCTTGGAGATTATAGTCAAGGTAGCATAGATTGGACTGTGGTTATCTATGGGTATTTAATTGTCTACTGTCAAAAAATGACACTCTAATTTATGAAATCAATAATTTAAGATCATTATAGATCTGTGTGATCATTCTGCTGCTGATGCTGATTAGCAGCCATGAATACCAGCAATTAAAATAAAAACTTACATATTATTTACCAGTTAGTTATACTGGCAAGAATGCTATTTATTCTATTTTTTTCCCCAAAGGAAATGAGGAATTTTTATTCACATTTGTAGACAAACACTGCATATTCTAGCATTCTCCAGAAACCTAGAATTGGATAATCTGAGCCTAATTTGTAATTCTTTTTTAAAAAATTTTTTATTTGCATAACATATGTATGGGTAGTTCCTCAGCATTGATCTTTACAAAGCTTTCCGTTACAAATTTTACCCCCAGTCCCCAACCCTCTCCTAGATGGCAGGATATCCACTACATGTTAATTATGTTAAAATACTTGACAAATTGAATATATGTATACATATTTCCACACTTATCATTGTTATGCAAGATCGTATCTACTAGAAAGAAAAATCAGATAAAGGAAACGCAATGCAAGCAAACATCAATCCAGAGCATAGAAATGTTATGTTGTGGTCCACATTTCACATCCCTGTCTCTGGGTGTATATGGTTTTCTCCAGTGAAAAATTGGAAGTGGTTTGAAACATTTCATTGTTGAAGAGAGCCATGTCCATCAGAATTGATCGTCATATAGTATTGTTGTTGCCGTGTATAATGATCTCCTGGTTCTGCTCATTTCACTCAGCATCAATTCATGCAAGTCTCTCCAGGCCTCTCTGAAATCGTCCTGCTGGTCGTTTCTTACAGAACAATAATATTCCATAACATTCATATACCATAATTTATTCAGCCACTCTCCAATTGATGGGCATCTATTCAGTTTCCAGTTTCTAGCCACTACAAAAAGGGCTGCCACAAACATTCTTGCACATGTGGGGCCCTTTCCTTCCATTATGATTTCTTTGGGATATAGGCCCAATAGAAATGCTGCTGAGTCAAAGGGTATGCACAGTTTGATAACTTTTTGAGCGTAGCTCCAAATTGCTCTCCAGAATGGTTGGATCCGTTCACAGTTCCACCAACAATGCATCAGTGTCCCAGCCTTCCCACATCCCCTCCAACATTCATCATTATCTTTTCCTGTCATTTTAGCCAATCTGACAGGTGTGTAGTGGTACCTCAAGGTTGTCTTAATTTGCATTTCTCTGATCAATAGTGATTTGGAGCACCTTTTCATATGACTAAAAATAGTTTTAATTTCATCCTCTGAAAATTGTCTGTTCATATCCTTTGACCATTTGTCAACTGGAGAATGGCTTGAATTCTAATAAATATGAGACAATTCTCTATATATTTTAGAGATGAGACCTTTATCAGAACCCTTAAATGTAAAGATGATTTCCCAATGTATTGCTTCCCTCCTAATCTTGACTGCATTGGTTTTGTTTGTACAAAAACTTTTTAACTTAATATAGTCAAAGTTATCTATCTGGTGTTCAATTAAGAGTTCCAGTTCTTCTTTGGACATAAATTTATTCCATCTCCACAGGTCTGAGAGGTAAACTATAATCCGTTACTCTAATTTACTTATAGTATCACTCTTTATATCCAGATCATGAACCCATTTAGATCTTATCTTGGTATGTGGTGTTAGATGTGGGTCAAGCCCTAATTTCTTCCACACTAGTTTCCAATTTTCCCAGCTATTTATTCTAAGTAATGTTAATAGTACATATGTATCATATAGTTGTATATGTACATTTGAAATTCTGTTTTTTTTAGTTTATTGAAGTGATAATGAGCATTTTAAAAGAATTACATTCAATTTAAGTCATTAACATGAATCTTTCAGAATTATTAACCCAAACATTTTAAACTGTGTGCATTTATGTGTAACAGAATTCATATACTTTTTAAAACACATTGGGGGCAGCTAGGTAAGTGCAGTGGATAGAGCACCAGCCCTGAAATCAGGAGGACCTGAGTTCAAATCTGGCCTCAGACACTTAACACTTCCTAGCTGTGTGACCCTGGGTAAGTCACTTAACCCCAATTACTTCAGAAAAAAAAAATTAACATTCTATCTTATCCAGAATTAAGAACTTAAACTTAAATTACTGTCTCTCTAGTGGCTTATTTTTTAATGACATGATTGCATCTTTCAGCAACTATTAAAATAGACTTAATAATATACATTCATATCCACAATACACAATGTTCCTTATATTTCTTTTTCAGGTACAGCAAGTACAGACTGTGCAGCAAGTACAGCATGTCTACCCAGCTCAGGTTCAGTATGTGGAGGGAAGTGATACAGTCTACACAAATGGAGCAATGTAAGTAAATTAATCAGAAACCTTTTAAATCTGTGTGGTTGGAAAAAGGGTCTAAGTATCTAAAGCACTTATGAAGTACCTATGTTTTCCAGCAGCTATTCTGGGTGCAGGATGATTAGAAAGAAAAAAAGTGAAACAGTCCTTATACTCAATAAGCTTCCATTCCTAGGGGTATGTAACTGGGGAAAAGGGATAGCAACACTGATTCAGATAAATTAATACAAAATGTACACAAAGTACATATAAGGTAATATGAAGGAAGGGGAAGTTGTTAAGGGAATTGCTAATAACTGAAGGCATCAGAAAAGGATGGTAGGAGGAAGCACTTGGCCTAAACAAGGAAAGGAGAACAGATGTGGGGAATAAAACCTGGAAATTAAGGGATATAATAAGTAAGCTTATGGGAACTTAATGTATGGGTCACCAATGTGAAATAAATCTAGAAAGACAAGTTGGATCCAGCTTATAAAAAAGAGATTCATATGCCAAAAATAGACATTTGTGTTTTATCTTAGAGTCAATGGGAGTCACTGAAACTTCTTGGTGAGGATAATAAGATGATCAAACCTATACTTTAGGAATATGTTTTTGTTTTTTTTTAATCTGTGGTAATGATAGACCAAATAGGAGGATTATTTACTGTGTACATAAGAGATAATGAAGGCCTGAATAAGGGCAGTGAATAGGTATGTGGAGAGAAGGAGATGAATGCAAGTAATAAAACTGATCAAGCAGGGTGATTCATCAGGTATTGATTATAAAAGAGAATGAAGAATCAAGTGTGAGGTCTAATTTGCCCATGTGGGTGACTAAAGGCATAGTGATTCCTGAATGAATAAGTGAAAGAGCATTTTAAAGCCAAGAATAATGCTAAGTTCTGTATACAAATGGAAATATAAAATCATTCCTTGTTTGTCAAATAGGAGGGTTCAGCTGCAGGAGGTTTTGAAGTGTTCTCCAATTCTTTTTTTTTTATTAAAACTTTTTATTTGCAAAACATATGTATGGGTAGTTCTTCAACATTAACCCTTACAAAGCTTTCTGTTACAAATTTTCCCCCCTAATCCCCTCCCCTCCCCTAGATAGCAGGAAGGTCCACTACATGTTAATTATGTTAAAATACTTGACAAATTATATATGTATGCATATTTCTGCACTTATCATTGTTGTGCAAGAAAAATCGTATCTACAAGAAAGAAAAATCTGAGAAAGGAAACCCAATGCAAGCAAACATTGATAGAGAGCATGGAAATGTTATGCTGTGGTCCACATTTCACACCCCTCTCTCTGGGTGTATATGATTTTCTTCACTGAACAATTGGAGCTGGTTTGAAACATTTCATTGTTGAAGAGAGTCATGTCCATCAGAATTGATCATCATATAGTATTGTTGTTGCCGTGAATAATGATCTCCTGGTTCTGCTCATTTCACTCAGCATCAGTTCATGCAGGTCCCTCCAGGCCTCTCTGAAATCATCCTGCTGATCGTTTCTCACAGAACAATAATATTACATAACATTCATATACCATAATTTATTCAGCCACTCTCCAATTGATGGGCATCCATTCAGTTTCCAGGTTCTAGCCACTACAAAAAGGGCTGCCACAAACATTCTTGCACATGTGGGTCCTTTTCCCTCCTCTAAGATCTCTTTGGGATATAGGCCCAATAAAAACACTGCTGGGTCAAAGGGTATGCACAGTTTGATAACTTTTTGAGCGTAGCTCCAAATTGCTCTCCAGAATGGTTGGATCCATTCACAGTTCCACCAACAATGCATCAGGGTCCCAGCCTTCCCACATCCCCTCCAACATTCATCATTATCTTTTCCTGCCATTTTAGCCATTCTGACAGGTGTGTAGTGGTACCTCAGGGTTGTCTTAATTTGCATTTCTCTGATCAATAGTGATTTGGAGCACCTTTTCATATGACTAAAAATAGTTTTAATTTCATCCTCTGAAAATTGTCTGTTCATATCCTTTGAAATGTCCTCCAATTCTTACAGTACAGCAACATAGTAGATAACAAGACTTGGAGATTCTTAAAATCCATCATCAAAATGGATGACTATTCTTGGTGATTAAAGAACAATCATTAAGGCCCAGGAATCTTCCATCATCCTAGAAGAATTCTAATTGATGACCCCCTTCTCATCTAAGTGAAGAGTGGCCAAATCCTCCTCATCTCAATTAGTAGCTTAGAGGATCCCAGGTCCACAAGAATTGGGAATGGTGGACTGGGCTTTCCAGCAAGGATAGGAATGGAGGAACAAAAGATTATCTATGTAGAAGAGGGGAAATCAAAGGGAATTATTGGCAAGGATATTGGAGGATGAGGAGAAAGGAAATCCTGGTGAAATCTGAAAAGGGGTCAAATTGAGGTGGGGGGAAGTTCTTATCTGTCAGCAATCATTCATTAAGCAGGAATAAAGAAAATAAAAGTTAAAACATCACTACCCCCAGAAGCTTATATTCTCCTAGTAAAGGTCCATAAATGAATAATATGCATATAAATCTTGGTGTGATTATATATGTATATGTATAAACATATATATATATATATATATATATAAAATATATAAAGATAAAGGAGGACTGAAAGGAAGAACATAAGCAGGTTGAGGGACCTAAAAAGCTTGATGTAGATCAGAATTGTCAAAAAATTTCAGGCTACAACACCCAAACCAGAATGAAATATAATTGGGAAATACTTTAAACAAACTCCCTCCAAATAATACAATAGGACTTAGATAATGTGACTAGTGGTTTACTTAGACAGTATGAAGCCTACAAGGATCTTTATTTATGAGAAAGTAATCTTGTTTCTATTTGGGGTAGACACTACTGTGGTGGACTGTTTTAAACCAAACTTTGAATGAAAACTGGGATTCTAAGAGTTGGAGTGGAATTACATCCCATGCACAGGAAATTATCAATATAAAGTTGCAGAAATGAGAGCTGTAGTATCATAAATGAAGAACAAGAGGGAAGCTATTGCAATTGAATATTTGGGGTGAGAGAGAATGAGAAGTCACGAATAATACTAAGGTAACAACTATGTGTAACTGGAAGGATAATGGACGAGGGTGGGGGAAAATGATGAGTTCAGTTTGGGATTGTTGAGTTTGAGATGAGATGAATTTGATTGAACATCTAATTGGCATTTAGAGATGCACATATCTATCTTGGGAAAAGGGGCTTGGACTAGATAGATATATGTGTCTGAGAATCATCCATTTAGAGATCATTAAACCCATGGAAACTAATATTCATAATACAATAATAATGTATTATGAATATCTTACCACATGAAAGATAATAAAGAAAAGACTAAAGCTCAGGATCAAACCTTGAGATCCATCCATAGTTAGAGGTATGATATGAAATTGAAACTAACAAAAGACACTCAGAAAGAACAGTTAGCTAAGAACAGGAAAAAGAAAGGACAATGTCATGAAATCCCAGAAAAAAGAATAACAAGTGCGGCAGAGAAATTGAGAAGGATTAGAACTGAGACAGTCAGATTTGGCAGTTTAGAGATGTTCTTTTCAGTGTATTGATGTTTTAGTGATTGTTTTTTTCTTCCCCTTTTTCTTTTAAAAACATTCTTTGTTACGTGTTGGATCTTTAATGGGAAGAATACTGAGAAAATATGTGATGTAAAAAAGAAATCAATGAAAACTTGTTAAAGAGAATATTGATAACAGAATTCAGTTTCATTTGTTTGATGAGGTCAAAAGTCAAATTGTAAAGGATTTAAAAAGTGAGTAAGGAAAGAGGAAGTTGAGGAAAGAGTATGAATAGCCTTTTCTAGGAATTTGACAGCAAAATCATGGGGGTGATACAATCTATTTTTTTTAGAATGGTAAGGACTTGGTCAGCAGGGTAGGATACAATAGATAAGGAGAAATTGAAGATTGGAGACAAGGAAAGATAATTCTAGGGACAATTTAATGGAGAATACTGGAGTACAATTAGCTATGCATAGGGATTTGTCTTGGTGAAGAGAAGAGCCCTTTATCCATACTTAGAGTTAAGCAAGTTAGAATAGGAAATACTGTATTAATGTATTTTAAAATGAAGAGAAATAGAAAAGAAGAAGCTGAGGGAGTGCTCTTTATTCTTTCAATGAAGTATGAACACTGTATGGAGCTTGAGAGAAGGGAAGAGGGGATAAACTGTAAAAGAGGTTAGAAAGCACCTCTGTGAGGAATGGGAAGAAAAAAGCCAATTAATTAGTTGATCAATCAGTTAATCAGCTACCATTTGTGATACACCAACCATGTGCCAGAAATTGTGCTAAGTACCAGGGATACGAAGAAAAGCAAAATACACTTCCAACTCATAAGGGGCTCATAGTCTAGTGGAGAAGGCACTTTGTACAAACAGGATAGATATAGGATGAATTGGAAATAGTATCAGAGAGAAGGCATTCCGATTAAGGAGGACTGGGAAAAGCTTTTCTCAGAAGATTGGGTTTTAGCTGAGACTGGAAGGAAGCTAATAGGCAGAGATGAGGAGGGAGAGCATTTTAGGTATGGGAGACAGCTATGAGATTTTCTTAGATAAAATTTTGGGAGTCAGATGTATACGCAAGAAATATCCTGGAGGCCAGTGTCACTAGGTCACAAAGTAGGTGTAGGGGAGTAAGGCTGGAAAAGGAGAAAGGGATGAGGTTATGAAATAGGGCTTTAAAAGTCAAACAGAGATTAGGAAGGGTTTGGAGGGGAAAGATAATGAGTTCTGTTTTGGAAATGTTGAATTTGATGTACATATGAATCATAAAAAAGGAAATGTCATGCAGTTAATTGGAAATTCAGGACTGGAGCTCAGGAAAAATATGAGGTTTAATATGTAGATTCAGGAATTATCTGTCTAGAGATGATAATTAAATCCATAGATTCTAATGAGCTCAATAAAAAGGGAAAGTTTGCAAAGAAAGAATAAAAGAACAACAAGTGCAGTGTCTTTAAGGGACATTTACAGTTCAGGGGTGGGAGATGGATGATGATTCAGCAAAAAATACTAATAACTGATTAGACAGCTATGAGAAGCAAGAGATAGCAGGGTCCTGAACATCCAAGTTGGAAGAAAGAAGTTAAAGGGGAAAGGAGTGACCAGTACTATCAAACAGTGTGAAGAGGTCAAAAAGGACATGAACTGAGGAAATGGCCATTGGATTCAGAATTTAAAAGAACATTAGTAATCTTAGAAAAAGTAAATGGTAGGTTTGAAGGTATTCAGGAATTGATTGGGTTTTAAAGAAATGGAAACAAGTAGATGTGATTTCTTTGTCTAAGAAAGGTACAGTGGATATAAAATGATAACTTGCACAGATAGGTAAAGTTAAGTCAAGATTTTTAAAAGGAAAAGCATACATATTAGACAGCAGGGGAAGGAGATAGTAGATAAAGAAATAAAAGATTTAGTACAGAGGGGGAATGATTGAAGTGTCACTTTCCTAGAGGAAATAATGTGGGGAATAGTCTTTAGTGTAGAAGACTAGTCAATTAGTCAATCAATTAACATTTATTAAATGTTTACTATATGCTAGGCATTGTATTAATTTCTGAGACTACAAAGAAAGGCCAAAAACAGTCCTTACTCTCAAGAAACTCATAGTCTAACGGAAGAGACATTGTGCAAACAATTATGTACAGACTAGAGGGTGATAGAGTCAAGGATACAAACAGAAGGATTGGCCTTGGACCTTTTCTTTTTCTGAGACTAGGAAAAAAAAAAGGAAAAAGAGAGTATCATGTGATTTCTCAGCAAAATGTAAGACAGAATCCTTTGGTGAGAATGTTTTGGTGATTTTAAATAAGAAGAGAAAGTTTTGAACAGACAGAATAGCAGAGAGTAGTATGGTATATTGGAAAGATTACTACTTTTATAGTCAAAGGACAGATCCTCTTCTGTCACTTTGTATGATGAACTTAGGCAATTGGTCACTCATCAAGTATTCATTAAACTTACTAAGTCCAGGGAATGTCTAGGTAGTGAGGGGGGTATAAGTCCAATGAACAATAAGTGACTCCCCATTCATGATGAACTTATTTTCTAAAGAGGGAGAGTAACTTCTCTTTGTACTACAGTTTTCTCATTTGTAACATGGAGATTGGAATGTATGATCTCTCTTACTTTCATCTCATAAATCCTTTGAACCTATTATGATCTGCAATATAAACTCAACCTAAATAATTTTAGCTTTCTACTACATCATTCTGTTAAGAAATAAGACATTTTTTAATTCATCCAGACCATTAAGAACACTTGGCATGTTGTCCCACTTAGCAATTAATAGTTTTTGTAATTTATCAAGAAAACTTTCTTTTTTGGTATTCAACTATTTCCACTTTGACCAGTTAAATGCATATGAAATGTTCTGTATAGAGTTTATCTGCCATGGTAATAGCAGGAACTTCACAAAATATTAATGTAGCATCTCTGGGATCTGAGCACTGGGCTTGTTTCAACAAGCTTAAGGTTAGGACTTACTCAAAGGAAATATTGTATTTAAAATAAATATCTTAATTTGTTTCTGTGGTTAACCCATTTGATGTGAGCACCATGCTAGTGAATCCAGAAATAAAACAAGTTTACCCAGATACTTTGGGTCTGCTTTATAATATTGTATTATAACTTTAACTAGCCATCTCTCAAATGTTTGCATGGATCAGGAAGGCAGTAAGGTATCCCTACAAGCATATAGTACTAGCATGAGAGAACCTGGGTCTGAATCTTAACTCTTCCAATTACAACCTACCAGTATGACTACCTTTCTGGGCCTCAGTTTACTGATTTATAAAATAAGAAGACTAGAATAGATGACTTCTACCTACTCTTAAGTCCTACTTAAGTCTAAATCTTGTGATGTTAAGTATGAAACAGACTCCAGGTTTAACATCCATCACTATTACAGACAGCCAATCTAAAGTGCCCTACTAATTGTCATGGGTTAGTAATATCATTTTCCTACCCAGGATATCACAATGTTGTCAATTACACTTAGTGACAAATATCTATCAGAATATGAGTTTGAGCATAGAAATTAGCCCAGAAAGTCTTCCTCTTTACCATTTAAGTAGATTATAAGATAAAGGAAGTAGAGTTTGTTGCATATATTTTTCTTCAGCATTATTTTTAGCTTAGTTTCTGAATATTGTAATACTGGAATTTATGAAGATTTAATTTTTTCTCCCAACTCTGACTTTATCCTCTTTATTTTGGATTTTTGTGTCCTTGATTTTATCTTAGGAAAGTGAATTCTAAATTTTTCTAATCCATAAGATTGGAATATTGTCAAGCTTATGACTATTCCCTAACTAGGAACTAAATCAGATTTCCTCCTCTGTGTGATATTAAATGTCTTTTGATGATGATGGTTCAAAGGATATGGAACTGCATCTGATCTCTGATATGAACTCCTGAGCAAAGTGCTGCTCAATTAATACTAGTTCAATAATGCTCATGTCAGTAGGAGTCTCCATGGCATATATCATCAGCAGTACATGGAATCTCATTCAGAAGGTGATGACAGCCCTCACAGAAATGTGTCATCACTTAAGAAAATGTGTAATTGTTATAAATTGATGCTATGACAGTGTTGACCTTGTTCTGGCTATTAACATGGACAATTACTGCCATCATAACAGTTTTACAAATTTGAGTCAGCAAGCACATATTGAATGAATAAGTATACAACACAATTGAGAATATACTACCACTCAATGTGTTTGCAGAAGATAATTCTTTGCTAAAAGAGCAGGAACCTGGATTTCTTCTTTGCTCATCTTTTTTTTTGTGAAAGTATTATAGTATCAGACTATGTACAAGACACTCCATCTCCTTCTTCTGTCTCATTATACTAGCTTGTACTTCATATAATCCCTCTTCATCTCTAACTCTTTGAATATCTAATTTTCTATAAGACACTGTTCAACTGCATCTCCTACATGAAACCTTTTCTAATCTCTTCAGTGTCTATTGCTATACATTCCTATATTACTTTGGTGTGTATTTGTAGATACACACACATTCCTATATATGAGTATGGTTGTTCCCCTGAACATTCCTTGAATGTAGGGGTGGTTTGGTTTTTGTTCTGCATTCTGCACAAGGCTTGGAACATAGAATGCGTTTAAGAAATGTTTTTTTTGTTTATTTGTTGTGGTGTTATTTGACTTGTACAAAAATTTCCCAGAATTTAGTATATCATTATTATAACATCTAGTAGGCTTTGTAGATCACAGATTTCCATGTTACTTCTAATTGTTAGACTTGAATTAATTGATAAAAAGTTTGTAAACCAATGAAAAGCCTTTTATTTTGGAAAGCCATTTGTAGTCAATTAAATTTGAAATATATTCTGAAGCCATTTCTATATGATTTTTACTTTGACACTGTGACAATGGTGACAATATCTGTGTAACAGATTTCTTTTCCATTCTTCTTCCAAAAGTCTGTGAAAATATATGAGAAAAGGAACTGTTCAAATTCCTTGGTTGTGAGGAAAAAATGAAGTATCACTAATTACAGTTGAATTGACTTTTATAAACATGTTTAGAAAACATTTATTAAGATGACTATTATTTACATTTAACTTAAACAGGGCTCACCGTTTTAAATCTACTACCTCATTTATTTCAGTGATTGTCTATGAAAAGCCTAGTGTGCTACATATATGTGAAATCTGTGTACAGAAATATGTCTCTTTGCAGATAGGCATGCAAAATGATTGCTCCAATTTGGGAAGAATCTTTTTGGCTGTTGTTTTGCAAATGGAGACAAAAATGTTGATGGAATAATATAAAATGTTAAAATTTTAAAGCTACAAAGAATCTTAAATTCATATTATCCAATCTCCTTTATCTTATAGAAGGAAAGTGATGCCCAAAGAGGTCAAGTTTGTTAGTAGTTTATCTACCATATGTGCAATAGCTATTATCAATAGGATCAGAGATAGAATTTTGTTCTTTTTATAATATTGGCACAACATAAGTGCTATATGATCTTAGATCCTGATCAAATTTAGAACTTTGAATTCAAGTTGCTTATTTTAGCCAGTGGGCCAATTTCAAAGAAATGCATTTCACTGATTTGTGTGGATTTTTCTCAAACTCTTATTATAATGCCAATGATTTCAACTGAGCTTTTTATGATTAATGCCTTAAATTTTACTTCTTAAAGAATAGAAATGCTATTATAAATACAAATATGCTTCTAAGATTATACTGCATATTATGCTTAAGTTAAGTATATTTATGTAGATTATTCTTTTGAAAACCATAGAATATTTATAAAAGCTCATATACTTCAGTTTTTTCAATACAAAATATTTTAGTTACATAGCTCTTCTGAAAATCATCTAATTTTTATTATCAGTTAGGAGAAATAAAAATGACATATTAACCTCAATTTATTCCACAGTTTTGAAACATGCAGTTGAGTTCATGTTTAGAATGGCTCCATGTAACCTTAATTATGTGATTTTTTTTTCCTCCAATGATTTACAAGATTCTTGATTTCATTGCTGTGAATGTTTCTTCCACTAGTACTATAGCAAAATATTTTTATCTCCTTATTCTATGCAATTTTTTGCCCATGTTTTGTCACAGATCCTTTCAAAAGAATCTGTTCAATGTACTGGAGCACTTTTTTGGGAGGTTTTATGGTTTCCTGGGGAATAGGAGACCATTTGGGGATCTATCATATTTCACTTTTGTGATTCATGATCATGCTACCCCTTTTTAATTATTAATTTTCTTGATAATATTCATTACTTCCATTTTTAAATGTACTTAATAGTCATCTTGATCTATATCTTGCCACTGGACCCAAATGGCTCTGGAAGGGAAAATGAGGCAGGTGACCATGCACAGCCCTCCCTCACTTAAATCTAATTACTTACATGACATAGTATCACCTCCCTGATGTCATGGTCCTTTTTGAGAACGAAAGAAAAACAATTGGAAATTTATTTAAGCCTTCCTGAATATGTTGTGCACCTCTCTGTTGCCTTTTTAATTACTTGAAATTTTAGTTAGCTCTTCAGTTTAGTTTAGCTCTTCAATATGTATGATACTTTAAGGCTGACAACCATATAGCCCATTTTCACTGGAAGCCCATTCTCATTAGAAAGAAGGTTTTTGGTGGTGAAAAGCAAGTCAGCAGCAATGAAAATTAGAGTATAGTTTTCTGGACATAATACAGGCCACTCATTTACTCCAGTTCTGAGCCTAACCTTCAGTACTTGTCCTAAATATCTTTACTAAATATTATAACTCATGGACTCCTTTTTGAATTATATAAACAATAGACTTTTTTTCTTTTTTCTTTTCTTTTTTCATTATATTTTGTGTTTTCCCAGTTACATGTAAAAATAATTTTTAACATTCTTTTTAAAAAAATTTTGAATTCTAGATTTTCTCTCTTCTTCCCTCCCCCTGCCATAATTGAGAATGCAATTGAATATAGGTTATACATGTGTAATCTTGCAAAATATTTCCATAATGATCATGTGTTAAAAGAAAACATAGACCAAAAAAACCCTCTAGAAAATTAAAAGTTTTGTTTTGTTTTGTTTTGTTTTAAGTATGCTTCAATCTGCTTTCAGACACCAAAGTTCTTTCTTTGAGTATGGATAGCATTTTTCATTATAACTCTTTCAGAATTGTCTTGGATCATTGTATTGTTAAGAATAGTTATGTTATTCACAACTAATCATATTACAATATTGCTATTTTTTGTATACATAATTTCACTTTGAATCTGCTCATGTAAGTCTTTTTAGATTTTTCTGAAAGCATTCTGTTCATCATTTCTTATATAGCGCAATAATATTACATTATATCACCAAATTTATTCAACCATTGCCAGTTGATGGGCATCGCATAAATTTCCAATTTTTCTTTACCCCAGAAGAGTTGCTATACATTTGTGTGTGTATATGTGTGTGTACATATACATATATGTGTGTATATACACACACACACACACACACACACACATATATATATATCCTTTTGGTCTTTGTTTTTTATGTCTCTTGGGATACAGGTTTTGCTAGGTCAAAGGGTATGCATATTTTTAACCCTTTGGGTATAGTTACAAAGCACTCTGCAGAATGGTTGAATTAGTTCCCAATTCCACCAATACTGCCTTACTGTCTCATTTTTCCCACATCTCCAATATTTGTCATTTTCCTTTTATATCCTATTTGCCAGTGAAAAAATATGAAATGCTTCATGAATTTGTGTCATCCTTGCACAGGAGCCATGCTAATCTTCTCTGTATCATTACCCTTTTAATATATGTGCTGCCAAAGTGAGCACTAAACAGTTATCTTTTTAAAATTATATCTTCCATGTATTTTCCCTCTCCTCTTCTTATGGACCTTTTTTGAAAGCTCCTGGGTTGCTTTGAAGATGCCCTGTGTTATTCTGAAGCTTAAAAAAATCAACACAATAACTTTTCATGACAGAAGCATTGGGAAGATATTTATGTCCATTGAGACTACATGCAGGACATCTTCCATGATGGGAAAAATACTTTTGAGAAACATGTATCTCCTTATATGTTTGACATTAATAGAGATCCATTGAATGATTAATTCTGGAACAACATTTATCAAGGAATCTCAGATTATCTTAATATATGCATAAAGACTCTTTATTTGAATTTGATTGTTTTTTGTTTCATCAAGTTAAAAAAATAATAGCCCACAAAAGAATATTCTCAGCACCTTACATTACATTTATTTATATATTTATAATAGTATGTAAAGGATCAATTGTGTAAACCTAATTAAAATTTTCATAGAAGATACTTTGATAGGTCACTAGCTACCTTATGGCCCACACCAGAAATCAAGTGCCACAGTTTTTTAATCCTTCATCTCCAAGACTTCTGCACTGGGTCTGCTAAGTGATTCAATAGGCTTATAGACAGATCCATGCTTCATTTTATTCCTTTCTCCCTGGCTGTTCTTGTTGCAATCCAAAGGTGAGCACCTACTTTCCTGTCCTGAAATGACTATCAAATCAACATTGTCTTGCTTCTCAAAGAGATATGTAAATCTACTCCCCCTTATCAAAAGTATTTTTACTGGGCCCACTACAAATTTATATTATGTAATCTTAATTGAACTCTCATTATAAGTAAGCATACTATTTCTCTGATTAATTTATCATCACATTTTTCCAGATTTGGAGATCTTTCTTTCCTCAAACCTCCCATCACACTCCTTCCCTTTATCCTCTCATCCCAGGATTTTGCCTCACATTTTTTTTGCAAGGTATTTTTTTTTTATTAAAAGCTTTTTATTTACAAAACATATGAGTGATTTTTCTACATTGACCTTTGCAAAAACTTTTTTTCCCAAGCTTTTCCCCTCCTTCCCCCCACCCCTCAACCCTAGATAACAGGTAATCTAATACATGCTAAATATGATAAATTATATGACAAATCCAATACATGTATACATATCTATACTGCTATCTTACTGCACAAGAAACATCAGATCTAGAAAGAGAAGAAGAAAAAAACAACCTAAGAAGGAAAACAAAATGCATGGAAATATTCACAGAAAGCATTAAAATGCTGTGTTGTGGTCCGTACTCAGTTCCCACAGGCCTCTCTCTGGATGTATATGACTATCTTCATCACTGAACAATAGGAACTGGTTTGAATCACATCATTGTTGAAGAGAACCATGTCCATCAGAATTGATCATCATATAGTCTTGTTGCTGTGTATAGTGTTCTCCTAGTTCTGCTGATTTCACTCAGCATCAGTTCATGCAAGTCTCTCCAGGCCTCTCTAAAATCAACCTGCTTGTTTCTTACAAAACAATAATATTCCATAACATTCATATACCATAATTTATTCAGCCATTCTCCAATTGATGGGCATCCTTTCAATTTCCAGTTTCTTGCCACCACAAAAAGGGCTGCCACAAACATTTTTGTACATGTGGGTCCCTTTCCCTCCTTTAAAATCTCTTTGGGATATAGGCCCAGTAGAAACACTGCTGGGTCAAATGGTATGCACAGTTTGATAACTTTTTGAGCGTAGTTCCAAATTGCTCTCCAGAATGGTTGGATCCATTCACAGTTCCACCAACAATGTATCAGTGTCCCAGTTTTCCCACATCCCCTCCAACAGTTATCATTATCATTTCCTGTCATTTTAGCCAATCTGACAGGTGTGTAGTGGTATCTCAGAATTGTCTTAATTTGCATTTCTCTGATCAATAGTGACTTGGAGCACCTTTTCATGTGACCAGAAATTGTTTCAATTTCTTCGTCTGAAAATTGTCTGTTCATATCTTTTGACCATTTATCAATTGGAGAATGGCTTGAATTCTTATATATTTGAGTCAATTCTCTACATATTTTAGAAATGAGGCCTTTATCAGAACCTTTGGATGTAAAAATATTTTCCCAGTTTACTGCTACCCTTCTAATCTTGTCTGCATTCATTTTGTTTGTACAAAAACTTTTTAACTTGATATAGTCAAACTTATCTATTTTGTGATTAATGATGACCTCTAGTTCTTCTTTGGTCACAAATTCCTTCCCCCTCCACAGGTCTGAGAGGTAAACCATCCTACATTGTTCTAATTTGTTTATAATATCATTCTTTATGCCTAGATCATGAATCCATTTTG
>JAJPUD010003863.1:0-18767 GCA_023553655.1 Myrmecobius fasciatus
AAACTAATTTACTTATTTAGTGCCATACCAATCAAACTCCCAAGAAATTATCTTACAGATCTAGAAAAAATAGTAGCAAAGTTCATTTGGAAAAACAAAAGGTCAAGAATTTCAAGGGGATTAATGAAAAAAAAGGCTGACGATGGTGGACTTGCTGTATCAGATCTAAAACTATATTATAAAGCAGCGGTCATCAAAACCATTTGGTACTGGCTAAGAAATAGAGTAGTCGATCAGTGGAATAGGATAGAATCACAAGACAAACTAGGCAATAACTATAGCAATTTGGTTTTTGATAAACCCAAAGACCCCAGCTTTTGGGATAAGTATTCACTATTTGACAAAAACTGCTGGGAAAACTGGAAACTAGTGTGGAAGAAATTAGGGCTTGACCCACATCTAACACCACATACCAAGATAAGATCTAAATGGGTTCATGATCTGGATATAAAGAGTGATACTATAAGTAAATTAGAGGAATGTAATATAGTTCACCTCTCAGACCTTTGGAGATGGAATAAATTTATGTCCAAAGAAGAACTGGAACTCTTAATTGAAAACCAGATAGATAACTTTGACTATATTAAGTTAAAAAGTTTTTGTACAAACAAAATCAATGCAGACAAGATTAGGAGGGAAGCAATAAATTGGGAAATCATCTTTACATTTAAGGGTTCTGATAAAGGTCTCATCTCTAAAATATATAGAGAATTGTCTCATATTTATAAAAATTCAAGCCATTCTCCAATCAATAAATGGTCAAAGGATATGAACAGACAATTTTCAGAGGATGAAATTAAAACTATTTATAGTCATATGAAAAGGTGCTCCAAATCACTATTGATCAGAGAAATGCAAATCAAGACAACCCTGAGATACCACTTCACACCTGTCAGATTGGCTAAAATGACAGGAAAAGTTAATGTTGAATGTTGGAGGGGTTGTGGGAGGGCTGGGACACTGATGCATTGTTGGTGGAGCTGTGAACGGATACAGCCATTCTGGAGAACAATTTGGAGCTATGCTCAAAAAGTTATCAAACTGTGCATACCCTTTGACCCACCAGCATTTCTATTGGGCTTATATCCCAAAGAAATCATAAAGAAAGGAAAAGGCCCCACATGTGCAAGAATGTTTGTGGCAGCCCTTTTTGTAGTGGCTAGAAACTGGAAATTGAATAGATGCCCTTCAATTGGAGAATGGCTGAATAAATTATGGTATATGAACATTATGGAATATTATTGTTCTGTAAGAAATGACCAGCAAGATGATTTCAGAGAGGCCTGGGGAGACTTACATGAACTGATGCTGAGTGAAATGAGCAGAACCAGGAGATCATTATACACCGCAACAACAGTACTATATGACAATTAATTCTGATGGACATGGCTCTCTTCAACAATGCTATGTTTCAAACCACCTGCAATTGTTCACTGAAGAAAGCCATATACACCCAGAGAGAGAGGGATGCGAAATGTGGACCACAACATAACATTCTCATACTCCTTGATTGATGTTTGCTTACATTGTGTTTCCTTTATCTGATATATCGTTTGTGTAGATAAGATTTTTCTTGCACAACAATGAGAAGTTTGGAAATATGTATACATATATTCGATTTGCCAATATTTTAACATAATTAACATGTAGTGGATATCCTGCCATCTAGGGAAGGGGTGGGGAAGTTGGGGGGAAAAATTTGTAACGGAAAGCTATGTAAGGGTTATTGTTGAAGAATTACCCACACATATGTTATGCAAATAAAATAAAATTAAAAAAAATACATGCAAAGATAGTTTTCAACATTCACTTTTGCAAAACCTTGTGTTCCAAATTTTTCTCTCTCTTCCCTCCAGCTTCCTCCCCTAGACAACAAGCAAACCAGCATAGGTTAAACATGTGCAATTCTTCTAAATATATTTCCACATTTATCATGCTGCACAAGAAAAATCAGATAAAAAGAAAAAAATGAGAAAGAAAAAAATAAAGCAAACAACAAAAAGGATGTGAATACTATGTTGTGATCCATATTCAGTCCTCATAGTCCTCTTTCTGACTTGAATCACTTCATCGTTGAAAAGACTCAAATGCATCGCAGTCAATCATCACATAATCTTGCTGTGAACCATGCTTTCTTGGTTCTACTCACTTCACTTAGTATCAGTTCATGCACGTCTCCAGGCCTTTCGAAATCATCCTCCTGGTTGTTTCTTATAGACAATAATATTCCATAACATTCAAATATCATAACTTAGCCAGCCATTCTCCAACTGATGGGCATCCACTCAGTTTCCAGTTCCTTGACACTACGAAAAGGGCAGCTACAAACAAGGTGCACATTTTGCACCATTCCCCTTTTATTTGATCTCTACCAATAGAGACACTGTTGGATCAAAGAATATGCACAGTTTGATAGCCCTTTGGTCAAAGTTCCAAATTGCTCTCCAGAATGTTTGGGTCAGGTCACAACTCCACAACAATGTATTAGTGTCCCAGTTTTTCCACATCCTCTCCAACATTTATTTTTATCTTTTCCTGTTATCTTAGCCAATCTGAGAGGTATACAATGGTACCTCAGAGTTGTCTCTAATCAATAGTGAATTAGCACAGTTTTTCATATGATTATAAATTACTTTAATTTCCTTGTCTGAAAATTGTCTTTTCTTATCCTTTGACCATTTATCAACTGGAGTATGGCTCATATTCTGTCAGAACAGAATTTGGTAACCCCTTCTATTTCTCAGTTCCCATCCACTTTCAGCGAGATGTCAAAACCCATGTCTCAATTTCTTTCTGACTCCAGAGCCCCACTCCAATCTATTCCTTGGAGGTATTCCCCACTTCCCAATAGGCATTGGTTAAGAACAAAATGAATTGCCATAGCTTCCCAAAGTTCACCAACTATTACTACATACCTTGGAGGCCTTCTGGATCCTAAGTATCACCTGACATTTTCATCTGCCTTGAAAGTGAAAGAGAAACTGAAAAGAAAGTCCTTTTATATCTTTTCCCCCTAATTATAGCATGAGCTCCTAGAGAGCAGGAATTGTTTTTCTTTTCTGTTTGTGCCTGAGTGCTCAGCATTATATGTTGCTCAAAGTTAGTGCTTCATTTTTTTTTTCTGTAAAAAAAATATAACAGGCAATGTTGTATGGTGTATAAGGGGATTGGGATTTAAATTCAGGCCCTCTAACTACAAATTTAGCTCTGAGTCTTGCCATCAAATGTTCTTTCTTGCCCAGCTATAAGGAATCCTATGGTACTTTATAAAATATAAATACTGCATTTTCATATTAAATAAAAATTAAAAGAGAGAAAAAAAGGGGAAAAGAGGCAAAAATGAATCAAGATTGTGGCCTGTAAATAATCTGGCTAGCAGACCATCAGACTGACCCTGAGCACACGTTACTAAATGACAGATATTATAGGAATTAAAAGCTAAATTTACATTAAATCATTCAACTATTGTCAGCTGATCAATCAAAATTCCAAAAAAAATCAATAGGAAACTTCTTACATTGAAACAGCTATAGCACAAATTTCAGTATGGAGATTCAAACTTGAACTTTGTCCAAATATGACTATATTTAATAAAATGGACTGCTCCCAAAATTGCTATTTTAAGTGTCTCCTATAAAATATCCCTAAAGTATGAATCAATAGTATCAAAATGAGGCCTCAGGATGAATATTTATATTTGTGTATGAATATAGTGTGTATCTATTCAAAAATACATATATATATGCATATGCATGTATTTATTGTTGTTTAGTCATTTCAGTCTTTTCTAACTGTGAACCTATTTAAGGTTTTCTTGGCAAAGATAATGGAATGGTTTGTCATTTCCTTCTCCAGTTCATTTTACAGATAAGGAAACTGAAGTAAGCAAGGATAAGTGACTTCACTGGGGTCACATAGTATCTAAGACTGGATTGAATCTTCCTGATTCTAGGCCTGGCCTTCTATCCACTTTGTCACATAATTGTAAGTGTATATACATGCAAATAAGAATGATACATACATGTAGTATTTGCATGTGTATATGTACACTTTGATGCACATTAATGGTGTATGTACATTCATACACATGCATGCACATTCACACACACATATATTGCACATGTATACATATATATGTTCTTTATTAACCTGGAAGACATGTTCAAGTGCTACCTCTGATATGTACTATGCATACTAACTGTATGACTATAGAAAAGTCACTTAATCTCTAAGTGCTTCATACAACATTTCAAGCCTCTATAGTTGCAGAGAAAATACAGACTTATCTTGGTAACCATCTTCTCATACAAGAGTTCCCTGTACCAATTAAATCACAGTTCTAGTCCCTATTCTCTAATAAAAATGTCATCCATAACAATAATCATAGAAATATAAGGCATATAATTATTCTTATAAGATGACAGTTAATGTTTCCCTAAGAATAGCTGAAGCTATCTCAGTTTAGAGGACAAGGGTCTTCTCTCAAATTTTTATGATCTCTAGGTCAGAGCAGAGTCAACACAGCAACAAAAGTCAGAACAGATAGAGGCTCTTGACCAAGGATGTTCTGGTAAATGCTTAATAACTGGCTTTCCAAAAAGGAAAATATAAATATGAAATATTTTTAAGTTTAATCTGCATTATTAACATTTTCCCGTCACTTTCTTAATCTTGAATGTCAACAAAATAATAAATCAAACCCAAAATTTCAGCATGTGCCAATTTCTGAAGCATAAATGCTTCCCCTGAAAATTTTTACAATCATCTTTCCCCAGGTTCCAGCATACCCCTGACTCAGCTCTCTTTAGTAATACATGTCAAGGGAAGAAAAGTAGTTTAGATGCCAGATTCCTCCTCCATTGACTGCCCAGAGTCTAGAAAGTAACAGGAAAAATGAGAAGAACAAAAGTTCAGAATCTTTGCCCAATATTTCTTGTCAAATGGGTTACCCATCTATCTCCTGAACTTGATTGCCTAGGAGGTAAAACAATTGTATATTCGTCTATTTGCATTGAAATTTTGCAAAAAGAAAGAATTAGTTGGAAGGAGGGGAATCTAGCCTCCCTGTTAACAGTATCATGGAAAACTTATCCTATGTCCACAATAAGAAGTTGCCTCTTTAAACCATGACCCATTGGAAAATATTCCTGAATTGTCGAAAAGTAGGTTGGGAAAAGACAGTGCCTTATGTTTGCCATCTTCATTCAAAGCAGCAGCAACTGCTACTAGCAATAACTAAAACTGGATGCATAGGTAGTGCAATAGATAGAGTTCTGGAGTCAAGGAGAGCTAAGTTAAAATTTAATCTCGGATACTAGCTGTGTGACCCTAGTCGAGTCATGTAACCTGTTTGCCTCAGTTTCCACACCTGTTAAATGGGGATATTAATAGCATCAATTTCTCAGAGTTGTTGTGAGGATCAAATGAGATCATTGAAAAGAACTTGGGTTACTGCCTGAAATACTAGATAAATGTCATATCTGATTCTTCTTGATCCCCAATTAGTATTTTCTTGGCAAAGATACTGAAATGGATTGCAGTTTCCTTGTCCAGTTCATCTTACATATGAGGAAACTGAGGCAAACAAAGGCTAAATGATATGCCTAGAGTCATACAACTAGTAAATGTTTGAAGCCAGATTTGAATTCAACAAGATAAGTCTTCCTGACTCCTCTCAGTGCTCTATCCATGAGCCACCTACCTTCCCTAATATACAAATTTACAAATGTTAGCTATTGTTATTATTGTTACAATTAAGTGAATGTGGATCAGTTACTTCTTGTGTTGTCTCCATTCAAATATTTGTTGAATATTGTATCAATTATTAACAGTAACATTGCTATCCTGGAAGACCTATATTCAAATGCTACCTCTGACATGAACTATACATACTAGCTACAATGGATTGAAAACATCTGTTATAATGTCCATAACTTTATCAACTATGAGATTGACTGGTGCTAAGTATTACCAATAATATTGGTTTCAAATCCAATGTACTTTCCACTATACCACACTTCTTATACACCATGCTTTATGTATGCTTTGTCTATGGAACAATCTGAAATGAAAATGAAATAATTATAACATACAGAAAGAAAAAAGCTTTTTGCCAATGAAATTATTCTCTGTGCCTTTTGGATTGTAACCATTCAGATGATATTCTAGTAAGCAAAGTAAGGAATCATTTAAACCTGAATTGATGAATATCATTTGTCTTTCTATTTAATTCACTCTCATTATTTTACTGGGCAATTTCATGGTGTGATACTTTACTGTGTTACATATTTCATGCATAAGGAGCTACTCAGAATAGACATTTCAATGAGCAAATTCTCATTTAGTAAAATGCTCTTTTTTGCTGTTGCAAGATCTAATCTACTTGTTTGATAGATTAACTCAAGACTAACTTCTAAAGAAACAAATTCAGAATGATGAAAACTTCTATTTGCACCAAGGTTCAGGTTTATAAAGAACTTTACATCTATTTCCTTATTTGATCTTCACATAAACCTTATGAAGTATGGAGTATATTATTGCACTGCTTTTTAAAGACCAGAAACTAAGACTCAATGAAAGAATGTAATTATCTGAATGTCACATGGCTAGTAAGTGGCAAAGTTGATTCAGCATAGTGAGCTTTACTAACCATAATAAGTAAACATTTATTAAAATAGGTATCCTTAATGGTTTCTCATCTGACAAATATCTTAATGCTATTAGAAACTCTAGGTTAAGGAGGGGATTTTTATGCCTGGAGAATGGGATCAAATTTGTGAGGGAGAAGGGGAAAGAAGAAGGGAAGGAAAAAAGGAAGGAAAAAAGGAAAGAGGGAGGTAAAAAGGGAGGGAGAAGAAAAGGAAGGAGAGAGGGAAGAAAGAGGGGGAGGGAGTACAGGAAGGAAAGAAGAAGGGAATGAAGGAAGGAGAAAGGAAGGAGGGAAGGAAGGAAGGAACAAGGAAGAGAAGGAGGGAGGGAGAAAAGGAAAGAGGAAGGGAAAGAAAAAAGGAAGGAAGAGAGGGAGGGAGAAAGGAAGGAAGGAAGAAGAGAGGGAGGGAGGGAAGAAGGAAGGAAGGAAGGAAGGTGGAAGGAAAGGAGAAAGGAAAGACAAAGAGGAAGGAAGGGCATAAAAGCACATCAATGTAGTACTTTTAATGCACCAGAGAGTAGGAGTTAAAGGGGAAAATAAAAGTACAGCTTTTTGAACAAATATGCTGAATTTAGTACATATCTTGAAAACAACCAACATTCAATAACATTTGGAATTTCACAAACAATATTCTTTTCTGTTCTTTTCATAGGGAAATGCTAATTTTTTGATATTTATCAAGGTCAGAAAAACTAAATATTTTAATTTAAAAAATAGAATAAGTCAACATAACTAGTTAATTCAGTTTAGAATGTAGTTAATAGGCTATCTAGCCTCACCCAGATGGAAAAAAGAAAGTTGTTCAATTAAATCTTTTGAGTTCTTTTTTTTTCTACCTGATTGCATTATAACACCTTAAAGTATAAGAAAATGGAAAATGAAAACATTATGACCAATCACTGGCATACTAGATTTTCTGTCAGAATTCTGGATTTACTAATACAGAATACATCTTTCATTTCCACCTTTTAAAACCCAATTTAAATTCTGCCTTCTCCATAAAGTTTCCTCTCATCCTACTCTTACATGCCCTACCCTTCCCCCTGTGACCGTCCAGTCAGTGACAACCTTCACCCTTGGGTCTCATTTAGTAATTTGTTCTGCATTTTTCTAACGTGTTTTTCAAATAACATTTTTTTCAAATGTTTCAGTCAGGTCTGACTTTTCATGATCCTATTTGGGGTTTTCTTAGCAAAGATACTGAAATATTTCCATTTCCTTCTCCAACTCATTGTAAATTATTTTATATTCTTATTTCATGTAAACATTATTTTCATAATTGTTCCTGTTCTTTATTCCTCCTAGACTTTAAGCTTCATGAGGGTATGGATCATCTTCAATACCTCTTACACTAATCTGCACCCAAAAGAGGCTTAATGAATGTTTGTTGGATGAATAAATGAACATCTGTTAACTTTAGACTAAGAATATCATTTCATTGCCTGGTTTAAATTTTATAAAAACGATTGTATGGAAAAGTTGACAGAATAATTAAGAAATTGAAGATATTCTCTTTAAAGTCTTTTGCCTAAAACAAATTCTAGATTCTTTAGTGAGAGCAAGTAGATCCTAGAGTCCTAGACATTCATTGCAAGGCCTCTTTGAATTACTTAGACTTCTGAACAGGTTGTGGCCATTTTTGTGTTAACTGAGATTTGCTGAAATGCTTTTTGCTTCTTAAATAAGGAAACTCTGTGTCGTACTGTTTCTGTACCTAAAATCACAGGCAAACACTTCCTTTTATTTACAATAAAAGTGTGAATAGCTGCTTGAAAGGAGAAAATTGAATGCACTGAAGATTAACACTGCCTCTGAAGTGCTGAATCAAACATCTTTATAAGGAATGTGAACTTCCAAGGAAAGGTTCACTTGTCCCTGAATAATATTCAGTCTTTCCAAATATGTCAGCATGAATCTTGTTCCCATGGTTGGTTTGTGCTAGTTTAATACAATTTACAACTTTAGTAAACTATTATCTATAATTTAATTCTTTCTTGGAACTTCTAAAATAAATTTTGTTGTTGAGTCATTTCTGACTCCTTGTGACCCCATTTCGGGCTTTAGGGGCAAAGATTCTGGATTGGTTTGCCATTTCTTTCTCTATCAGATTTTGCAGATGAGGAAACTGAAGCAGAGTTAAGTGACTTGCCCATATTTACATGGTTAATAAACACTTAAAGCCAGATTTGAATTCAGCAAGATGAGTCTTCCTGACTCCAGGCAACTGCCACATAAGTAAATAATACATAACAATTGCCTAATAAAAGAAATACATCTATGTTAAAATGGCAAAGTTCATTTTAAGATCTCTAAGTTCAGATCCACCTCAAATGCTCATTCTTTGTAAGTAAGTGAACCTCTGGGAGCTGTTTCCTTATTTGTAAAATGAAAGGATTGGACTCAGTGACCTCTGAAATCAAACATTATAAGAGTAGAAATATCTATTAGAGTCCACACCTGCCCCCATGGGTGATGGACTGCTTCTTTCCCTTAAAAAAAAAAAAAACTTTCCTTAAAAGTTATTTTTCTTTTTCTTAACATGATCCTCAAATTTTAATTGGCTCAGAGAATTAAGGATAGGACATTGGTGTAGCTACCTGAGCAGAACAGGCAGGGGCAGCTTCCTGAGGCTTCTGGGCAATAGACCAGCAACAGGACCAACATGAAGCACAGAAATGACTTAGTCAACTGAATCACTAATGTACCCTCACTCTTTTATAGCTAAATGAACCTATCTTTGGCTGTTAGAGGTACTATGAGGGTCTCATTTCATTCTAATCTCAAACCTAAGCTAACCAATTGGTCTAGTTTAGCTTTGAACTACCAAAACACTCTTAATAACGTATAAATGCCTTATCCCTATTTTTAACAGTCATAGAAAAATAGATTTAGGGGCACTAAGTGGCGCAGTGGATAGAGCATCAACCCTGAAGTCAGGAGGTTCTGAGTTCAAATTTGGTCTCAGACACTAAACACTTCCTAACTGTGTGACCCTGGGCAATTCACTTAACCCCAATTGCCTCAGCAAAAAATTAAAAAATTAAAAAATTAAAAAAAATAAAAAAATTAGAACTGCAGGAAACCTTCAATATTGACTGGTCTAACACCATCATTTTACATTTGAATACAAGTTCTCTGATTCCAAATCCAACAATCTCTTTCACTGATCTACATTTAAAGGTCCTGAATAGATATCCTTGAAAGAATAAAATTTGTCCATTAGTTGCACATCTCCATAAAATCATAGATATATAATGGGTAAAGACATTTGAAGATGTTTGGTCCAACTTATTATTTTATATGAACTCCAGAAAAGCAAAGTGTCCTGATCAAGAATATCCAAGAACACCTAATAAGTAAAAAGTCCAGCCTCTAACATTGTGTGCCTGAATTCTTTCCAATGTATCATGTTGCCTTTCATTGTACTTGAGCTTTCCTCCTCTGTTCATCTGCCAAAGGAGGATATCTCTTATCCTTTGTCATTACTTCAAAGGTACCATCTATAGAGATAGAAGTCTTGCCATTAAAAAACAAAACAAAACTTTCTACCCTTAGCATTTCTTTTGTGAGTATCTGGGTTCACCCCATTGCCTTTTTAACAAAAGGAGTTGGGACATGGTTATGATTAAGAAACTTATTAGTTTAAAAAACTGTAATGATATAGTTTATATTCAGATTGGTACCTGGTCCACTGGCATGGTTTTGCCTGATTATTACTTGGATTGTTTTTTGTAAAGATTTCTCTTTAACTTGTTCAAAAGGTCAATTGTTTGTTTTATAAAGTACCCCCCCAAAAAAAGAACAAGGAGAAAGAGAAAATTCAACCCTCAAATGTTCATACACATTAGGACTTTTCTATCTGAACAAAATTCAAGAACTTAATGCCTTAGGAGAACACCACACACAGCCTTTAATTCTACCAGCCCTGAGAAATGCGAATTGAAATAAATGTGACAGAAATTGTCATTCTCCATGTTAGTCGGGAGGGCCATCTGGTCCTGCATTCAAGCCGTTTTCTATTAGATTCACCAGCATGCTAATTAAAGGATGACTAGAGGACAGGAAAATCTGCCAGATGCTGTGAAGATCTATCACTGTCTTTTTATATGGTTAGGCAAACGTTTAATTAAACCTGCAACGGCTGTGTCTGCTCTACCTACCAACACATCTAAATCTCATTTACCTGGGGACATAATGCAGTTATTTGTGTTTTGCAAGAGGTAAGGCAACTTCAGGAAGACTTTGTAGGACCATACAAGCACTTATAACATGATTTAATTATACATGTCAAGAATCTGCATCAGGCAAAGACCAGAGATTGTCTTTATACTTCCTGAGGCACTATGTGATATCTGTCTTTTTCTTCTTAAATCTCATTCATGTACGGAGGAGGGCAATTACAAGTGTGGCTGTAGTACATCTTACTGCTTCACCTTTTCCTAACAGCTTTCCTGAGGAGTGTAAGATACACAATTTGAAAGCACTAAATACATTTAAGATAATGTGTTAGTGCTACATTTATTTTTAAAAATTCACATATAAGAGATATATGAAAGGCCATATAAATATCTATCTTTATCTCCTGGGGTCAATGTGAGAGTGTATAGGATAGCAGTAAACAATATGGAATAGGTAATAGGGCACTGGACAGGGACTCAAGAACCTGTATTCAAACCTTTTCTCTAACATAAGTGACATTTGGTGAATAACAATTTCTAAAAGTCTTAGCTTTTTCATCTGTAAAATGTTGATAAAGTACCTGCCTCATAGATTTGTTGTGAGGCTCCAATGAAATAAAGCAGCATACAAATTGTTGTGGTCCTTATTCAATCATGTTCGATTCCTCATGACCCCTTGGACTAACAGTCCATGTGGTTTTGTTTTTTTTAACAAAGATACTGGAGTGGTTTGCCATTTTCGAAAGATTAAGGAACTTGCCCAGGATCTCATAATAAGTATTTAGAGCCAGATTTGAACTTTCCTCTTTCTGACTCCAAGCCCATGCTCTATCCACTGTGTCACCTGATTGCCCCAGCATTTACTTTACTAGTCATTAGATCATTATTAGAGGGAGAGTCACCAGCTACATCAATAACTAACTCTGTGATCTAGAGTAAATCATTTCACTCTGGGGTACAATTTCTTCATATGTAAATGAAATGGAATCAATGATCTCTAAAATGCCTTTTATTTTGAATATTTTCCCAATCAGTTAACAAACATTTATTATATAACCACTGTGTGCCAGGTACTATGCTGCAAGATGGAAATAGAGATAAAGATGGAGCAGTGCTTGCCTTCAAGGAGTTTATAAAAAGAAGTGATAATATATTCTAGAAAGAAAAGACATATATACATATAAGTATATTCAAATGTAACATCTCCTCTAGAATATTTTTTCTCAACTTCTTCTGGAATTTACTCCTCAACTGCTGGATGGAAATGTTACATGCTGTATCAAAGTTTTTGTTATTAGATGGCATGGGTAATGGTGAATAGGAAAGGATCAAAAAATTCCTCCCTCTGCACATGATAGGCAAAGACTTAGTTTTTTTCCTAATTGCTAGATTTCTTGTTGACTAACTCAAAATGACTTTACTATGTCTTTTAATGGCATTTGGGGCAGGATTCATTATTTTTTCTCCAATTTTGCTGCTCAATTAGAGATTTGTGTTTATACTTCAAAAAGCAATAACAGAATGGTATTGTGTTGTCAAAATTTTAACAGCTCATCATCTTTGATTATTTTCCTACATTTACAGTTACTGATCTGGATTAGGCACAAAACTTCCACCTTCCTTTACATAAAGTTAAAACAAGGTAATTTGAAGGGGTTCTAGCACCTGGACAGATCAATAAAGGCTTATAGCTTGAGGACCAAATAACTGTTGCTCTCAGAGCAAGAATTTATATAAAAAGGTTCTCAAAGAGTTGTACAAATATAATCTCATGTTATCCTTACAATAGCTTTGGCAGGTAAATGCTATTAAAAGTCTTATTTTACAGAGAGGAAACTGAAGCATATAGATGCCAAGTTATTTAACTCAGATTTATACAGCTTAAGTTCCCCCCCCCTTGGGGTTGTTGGATTTGAGGGAAGGGAGTTGTATTTGAACCCAGCTCTTCCTAACTCTAGCTCCAGTGTTTTATCTACTGAGTCACTTAATTGGCTGGTACTTTTTGCATCTTATAAGTATTTTCCATGCTAAGCATTTATATGTCATCTCAATTGATGTTGTTTGAATTTGAACCTTATCTTCAACATTTCTTCTTGTATTTAATACTGTAATTGACCAAAATGCCAAGTTTGAACAGGTAGGAAAACTTAATTTTAACCCAAATAAAAAAGTGACTATCAGAATTAAAGTACACCATAATTGTCAAAAAAAGCAGACTCCCTGAGGCAATTTTTCTAATTGAAGGCTGACTATTTAATTGTCATCTCAGGTTTATTGATGGATTTTCTGCTAAGCCCATACAGTTAGTATAAACTTCTGTCTCAGCAAAAAAACAAAAACAAATAAAAAATATTAACTTGAAACCACAGACAAATGCTCCCCACCCCCTACACACATACAACTCTAAAGAAATATAAGAAATATATGTACTGCATTTCCATACTAAACTGCTGCAAGATAAATTTTAGCACCAGATTTCATTGCTCACTGTCACAAATTGTAGAGCTTCCCTAGGGGCAGTCAACTCATCTTTCTTGCTTTGCTAAAACCTGGAGTTTGGCACAGTTGAGTAAGAGGCAGCTTGTGTATAAAACGAAGTACGATATTTATTCCCAACTGCATCCAGGAGTATATTACTTTAGTATTTCATTAACACAAGTACTTTCTCCACTAATAGAAGCTTTCCCTCCTTTTCCCCTTCCCTCATTCCCATCTTAGTAGATATTTTTTACAACTTAGTGGGCAATTTCTGGAGGCAAGCTATCACTACACATAATGTTTTCCAGCTTTGTGGGACCTGTGAAAGTTTGTGTTTCCCAAGTCTATCCTTCAGGCATCCAGAGTAATATCCACACCATGACTTGCTATGGGAATAGGCTTGAATGAAATGAAAGATGTTAGATTATATTCTAAGTATCTTTAATTTGTCACACACATCAAGTGTAGAAATTCTTACCACCAATATAGATGTAACTAGTCAGTCTCTGACTTCATGTATACATTTTGGAAATTGCTGAAGGCACATAAAACTAGTCTAGAAAACATTAAGATTCTAGACATGAACCCCCATCTTCGTAATTCCAAACCTAGCATATCAACAAGCAAATTATAACCTAGATTGTGCTTCAGTATTAACTCAAATATCTCAAAATATGTCCTCCCTGAATCCTGGCCATTCCATAAGTTCATGTATCCATTAGTCTAAAGTCTGGATGATTCAGTGGCTAACTTCCCACTTTCTAGCATCAAATAACCTCTGCTTAATTTCTCCTTTTGACATCACAGCAGAACTAGGAGTAGGGTAGGGGCTACCTCTTTGACTTTGTCACCCTTACTCCAGTCACTGAGACAAGAGGACCTCTGGCTAGATTGTGCTTTTATCAATTTCAGTAGCTTCAATTATTATTTCGTTGAAGATGATATTTAGATTTATTTATCCATCCCTAACTTCCTGTATAATATTTCCATCTCCCTATGAGACATCTCAAACTGGATAACCTATAGTCATCTAAACTCAACATGTTCAAAACAGAATTAATTATCTTTCCTCCCAAACTGTCCCCATATCTAATATATTACCAAGTTCTGTTGATTTTACCTTTGCAATATTTCTCATATATCCTCACTGCAAGACTACCTATATCTTAGTGCAAGCCATCATCACTCCATACCACCTTTCCAATCTAATCCATCCTTCACTCAGCTGCAAAAATGATTATGCTAAAATTCATGTCCAACCATGGATTCAACCTTCCCTTGTCAATAAAGTATAGTGGCTGACTATTATCTCTAGGATCAAATATAGAATCTTCTGATGACTTACAAAGCCCTTCACAATCTTACCTTTTCCTACCTTCCCAATCTTCTTACATTTAACTCTTTTCCACATACTCTATAATCGAGAGACACTGGCTTTCCTTATTGTTCCAAGTTCATGACACTATCTCTAATCTGTATTTTCTCTGGATGTTTAATTCCTATACCTAGAAAGTTCTCCCTCTTTATCTATTTCAAGCTTCCCTGGCTTCAAGTTTAAGCTAAAATTCTACCTTATGCAAAAAGCCTTTCCTGGTCCCCCTCAATACTAGTGCCTTCCCTCTGAAATTACCTTTGGTTTATTCTGCATATATTTTGAATGTGTGAAGAATTTTGTTCATTGTTTTTCCCTTTAAAACATGAACTCCTTGAGGACAAGGACTATTTTTGTGTTTTTTTCAATCCCCAGAGTTTGGAAAAAGTGCCTGACACATAACAAGTGCTTGTTGATTGGACTTTTTAGGCCCCAGAGGAAAGCCTTGGATCCTTCTAGTTTCCAGTGGCCTAAAAAGGTGTTTGTCTCTGACAGAGAAGCTTTGTGACTAAGACAGAAGATTGGGTTCCTCCCTCTGAATGAACAGGAAAGGGGGTAACTCCCTGCAATAGAAAACAAGGAAAGAGTACAATTAATAAATTTCGAGTAAAAGTTAAATGTTGATCAGATGAAAAAAGGAAATGAATGGCACAACCTGTAAAAGTAGACAGGAGTAGAAATCATATATCTATGGAAAGTAGCAGATGGAGCTTGGAAAAATTGGGGAAACCTTTTGGAATGCATTTCTGGACTTGCCCCTGCTTCCTCAGACAGCTGGAGAGGCCGGGAAGAGGAGGTGAAACTGAAACAGATTCCACTTCCAAGCCCAACCCCCTCATTTTACAGATGAGAAACTGGAGCTCAGAAAGTTACAATGGCTTGCTCTGGGTCACAGAGTCAATGAATTTCTCATTTACTTAAGTAAATAAATGGAGAGAATAATACTTTTCCTAGAATTATTCATAAGAATGTCCTCACAGTCAATGAGAACCTCTAATAGGTGAGGTTTTGCCTTAATTTGTCAGGGCACAAGTTTACACATAACTCCCTAACCCACAACACACCAGCACCTTCAGTTCTCCTTTATGTTTTGTCAACATTATGTGTTGTCCACTCCTAGTATGTAATCTTGAACTGTCTTTGAGTGCTTCAGTTTTGTAAGCCTAGGGCTTAGTACAGTGCCTGGAACATAGTAATTCTCTATCTATTTTATCTTTATTTATTTATATCTTTCCATTCACCTACTGATATTTTCTATCCATTCCTCTCTCTCTTTTTAACCATCTTTCTATATATCTAGTCATTTGCTTATCTACTTATCTCTCTAAAAATTCATTCCTCTGTCACTCAGCTTCTCAAACTATTGTTCATGACCCCATAGGGGGTGTCATAACTGAATGTGGGGATCATGAAATTAATGATTTGTCAATAAATCTTTGATTTGCATTCTTATTTTATATGTCAACATATCCAAGGTCATATAAAAATTTCTCAGGCAAAAAGAGGTCATGAGTGGAAAAAGTTTAAGAAGATTTTCTCTATCATATCTATTTCATGTAAATACAAGATATTGAACTAATATTGATAGAGCCAGAGGAGAAATCAGACCAGACTTTCTAACTTTCTAACTTTTTCTTATTGTAGAGGAGTGTCTTTGAACAAAATTCCTTTTTCCATAATGTTTGGTTGAGTTTGAAGAGAACTTCATTCATTGATAGAAATTCCATGGATTGTATCTTCCAAAAAATTATAAACTTTGTAGCACAGTGATGTTGGCAAGTAACCACTGGACTGGAGTATTCACAATACAATTGGTTTAAAAGAACCAAAGAAAATTTTGGCAGAATTTGGAAGGCTCCAATTGACAGATAAAGATACACTGGGGTGGGGGGCAGCTGGATGGTGCAGTGGATAGAGCACCAGCCCTGAAAGACCTGAGTTCAAATCTAGCCTCAGACACTTAACACTTCCTAGCTGTGTGACCCTGGGCAAGTCACTTAACCCCAAGTGCCTCAGTGAAAAAAAAAAAAAAAAGCAAAAGGAAAAGAACTGAGAATAAAGGTTAACTACATCTAGACCATACTGGGAGTATGGATGTAGGTTGTAAGATTTGGTTTGGCATGAATGTAGATGGCAAAGACTTGGAAATGTTGGGATCTAGCCTGCACATTTGGCTATCCTAAAGGCCTGATTCCTACAGATTAACATTCTTTAACTAATTAGACAATCTTCTGGTGCAAAGAGAAAGCATTTATTCAGTCCTTGCAAGGAGAGGCCCAAGAACACCCGGGCAGACATAGGTTCTCTCAGCTCCCAGCTCCCAGCATGTGTCTGACCTGAGAAGCCAGAAATAATAAAGCTGGTT
The DNA here is from genome assembly GCA_023553655.1 of Myrmecobius fasciatus. Taxonomy (NCBI): domain Eukaryota; kingdom Metazoa; phylum Chordata; class Mammalia; order Dasyuromorphia; family Myrmecobiidae; genus Myrmecobius; species Myrmecobius fasciatus. The sequence goes on from JAJPUD010003863.1 coordinate 17,043, forward strand.
AAATAACAAAAAACCCAAGTAGCTTTTTATTGGGTAGACTAAAAAGGAAGTAGCCATTTTTAATCAATGGTCACCAATTTTGTCTGCTCCCTATTGGTCAGGTCACTTCCTGTCATTTCCTGAAGCTCACATGACTTCCTGCAACTTGGGGCCTAAGGTCCAACCTACTCCATCTCATAGACTCTTTCAGAAAGCTTCACCTCACGTCCGGGGGTGGAGCCATGGTGGTGGAGATCAGACAGGAGTCTCTGTAACCTCCTCTAACCTCCCCTCAAACCAACAACATATGAAGCCTCTAGACTGATTCTGAAGCAAAAAAATCCACAACATCTGGAGAACAACACGTTTCTAGAAGAGGATACTCTGGAAGAACCTCAAAACAGGTCTGTTTTAATTGGGCAGGGGGTCTACTGAACCCAGACTGCAGCACAGGGAGACCGGGACAGAGAGCTGGAACAGGGAGCTGGAACAGGAGTCACAGGAGTGGGAGCATTGTGCTTTTCACACACCTGGGAGTCTTCTGTGGGCCTCTTGGAACAATCTGTCCTGATTGTGGGCAGGTGGTTTGGAGGGTCTGCCTTTTGAGGGGGATAGATTGTGAACCACTGAACCCTTGATGAGCATTGGACCTAGCTGCCATTACACAGCACCATAAAGCAATCAATCAAACAACAGGACTGATAAGCACCAGAAATAATTCAATCAGCGGAGCTGCCCAGTACCTGAAATAATTCAATCAGCAGAACCACCCCAGGGTGAACTAAAGCAGAACTGCCCAGCACCTGACATAATTCTTTTTTTTTTTAATATATTTATATTTATTTATTTATAACATATGTATGGGTAGTTCCCCAACCTTGATCTTTACAAAGCTTTCCAATACAAATTTTACCCCCAGTCTCCTCCCCTCCCCTAGATGGCAGGAAGTCCACTACATGTTAATAATGTTGAAATGCTTGAGAAATTATGCAAGAAAAATCCTATCTACAAGAAAAAAAAGAATCGGAGAAAGGCAACACAATGCAAGCAAATGTCAATAGAGATCATGAAAATGTTACGTTGTGGTCCATATTTCATGTCCCTCTTTCTGGGTGTATATGGTTTTCTTCAGTGAACAACTGGAACTGGTTTGAGACAATTCTTTATTGCAGAGAGCCATGTCCATCAGAAATGATCATCATGTAATACTGTTGTTGCTGTGCATGATGATCTCCTGGTTCTGCTCGTTTCACTCGGCATCAGTTCATGCAAGTCTCTCCAGGCCTCTCTGAAATCGTCCTGCTGGTCGTTTCTTATACAACAATAATATTCCATAACATTCATACACCATAATTTATTCAGCCACTCTCCAATTGATGGGCATCCCTTCAGTTTCCAGTTTCTAGCCACTACAAAAAGGGCTGCCACAAACATTCTTGCACATGTGGGGCCCTTTCCCTCCTCTAAGATCTCTTTGGGATATAGGCCCAGTAGAAACACTGCTGGGTCAAAGGGTATACACAGTTTGACAACTTTTTGAGCATAGCTCCAAATTGCTCTCCAGAATGGTTGGATCTGTTCACAGTTCCACCAACAATGTATTAGTGTCCCAGCCCTCCCACATCCCCTCCAACATTCATTGTTATCTTTTCCTGTCATTTTAGCCAATCTGACAGGTGTGTAGTGGTATCTCAGAGTTGTCTTAATTTGCATTTCTCTGATCAATAGTGATTTGGAGCAACTTTT
>JAJPUD010003863.1:29332-55738 GCA_023553655.1 Myrmecobius fasciatus
ATAAAGATGGCAATACTACCTAAACTAATCTATCTATTTAGTGCTATACCAATCAAACTCCCAAGAGATTATTTAACTGACCTAGAAAAAATAACAACAAAATTCATCTGGAAAAACAAAAGGTCAAGAATTTCAAGGGGATTAATGAAAAAAATGCAAATGAGGGTGGCCTAGCTGCACCAGATCTAAAACTATATTATAAAGCAGTGGTCACCAAAACCATTTGGTACTGGATAAGAAATAGAGTAATGGTTCAGTGGAATAGGTTAGGTTCACAGGACAAAATACTCAATGACAATTGTAATCTAGTGTTTGATAAACCCAAAGACCCCAGTTTTTGGGATAAAAACTCACTATTTGACAAAAACTGCTGGGATAATTGGAAACTAGTATGGAAGAAATTAGGCATTGACCCACACCTAACACCATATACCAAGATAAGGTCAAAATGGATTCATGATCTAGGCATAAAGAATGATATTATAAACAAATTGGAACAATGTAGGATGGTTTACCTCTCAGACCTGTGGAGGGGGAAGGAATTTGTGACCCAAGAAGAACTAGAGGTCATCATTAATCACAAAATAGATAAGTTTGACTATATCAAGTTAAAAAGTTTTTGTACAAACAAAATTAATGCAGAAAAAATTAGAAGGGTGGCAGTAAACTGGGAAAATATTTTTACATCCAAAGATTCTGATAAAGGCCTCATTTCTAAAATATATCGAGAATTGACTCAAATATATAAGAATTCAAGCCATTCTCCAATGGATAAATGGTCAAAAGATATGAACAGACAATTTTCAGACGAAGAAATTGAAACTATTTCCGGTCACATGAAAAGGTGCTCCAAGTCACTATTGATCAGAGAAATGCAAATTAAGACAACTCTGAGATACCACTACACACCTGTCAGATTGGCTAAAATGACAGGAAATGATAATGATAACTGTTGGAGGGGATGTGGGAAAACTGGGACACTGATACATTGTTGGTGGAACTGTGAACGGATCCAACCATTCTGGAGAGCAATTTGGAGCTATGCTCAAAAAGTTATCAAACAGTGCATACCCTTTGACCCAGCAGTGTTTCTACTGGGCCTATATCCCAAAGAGATTTTAAAGGAGGGAAAGGGCCCCACATGTGCAAGAATGTTTGTGGCAGCCCTTTTTGTAGTGGCAAGAAACTGGAAATTGAAAAAATGCACATCAATTGGAGAATGGCTGGATAAATTATGGTATATGAATGTTATGGACTATTATTGTTCTGTAAGAAATGACCAACAGAAGGATTTCAGAGAGGACTGGAGAGACTTGCATGAACTGATGCTGAGTGAAATCAGCAGAACCAGGAGAACATTATACACAGCAACAAGACTATACGATGATCAATTTTGATGGACATGGTTCTCCTCATCAATGATGTGATTCAAACCAGTTGTTCTGCGATGAAGATAGTCATATACATCCAGAGAGAGGCCTGTGGGAACTGAGAGTGAACCACAACACAGCATTTTACCGCTTTCTGTGAATATTTCCATGCATTTTGTTTTCCTTCTTAGGTTGTTTTTTTCCTTCTTCTCTTTCTAGATCTGATGTTTCTTGTGCAGTAAGATAACTGTATAGATATGTATACATGTATTGTATTTGTCATATGATTTATCCTATTTAGCATGTATTAGATTACCTGTCATCTAGGGGTGGGAGGTGGGGGGAAGGAGGGGAAAAGCTTGGGAAAAAAAGTTTTTGCAAAGGTCAATGTTGAAAGGTCACTCATATGTTTTGTAAATAAAAAGCTTTATATATATATAAAAAAAAAAACAAAAAAAAAAAAGAGAAAGCTTCACCTGGTCTCACTCTGTCCCCCATCTTTTTCATACATTTGAAGATTTCTTACCCCAATCCTGATATTTTTCTTTCAGTAGGGCATCTTTGCTACCTAGGCCTTTGGGCTGGTCATTCTCTTCAGTATTAACTGTAACCTGCCCTCTACCATTTAGAACCAACACCTGCACATCAGTAGAAGCTTTCAGGAACCATTTTAGCCAAGACATCTGGAACTATTCTAGTGATTAAGTGGGTGACAGGATATTAATTCTTAAAGCAATGAGCAGGAATCAGAGACCCCACTTCCACCAACTCCCACTATCTATCTTGGAAACTCAGTCATTACAGACCAACAGATGGGCATATGGCAGCCATAGAACTACAGCATTATGGAGGCCTCAGGGCCCTTGTCACATCATTCCCACCTAAAGTAGCCCAGACCCAGATTCATTTGGGACAAATGTCTCATCTTCTGGAACTGCTTCAGAGTGACAAGGGACGGTAAAGCTGGCCCTACCCAGTGGGATCCGGACTGAAGAAGGGAGACAAATGACTTGTAGGTAATCTCAGCAGCATCCAGCGCAGAATGTCAGAATCAGGTCTCAGATGATTTCAAGTTGACCAAGTGTTTGGAATTTCAGGACACAGTCTGGAAGAAGTAACTTTTACAAGCATATTAAAAATGTAAGGACCAAATATGAGCAAAAGAAAAAGAATAAATAAAAGTGCAGTTAATATGGAAGTTACTAGGCCTTTTTAACAGTTCTTTAAGACTTTACATGCCTGGGAGCTATGTAAGGGAATGCAGGAGTCAGGAGCTAGGGAATTAAAGGTGCCATAGTCAGGAGCAAAGGGGCAGCTGATCTGTAAGACTGTTTCCCTTCACCTGCAGTGAATTCCCCTTCCTTTAGGAAACAACAGAAACCTCTCTAGGTCCAGAGACAGCTCGCTGTAATTGTTCCTCTGCATACTTAATTGGGAATTGTTTAAATCCCCTTTCTTTCCATATAATCCCCATGATCATGCAAAACATGAAAAATGTATTTGATGTCAGTATAGATCTTTGAGAAGTAAGCAAGGGAGTCTAGGATAGGGTTCCAGAGACCCCTAGTACCTAGCCCTGCCTCCCATCAATGTTCAGTGTAAAAAGTTCTAGGAAGGATATTAGTTTAGCTTTCAGGGTCCTAAAAACCTTGGTCTGATCAGGATGTGCTAAGATTATCTTCTTCCTCTCCCATTGAGCAAAAGGGAAGGTAGGAGGTGGCCCCAAATACTTAGGCAAAGTGGGACTTCAGACAAAAAACGTCTAGCCCCAGGAAGCATAAGAGTTAAAGACTTTATAGCAATAACCAGAGAAGCCTCCAGGGCTGGGCTGAAAATCAGAATATACTTGTATTGTGCCTCATCTCTTCCACTGATCACTTGCTCTGATTACATAAATTTTCATAAGAAGAAAAGGTAGGGACATGATTTAAATAGTCCTTCAAGTCTTGACCTGAGAGCACACACATAATACAGGATGAAGCATGCTTAACTCATCCAGGTTTGCTTCAGGTAATTGTCCCAGTTTTCAATTAATCATGTAATAACAATTTCATCTTAAGGCAGATTCATGAATAATCAGGTGGATTTTTATTCAAAAGAACACCACTGGGAAACTGAGTCAGAAGGATCCCACCTTGAGAGGCCAAGGCTGTCCTCACAACTCTTCCCAGATACTAACTTCCACCTGTAACAATTTAGGATCACATTCTTCTGAGTAGCTTGTTGCATATTCCTTTCAGATGGTGGATCACTGGCTTGATGATTTATCAGACACTCATACTTGAATTTAAAACTCCAAATAATATCAGCTACAGTCCCAAGAGATTTATCTCCAATAGCAATTCTCATTAATCAAAGCTTCAGGATCACACATCCTAAGTAGGTACTATGACTTTACATTGATATCAGTAAGAGATTCATCCTAGAAAGTTCACAGCTCATCTTTCATATCTAAGTCGATGATTTTAAGTTCAAAATTGCACAAAGCATTTTGCTTTTAAAATGTTCAATACATAGAAAAATTCTAAACTGCATATTGTCTATAGCAAGAACATGTTCAAAGGGACAAGACAAAAACTATTATCTTCGGAGTCCCTTTAAATAATGGGTACAGCTTTAAGATGACTCAATACAATCAATTAAAACTCATACAAAATATAGACTATATCCTGATTTCACACAAAAGAAACTTATCAGAATTAACATTAATAATTCCTTTATTCTGAAAAAAATATATTAATTCAACTTCTTCCAATTGAGGAGTCCCTATAAAGTTTTTGGAAATATAAATAACAGGTACAACACCATTCAGGGGCTTTAGATCCATATAAAAACAAAAATCTTATAAACAATTATTCATACTCATCAAATCAGGTTAAAATTCTGCTCTAGGAACTTCAAGAAAGCTACAGATCACATTTGTTATCATATTCATTAAACAAGGAGACCATTATGTACTTAAATAAATATTAAAGAATTTGCTGAAGACAGATGGAGACCTTGGTAATCACTTTCAGATATCTTGCAGTTCTAACAAATCTCTTAAAAGTTTCTCATATTGCTAAACAGTGGAATCTTTGATACTGCATCAAAAATGACTTTGCCTTAAAGCAACCATAAACTTGAAAAATAAAAACAATCATTCAATTATTAACAACATGTAAATGTAAGTTATTCCTTTAAGCAATAAAAACAATGTTTCAACCAGCAGGAGGAAGGAGTAAACTCCAAAGAGTGCAGTTTGTTTTAAGTTTTAAGAAGCAGCCACACCCAGGGGAGAAGAAGTGAATTAAACTTTCACCTTTCTCTTACTCCTTCCTCCATTCCACCTTGCTTGGGACAATCCCACTTCATAATAGCTAACTCTTTTTAGGATGCCAAGTTTCCCCAGATCTAGCCTGACAGCCAAGGACATACCCCAACCTTATGGGGGTGTCTCCTTTCTTCTAAAAAATGGCAAGTTTCATTAAAAGCTTGTTCCTTTCCATAATAAATTACTTTTTACCAAAGATAATGGCCAAGGTAAATTCTCCACATGACCGAACCCCAACTTTGGTGACTATCATCATCTGGTTTCCACCTAGCCCATGAAATACAGATCAATTTTTAGGTTTCAAAATCACAACAGTAACCCCAAGTAATTTAATTAGCAATTTCACAATTTTCAAAAGAGATAGCCAAATAGACATAGCATAGCCTATCATCAAAATGGATAGGAATCTCATTTAATTTACAGTAGTTTCCAATTTTAACATACACACCAATTAAAAAGATATTTTAAAAATCAATACTTTACCTCGGGATGTTCTGACTAGATGTTCCATTCAAACTATCAATTACTTTTGCAAATTAATCTTTCTTGTACTTTGTCTTTAAAATCACCTCTTCTTTTTTTTGTAAGCTTTAAGATTCACAATTAAATAACTTTGGACCCAATTTCATAAAACTTATACATATATCCAGTAGAGCTGAAAAAATTTAAAGCATAGTTCATAATTTTTACAAATTACCCAATATACATTTTAGAAAGCAAAATACTATCTAATTAGAGGATACAAATATGTGACCTCCCCCTAAAATAAAATATCATAACTTTGTTTTAATCAATGTTTCTAGCAAACAAATTTCTAAGATCTTTTGCTTAAAGTAAAATAATTCACAATTCTATCAGAAACCATTTAATAAGGATTGTTTCATATAATTGTTAAGACCTAGGGTCTCACTTTTCTTGCCCTAGAGAACTCTAAGCCTAGAGATCATATGACTTCCTGCAACCTGGGCCTAAGGTCTGACCTACTCCATCTCATAGACTCTGAGATAGCTTCATCTGGTCTCACTCATCCCCCTTCTTTTACCAAATCCCAATCTTGGATTACTCCCACCAACTACTTCCTCTTCTGTTCTTATTCCTAAACTTAAATCAAACTGGAGGAAGTAAGAGTCCATTAAAACAGAGGTTCAAACACTCAGAACTAGAGGAACCATTTTAAAATGGGATTGGAAAATGCTTAACAAAATAAATAAAAATACAATAAACCATACATAGATAAGCACTTGATTTTCTAACTCAACTTATTAAGGCCACCAGGGATCCTTAAGTATAGTTTAGTGACCTGGATTTCTATTTGATATTAACCATTCCTGCACTGCAAAATGAGGTCTAAGTCCCACTGAGCTTTTACCATAACCTCCCTAATTGATTCTCTACTCTCTCACTTCAGGAACACTTCCAAACTTTCTCCTGTCACTTAGCTCTCCTTTCCACCTTCTTATTTGAGAGTCTCACTTCATACATTACTAAGAAAGTTTAAGCCCTTTGCTATGAAGCTTTTCTTTGACCTTTCTCCTCATCTCAAAGCCTGTCAACATCATCTCTTCACTCCAATCTTTTATAAAGAAGTGACCCATCATTTCTGAAGGTTATTCCCCCTATAAATACCCTTGATCCCATCAGCTCCCATTTTATTACGCAGATTTGTTCCCTTTTCATTCTTTCTTTATCTAATTCTTAATCTCTATAAAAATTTCCCCCTGCTGTCTACAAATCTGCCATATATCCCTCAATTTTAAGATCATATCCTCTCTGCTAGCTTTTGCCTCATGTTTTTTTCTCTGTCACAGTGAAACTCTTTGAAAAAACAAATGGTGTCTATATTTGTTACCTCCACTTTCTCTTGTTTCACTCTGAAATATGAATTCTGACTTCACAGATACATATTGAAGACAGGGAAGCTTCCAAGAGAGTGATTTACAAAGAGAAGGCAGACCTATGATTACTAATAGGAATCTTCTGTCCATTTCAATCTTCTGTTTAATTTGAGGAGATTTGGGGAAGTATAGGGGAATGACACTACCCCATCACAGACTCCACTTGAATGACAGTGTTTGCATATATACCTGATAGGAGGCTGGGCATTGTCTTTCAAGAAAAGGAACAATGTTGAACAAAAGTAACAGAAGAGAGAAGAAAATGCCTAGAGAGCCAACATCTCATATAGATTTCAATAGTGATGATTAGAGGCAGCTGATTCAATACCTGCCTGAGATTTCAATGATTGTTTGATGGTCACTTCTCTAAAAAGTCCAGCTCCCAGTGCTGCATTTATGATGAAAGTCAGAACTGTATCTCTCTAGGCTGTCACCATGGCTAAGAAACTATTCCTGAAATTGGTTTTTAACACTTTGACCTGAACAACTTTTTGTACGTCTCTTCCAAAGTACTGAGGATGTAATTTCAGGGAAACAGGTGATACAGTGTTTACTGCCTGATTTTAATTCTCTTGTTAATTAACTTCCATTTATTATACGTAAGTATTCTTTTGCACTGTTGTGATGCCTTCTATGTGGGTGACTGGCTGAGGGAAGATGGGAACTTCTGATCAAATAGAATATATATCCAAACAGGTTATAGATAACCTGTATATCTGTATATATGTAACCTGTATGTATAACTTATAGATAGGTGTTAGTACCAATGAGGGATGCTATACTTAAAAAAAACATCATTAGAAATATAAAGTATTTACTTCTGGAATTCTGAAGCTAGTAAAGCATTGGTAAACTTTTTAAGGCTTTCACTATGGTAGGGCTATGAGGCTTGATCTTAATCCCCAATGTATTCCTCATTTTGGATGCTATAAGGCACCACCTGGTTGCTTTGCAGAGAACTCTTAGCTTGTGTTGATTTTTTTCCAAAGTGAAAAGAAATAATCCTAGTACTGTCCTTGAAAAGTAAAATCAAGGAAACCACATTGTTTAAGCAAATTCTCTGCTAAGAGTTGGGGGTGGTATACTGGGATTTAAATACCAGAGGTGTTGTTGGCAGCTTGGGCTTGCATATGCAGCACTGTTTGGGATGCTCATATGGTCCATGATGATGCTGTGCCTACTACTGACAGGGCCATCTGTTCTGTGCTTTATACAGAGTAATGGAATTTACACTGCCCTCTCCAAATGAGCACCTGGGCATGTCCATTACACCCATGCCCAAGTCTCAGGTCCTGGCTCCTCTCCTCCCTGCTCTCACATCAAACACTCCATGGGTACTGCATTTGAGATTTTATATACCCTCAGCAAATACAACTAGTTCAGAGTGTCTGAGGACACTCTGTTTACCATAAAGGGAACTACTATCAGTTTCTCCTTTTTTTCCATAGAGAACTAAGAGGGAGCTAAGTGAAAGAGAAACCAACAGTCAACTCAGGTAAAGCAAGTAGTAGTTGGGTGATGAGATTAATGTTTTAGTAACAGCTGATATCAATCATAAAACCAAACCTACTAAAAAAACATGCTAGAGAAATGTAAGACTATACATGCAGATATACACATACATGTATAGATACACACATACATAGTATATATGTGGGGGGTATGGAAAGAAGAAAGAAAGGGAGAGGAGAGAGAGAGAGAGGAGGAGGAGGAGACAGAAGAGAGACAGACAATCAGAGAGAGAGAAACACGACAGAGAGACAGAGACAGACAGAGAGACAAAGACAGAGAGGAAGGAGAGAGAGAGAGGGAAGAGACAGACAGAGAGAATCAGAGAGGCACACACACACAAGACAGTCAGACAAAGAGAGAGACAGACAGACAGACAGAGAAAGGAATGAGAGAAAGGGAAGAGAGAGAAAGGGAAGAAAGACAGAGAGAATCAGACCAACAGACAGACAGAAAGAGAGACAGAGACAAAGGAAAGAGAGACAGAGACAGAGAAACAGAGAGGAAGGAGAGAGGGAAGAGAATGACAGACAGAGACAGACACACACACAAGACAGAGAGAGAAAAAGAGAAAGGAAGAAGAGAGAGAGAGTGGGAAGAGAGATAGAGAATCAGCGAGAGAGAGAGAGAGACATCAAAAGAGAGAGACAGAGACACACACACAGATGAGAGAATCAGAGACAGAGAGACAGAGACAGAAACAGAGATAAAGGGAAGAGAGAGAGAGACAGAGAGAGGAAGGAGAGAGAGAAGAGACAGACAGACAGAGAAAGGAAGGAGAAAGAGGGAAGAGAGACAAACAGAGAGACAGACAGAGAATCAGAGAGAGATACAGGACAGAGAGACCGAGAGAGAGAAACAGAGAGACAGAGAGAGACAGACAGACAGAAAATCAAAGACACACACACACAAGAGAGAGAGAGACAGAGAATCAGAGAGACATAGACACAAGACAGAGAGAGAAAGGAATGAGAGAGACAGAGAAAGAGAGAGGAAGGAGAGGGAAGAGAAAGACAGACACAGAGAATCAGAGAAAGAGACAGGAAGGAGAGAGAGAGGGAAAAGAGAGAAAGGGAAGAGAGACAGAGACAGAGAGACACACAGAGAGAATAGATTTAGAGCTGTAAATGACTTTGGTGATTCCCTAGTATGAAAGTCAGGAACACCTGAATTTAAATTTGACCTCAGATGCATATTAGCTGTGTGATTCTGGGCAAGTGACTTAACCTCTGTCTGACATAGTTTTCTCTGTTGTAAAATGAGAATAATACTATCTCAAGGTTTAATAATATCACAAGGTTGTTGTAAAAATTCAGTGAGATATTTTTCAAATGTTTTGCACTCCCTCATCCCCTGCTAACCCACTCCAACTAAAAATCTAACAGGAAGTCATGTGCATTTGGGAGTAAGCAAGATAGAACCCTACTTACATGCTCCACAAGTCACCCATACTCTCTAGCCATGGACCTGAGCAGTTCTTCCGTAGGGCTGTTGACCCTGTTATGCATAATGAGTCATGCTATCCTCTTCTGCTTCTCCCATCCCATTTTGTACCAATAATGGAGTTGGCCTGATCCCTGCTCTCAGGGAAGCAAAATTCATGGACAAAGTACAGATTTTCAGAGACAAGCTGATCGAACATGCTAGGAGTAAAATTTTTAAATAATTTCATTACCTTGGAGGTTTTACTTTGTGTTATCTTAGGTTGTATAATGCACACTGACAGTTTTGTCTTCTCTAATATTATCTAGTTCAGTGTGTAAATGCCTAGAGAATAGAGATTCAGTCTGATTAAAATAATTGGTGTTCTTCCAGTCATCTGGAAAATCCTTCCCAAAGCAGACATTACCATGTTCAATTGCAGAAATGAGAAGAGTATTTAAAGGACTTGTCCATCTGTAGACACATCCTGTCTCTTTCAGAAACTAAGGAACTGTAGAACTCAGCAAAGGAGAATTTAGGAGATAATAGAGAAAGGTTGCTTAAGAAAAATTAGTCTATACCACACATTGATTCTCTATAGAAAGTGACTAACCATTTAGGCCTCAAGCCACCTGAAAATCTCAAGTACAGGTTCAATAAAAGGTAAGAAACAATGCAAAATTATTATAAGCTCTAAGAAGGAAAAGAGTTATGTATTCATGAAGTTTAAAATGAGTGTCACACAGTGTCCTTTACTTCCATTCTCACATAGCTTCATTCATGTGAAGGTAGCCTCTTATATCATAGGATTTTTAGGAAATCTCTATCCAAACACACATATTATGTTAATATTAAAATACAAGTATTAGCTGGGAAGGTTAAAATACTAGGATATAAATCATTAATATCTTAGCTTTTAGTCCATCAGTGTCAGATCACATCTGTGATGCACTTGTAAGAGCCTCTTTTCTCATTCATAAAATGAAGAGGTTGGAGCAGAAGGCCTCTAAGGTCTCCTTCAGCTAGGTCTAGGATTATATGTTCTAAAACAAAAGAGGGGATTTGACTCAAAGATGCCCAAGGTCCCTTCTAGCTCTAATATACTCTTATTCTAGTTTATAGCAACATTTCTTCCTATGATTAGGGGACTTGACATAGAATTTGAAGGGAAGAATCAGACACGGATCATTTTTCCTGCAAACCCCAGGAATCAGAGAGAAGTAATGTTTGGCAATGGCAAGAATGCATGTGCTGGTTCTGACTCCTCAGTCTCCTCTTATGTAAAATAGGGTGTAGAACTAAATGACTTCTCCCATGTGTTCCAGACCTAAATTTATAATTGCATGATGAATCAACCAACAAGCATGTCTGAGCCAGTGAGAACAGAGTTTAATGACACTGAATCACTAAATTCTAAGTTCATTCCAATAAATTGTCATTAAATAAAAAAGTGTGGGACTTCATTAACAACTTCTGATTCTTTTAATTCTTTCTGAAAAGATTGATTCTAATTCACAGGTCAGAGATCAGAGATGCAATTGTCTAAATATCTGATGCTTAAGATCTCTAGAGCTTTTGTAGGGACTGAAAAATTGGTGGAAAGAAGGTCATTTTCTCAATAATTCTGGAAGATTCAATAAGCAAGAACAAATATAGAGAATTTCAAATGGTACAGAAGCTGTAGTCATTTGCAAGATATTGGCAGTCCCATGCAAATCAACTTGAGAAGCAGCAATTATGAATTCAAAGGCTGTTTTAATGCATAATAACATGAAAAAGAATGTAAACCTAAGAGGCTTCACTAATTACACACAAAACCATGGTAATAGATTCATCCGTATTTAGGTATGCAATAGTCCTGGAAAAATTAGCCAAAATATTGTATCTTCCCCAAAATACTGCATCCTTAATCAAATTTCTCATATACTTTTATTTGGATCTCTTTTCATTTATCACATTCCCCTTTGTAATATTATTATTTGTATGCATGTCTTTCTCCTGTTAACAATAATAGCTAACATTTATGTAGTACTTATCTCATGCTGGACATTATACTAAGTACTTTACAGATATCACATTTGATTTTCAGAAGAGCCATTTGAAGTGGGTGCTATTATTATCCCCATTTTACAGATGAGAAAACTGATAATGATAAAGGTTAAGTGGCTTATGTAAAGTTACATGGCTAGTAAGGATCTGAGGACACATCTGAAATTAGATTCAGCACTTTATCCACTGTAACCCCTGCTGCCATTAAATTAAAAGCTACTTGGCAGGGATTATGTATCTTTGTGCTTAGTTCAGTGCTTTAGGCAATGTGAACTGCTAGTAAATGGAAGGAATTAAAGGGTTATGCATAGAGAGGTATGCTAGGAAATGTTTAACATCTGACTCTGGGAGGAAGAGGGTTGGAATGTGCTAATAACTTTTCTATTTAATTTTCATCCTTTCCATTTTCTCTATCACTCCCCTAAGTCTAGAAAATCAACAAAATAATAAATCCAGTCCTGACTGAAAACATTTGATGATTTCTGAGGCAAAAAAAAAGTTTACATTAAACATTTAACAATTGCCTCTGTGCAATTTTCAGGTGAAAAAATTAAAACCATTTCTAGTCTATGGAAAAATACTCTGAATTACTATTGGTCAGGGAAATGCAAATAAAGACAACTCTGAGGTACCATTACATACTTTTCAGATTGGCTAAGAGAATGATGAATATTGGAGAGGATGTGTGAAAACTGGGACACTAACACATTATTGGTAGAGTTGTGAACTGATCCCACCATTCTGGAGAACAATATGAAAGAGCTTTGTATGTCTACTGGGCCTATATGCCAAAGAGAAAAAAAATTGGGGAAAAGGGTCCACATATGCAAAGAACGTTTATAGCAGCCCTTTTTTGTGGTGGCAAGGAACTGGAAACTGAGTGGATGCCCATCAGTTGGAGAGTGGCTGAATAAATTATGGTATATGAATGTTATGGAATATTATTGTTTTATAAGAAACGACCAGCAGGATGATTTCAAAGAGACCTGGAGAGAATTGCATGAATTGAAGCTGAGTGAAGCAAATAGAACCAGGAGATCACTGTACACGGCAACAAGATTATATGATGATGAATTCTGATGGATGTGGTTCTTTTCAATAGCAAGGTGTTTTAGGCTAGTTCTACTGGTTTTGAGATGGAGTCATCAGCACTCATAGAGAGGACTGTGAGAACTGAGTGTAGATCACAACATAGCATTTTCACTTTTATTGTTTGCTTGTATTTTGTTTTCTTCTTATTGCTTTTCCTTTTTGATCTGATTTTTCTTGTGCAGTATGATAATTGTGGAAATATGTATAGAAGAATTTCACATATTTAACACATATTGGATTACTTGCCAACTAGGGGAGGGGGTGGAGGGAAGGGACAAAAAAAATTGTAACAAGGTTTTGCAAGGGTGAATGTTGAAAAATATCTATACATATAATTTGAAAATTAAAAGCTTTGATGATTTATTAAAAATGTTCTCTATTTTCTTAGAGAGAACAAAATATATTAAAATATTTTAAAACAATAACATGCATGTATTGTTTGAAATATGTCAATATTTATATTGATATATTTATTAATATGTTTAATGCACATTTTATGATACAGGAGTATATATGCATACTCTATAAACATCAAATGTGTTAGTTACATAATAAAGATAACGTAAGTAATACATTATGTTAAATAAGAAATGTATGTATAACACGCAATTTAATAAAAACAACACAAAAACAAAGAAACAAAAAATTGGCCCTGACTTCAGGTCAGCACTTGTATGCATGAATGATGTTATTATCTCTGTGTTATCACTGTAAAATATGAAGAACCATAATCATCTCTATCCATTTATCTGAATAGTTATAATTTGAGACTTATGTACTAAAGACTGAACTTGTAATCATAAAAATAAAATAAATAGGGATTATAACAATAACTTACAATTCTGTTGAAGTCTGGCCAACTTGAAAACTTTACTTACTAAAGTAACTGAGACGTCTGAGACAGAGGAATAAGATTGAATTGCATAGGTATGTGAGTACTGCTTCAGTTGGTCATATTTTGTTAGAGGACTCCTTTTTCCTAATAATCTTATAAACTTGTAGAGCTAAAAAAGTACAGAATCTTATACAACATAAAAAATTATTATCCTTGGAAATTGGGCTTTCATGAATTACATCCTAGCTAATGAATTTATTAAGAGATGTGTATGGACATTAGTCCAAATTGTGATCCATATAGATCTTAAGAGTTGTCTAATGGATGTAACAGCCAAGAGTAATTATCAATTAATGAATTAGAGTTCTGTTCCAAGCTCTCGCTAAGTATAATCATTTGTCAATTTATGTCTGTGATACTCTGAATATGGAGTCTAGGACCTTGCCATGTAAGTGAAAATAAAAGTATATTATCAATAACCAGAGTCTATGTTAGTAAAGGGAGGTTATCATAGAATATTAAAAGTAGAAAGATCTTTAGTTAATAATAGCTAATCCTAGATAGTTTTTTTCCTAAGATTTGTAAAATATTTTACACGTTATCTCATTGGACCCTTACAGCAACTTCAAAAGGCAAATATTACCATGTTACAAGTGAGGAAACTGTGACTGAAAGGTTATATGACTTTCTGGGGACCACTTAGCTATCAAGCATTATAATGCTGGAGGCCTTCCCCATATCAAATAATAGGTGGCACAATAAATAGAGCATTAGAACTAGGGTTAGGAAGGCCTGCGTCAGACTTTAGACACTAGCTGTGTGACCCTGAAATGTCATTTAACCTTAATTTCTTCATCTGTAAAATGAAAATAGTAATACCTCTTACCTCCCAGGATTTTGTGAGAATAGATGAAATAAGAATTACAAGTCTCTTAGGACAACATCTAACACAGGGTAAGCACCTTAAATGTTAACTATTATTACTGTGTAACTAATCAGTAAACATTTATTAAGTGCCTACTATATGGGAGGCATTGTGCTACACACTAAGATATATAAGAGGAAAAAGAATCCCTACTGTCAAGGAGTTTACAATCTAACGTGAGAAAACATGCAAATAAATAATGATAATAAATAATTCAAAGCAAGCTGGATATAGGATAAATTATTAATTTATTGATTTTGGGTAAGAAAAACTAAAATTAAAATAGAATTGAGAGATTGGAGAAAGCTTCCACTAAAGGATGGGATTCTACCTGGAATCTGAAGAAAGCCATCGAGGTCCTTAGTCAAAACAAAGGAGGGAGAGCATTCCATGACTAGAGGCCAGCCTGAAAAAAATGGCCAGAAGGTGAGGAATGAATTGTCTTGTGTGAAAGAGCCAGAAGATCAAGGTCACTGGACCGAAGATTATGTGCTGGAGAGTAAACTGAATATACAAGGATGCCCTTAAGGTCTCTCAAGAACTTTAGAATTGATTGTATGAAATCATATAAACGAAGGACAACAATCAACCAACCAACCAAGAATATAAGAGGTGGCCAGGTTAGGAAGGGCTTTGAATGCCAAACAGCATTTTACATTTGCTCCTAGAGGCAATAGGGAGCCACTACAGTTTATTAGGTTGGAGAGTGACACTATTAGGCTTTTTTGGGAAAATTAGTGACTGAATGGAAGATGGATTGGAAACGATGGATGGATGGATGGGTAGGTGGATGGATGGATGAATACAGCATACTATTACAAAAGTCCAGGCTTGAAATGATGAGGACTTGAACCACAGTGGTGTCAGTGGACGAGGAGAGAAGGGGATGCATTAGAGAAATGTTGTTATGAGGCTTGACAACAAATTGAATGGTGTAGAAAGTACACAAGAGAGACTAAGGATTCCTAGGCTGGGAGCCTGAGAGAGACAGTGTTTTTAGTTAATTTCTTAAAATCTCCTTTGGCTTATTTTAGGTTTATTTGTTTGCTTTCTAATTGTTTTAAATGAATGTTTAATTAATCCTTTTTTCTATTTTGTTCATGTAATTTTATAGGGATGTGGTTTTTCTCCTAAGGATTGATTTAGCAGCATCTGAGAGAGTTTTGTAGGTTGCTTCATGTTTATCATTTTTCTTTCATAAAATTACTGGTTTTCTATATTGGATCGCCTCCTGTCTTAGGGAGGGGGCTTGCAAGGGAGGGAGGGAGGAGAAAATTGGAAAGTCAAAATCTTTAAAAAATGAATGTTGAAAATCATCTTTACATGTAATTGGAAAATAATGTAATATTAAAATTAAATTAAAAAATAAAATTATTCTTTTATCTACTTATTACTTAAGATTTCATTTTTGCAACCATTGCAATCTGTCTTGTTTGTGCTACCTAATTACTATTGTATCTGTTATGATTTGAAAAAGGATTGTTTATTTTTTCTGTTTTTTGACATTTACTTGTACTAGTTCTACGATCTAATATATGACAAGCTGTTTTTAAAATTCCATATTGCTTAAAAATACAAATATTATCTACTTGTCTCAATTACAAGAAGCCATAAGACTTATTGCTAAGGTTTGATTTTTGTTGTTATTGTTATTCAGATTTTTTGTTTTTCAAGAAATTTATTGGGGCAGCTAGGTGGCACAGTGGACAGAGTACCAGCCCTGAAGTCAGGAGAACCTGAGTTCAAATCTGGTCTCAAATACTTCACACTTCCTAGCCAGGGTGGCCCTGGAAAGTCACTTAACCTCAATTGCTTCAGCAAAAAATAAATAAATAAAAATAAGTTATTAAATTAGAAAATTTCCCTGCAGCTTATTTTTTTCTTTGACTTGTCCAAAACTGAAAGTGACATTGAAATCTTCTGCCACTAATGTATTACCATCTATTCTTTCTTGTAGTTCATTTCTTTCTTTTGCTAAGACATTTGAACCATAGAAATTTCATACTTATTTTGGTTTATTACTTGTGGCTCCTTCCATTATGATATTACTTTCTTGTTTATCTCTTTCATATAATGAATGTTTTTACTTTGTCTGACAGCACAATTCTAATTCCTGATTTGGGGGTTTATCTGATCATAGTTAAGTTTTGTTCCAATCCCTGTGGTATATTTCTTGTAAGAAAAATTGTGGGTTGCCTAACATCATTTTTTTTAAACTTTTTGTCTACTTCTTTAATTACCCCCCTCTAATTTCCTTCTCACGTAATTAGTCAAGTAAAAATTTTCTTTCTCTTTTCCTCTTCAACTTGTTTTGTTCCTTAAATTTAAATTTTTTTTTCTCTGCTCCTTTTCCTAAAACAAATTTTTTCCTCATTCTTTTCATTATCCTGTCATTCATTCTTTGTCTGTCTGAGATTTTCATTTTTTGATTTACATACTTTAAACTTATTTAATCCTTCTCTGTGTTCCTTTGTATTATTTTGTCTTTAGTCTCTGTATTCCTCCATGAATGAAAACGTCTCGGGTACCTATCTTTATTTCCTTTTAAATAGTTTCCATGTCATTCTTCCACCTCAAACTCTCATTTCCTGTTGAATCTCATTCTTAGAAATACAATTTCCTATAAATGATTGGGGGGGGGAAGAGAAGTCTCTAATTACTCAGTTCATTTTGCCCAAAGGGCATTTCCACCGTTTCCTCATTTATCTCCTTTCTTGGTCTATGCCCTCTCCCTCTTCAGATTCCCCCAATATCTTTATTTCCTTTCTCTTACAACATGACAAGTGTTATCACTAAGTACCAAGTTCCTACATATTATACCCATTGAAAGGTCTCCATTTCTCTTTATAAAATATCATTCTATTCCCATGAGATCACTCATCAATAATACACCTTACATAATGGAAACAAGTTTTCTCCTTTGCTCCCATTGTTTAAATATTTTTCCTCTGCCTCTTTATTCATTCTCTTGCAGTAACCTTTCTTGAAATCATTAACAGTAAATTTATTTAGGGTATACTACATATTCCCTTATATCTTCTTTTTCTTCTCACATCTTTTATTCATACTCCAATTCTGAGATTTAATCTCACAGCATTCACTATTATAGGCAAGGTATTATTCAGGTTTGTTTCTCTCCTATTTTTTATATTTTTATTTTCCCCAGTTACATGGGATTTTTGGGATTATAAATGTATTCTATTTTTACATTTTTTACATATTTCCATACAAATCATGTTTGGAGGGAAAAATCAGAACAAAGGGAAAAACACAAGAAAAAAAAAAGTGAACATAGCATGTGTTGATTTATATTCAGATTCCATATTTCTCTTTCTGGATACAGATGGCATTTTCTATCCAAAGCTTATTGGGATTACCTTAAATCACTGAACAACTGAAACGAATCAAGTCTATTATAGTTGATAATAGCAAAATATTGCTGTTGCTGTGTACAATGTTTTCCTGGTTCTGCTTATTTTTGCTCAGCATCAGTTTGTGTAAATCTTTCCAGGCTTTTCTAAAATCAGCCAGTTTATCATTTTTAATGATATTCTATTACATTCATATACCATAACTTATTCAACCATTCCCCAATTGATGGGTATCCACTCATTTCTTTGTCACCACAAAAAGAGCTGCTACAAATATTTTTGCACTTGTGCATCCTTTTTCCCTCTCTTATGATTTCTTTGGGATACAGACTCGGTACCAGCACTAGTGGATCAAAGTTTTATACTTTTATAGTCCTTTGGGCATAGTTCCATATTTCTCTCCACTATGATTGGATCATTTCACAATTCAAGAACAATGCATTAGTATTCCAATTTTCCTACATCCTCCAACATATATCATTATCTTTTCCTGTTATCTTAGCCAATCTGATGGATGTGAGGTGGTATCTCAGAGATGTTTTAATTTGCATTTATCTAACCAATACTGATTTAGAGCATTTTTTCTCTTTCTCCATTATTACTTCTATTAGACTTCTGCTTTCAAACTTGTTTCCTTGTGTATAATTTTAGAAAATATCTCTTAATGGTCTCTCTGTATGATTTTTTGTTATTGTTCTTGGTTGTATTTACTTGTTTGTTTTTCTGTGGGGCTGGGTTTTTTGTTGTTTGTTTGTTTTTGTTGTTGTTGTTATTTCTGTAGTCTGGGTTGTTTGAAAAGCAAATAATCTGTTCAGCTCTTACTTTCTTTTTAGACATTCATCCAATGCTTTTATAAAAATTGAACATTTACAAGACACAATAGTAAATGACTATATAATCTAGTGTTTGACAAACCCAAAGACCCCAGCTTTTGGGATAAGAAATCACTATTTGACAAAAACTGCTGGGGAAATTGAAAATCAGTATGATTAAAATTAGGCACTGACCCATACCTAACACCCTATTACCAAGAAAGGTCAAAATGGGTTTATGATTTAGATATAGTGATATTGTAAGCAAATTAGAACAAAAGATAGTATACCTCTCAGATTTGTGGAGAAGGAAGGAATTTGTGGCCAAAAAAGAATTGGAATACATTATGGAATGCAAAATAGATAATTTTGATTGTATTAAGGTAAAAAGTTTTTGTACATTTAAAACCAATACAGATAAGAATAGAAGGGAAGCAATAAACAGGGAAAACATTTTTACATTTAAGGGTTCTGATAAAGGCCTCATTTCTAAAATATATAGAGAATTGACCTAAATTTATAATTCAAGTTATTCTCCAATTGATAAATGGTCAAAAGATATGAACAGATAATTTTCAGATGAAGAAAGTGAAACTTTTTCTAGTCATATGAAAAGGTGCTCTAAATCACTATTGATCAAAGAAATGCAAATTAAGACAACTTTGAGAATCATTAAATACCTGTCAGATTGGCTAAGATGATAGGAAAAGATAATGATGAAAGCTGGATGGTATGTGAGAAAACTAAGGACACTAATACATTGTTGATAGAGTTGTGAACCAATTCAACCATTCTGGAGGGCAATTTGGAACTATACCCAAAGGGCTATCAAACTGTGTATACCCTTTGATCCATCAGTGTTTCTGTTAGGCCTGTACACCACAAAAAGATCATTAAGGAGGAAAAGGGACCCATATGTGCGAAAATGTTTGTGGCAGCCCTTTTTTATAGTGGCTGAGTGGATGCCCATCAATTGGAGATTGACTGAATAAGTTATGGTATATGAATGTTATGGAATATTATTGTTCTATATGAAACAATCACAAGGATGATTTCAGAGAGGTATGGAGAGATTTGCATGAACTGATGCTAAGTAAAGTGAATAGAACCAGGAGATCATTATACATGGCAACAGCAAGATTATATGATGATCAATTCTAAAGGAAAAGGCTTTTTTCAACAATGAGGTGGTTCAGGACAGTTCCAAGACTTCATCTGTCTTGTGATGAAGAAAGCTATCGGCCCCCAGAGAAAAGACTGTGGGGATTGAGTGTGGATCACAACATAATAATTTCTTTTTCTTTTTTTCTTTATTAAAGCTTTTAATTTACAAAACATATGCATGGGTAATTCTCCAACATTGACCCTTACAAAGCTTTCTGTTACAAATCGGCCCCCAATCTCCACTCCTCCCCTAGATAACAGGAAGTCCACTACATGTTAATTATATTAAAATACTTGACAAATAGAATATATGTATACATATTTCTACACTTATCTTGTTGTGCAAGAAAAATCATATCTACAAGAAAAAAAAATCTGAGAAAGGAAACCCAATGCAAGCAAACATCAATAGAGAGCATGAAAATGTTATGTTATGGTCCACATTTCATATCCCTCTGCTGGGTGTATATGGCTTTATTCACTGAACAATTGGAACTGGTTTGAAACATTTCATTGTTGAAGAGAGCCATGTCTATCAGAATTGATCATCATATAGTCTTGTTGTTGCCGTGTATAATAATCTCCTGGTTCTGCTCATTTCGCTCAGCATCAGTTCATACAAGTCTCTCCAGGCCTCTCTGAAATCATCCTGCTGGTCATTTCTTATAGAACAATAATATTCCATAACATTCATATACCACAATTTATTCAGCCACTCTCCAATTGATGGGCATCCATTCAGCTTCCAGTTTCTAGCCACTACAAAAAGGGCTGCCACAAACATTCTTGCACATGTGGGTCCCTTTCCCTCCTTTAAAATCTCTTTGGGATATAGGCCCAATAGAAACACTGCTGGGTCAAAGGGTATGCACAGTTTGATAACTTTTTGAGCGTAGTTCCAAATTGCTCTCCAGAATGGTTGGATCCATTCACAGTTCCAGCAACAATGCATCAGTGTCCCAGTCTTCCCACATCACCTCCAACATTCATCGTTATCTTTTCCTGTCATTTTAGCCAATCTGACAGGTGTGTAGTGGTACCTCAGAGTTGTCCTAATTTGCATTTCTTTGATCAATAGTGATTTGGAGCACCTTTTCATATGACTAGAAATAGTTTTAATTTCATCATCTGAAAATTGTCTGTTTATATCCTTCGACCAATTATCGATTGGAGAGTGGCTTGAATTCTTATAAATATGAGGCAATTCTCTATATATTTTAGAAATGAGGCCTTTATCAGAACCGTTTTTGAACAATACTCTGGATCTAATCATGACCTATAAGTATTCATTACCCTTATTTGACCAGAATCTCAAATCCTTTCATCTGTCCCTGTAGCTTACTCCTCTTAACCTGTTGTTTTTGATCATTTTGACTTCTAGTCACTCTCTCCCTCCCTACTCTAACAGACCATTGTTCTTGCTTTCATTAACTTTGTTCTCATTATGAGGTCATAATTTTGATGCCATAATTGGCCAGTTCAACTCTTGAAACCTTTGTCTCTTTTGTCCTATCATCATTCATACTTGGCCAAACCCCAGTCCTCTGTTACTCCCACCATCAACTTTCTTAACTCGTACATATTTGCTGAACAATACTGGAGTGTATCAAAAAATGTGCTTACATCAATACTGAGGAACTACCCATACATATGTTATACAAATAAAAAGCTTTAATAAAAAATGTGCTTACTATGTCTGCTACAAATTTCTGTGTAGCTTTCTGTGTCTCCAATCACACAAGGACACCAGAAAGATTTGAGGCACTGTTGGTTAGCACCCATTGGAAGTCACTTATAAGTCCTCACTGATGTGTTTATTTGTATTTACATATGTTTATTTCTATCAAGCCAACCTGAAAAAAAAAAACAGGCCAGTTCAAAGTAAAAGCCATTTATCCATACAGCATGTTAAATTAAATGACAAGAAAAGATTGCTCCCATATCCATAGTGAGAACATTCTTCCCAGTTGTCATAACATCAATAAAATACACAGCAAACTCATGTAATCAAGGACCAAGCATAGAGGGATATATATATATATAAGATATTAGCCTCAGAAAATCCTAGATTTAAAGCTGGAAGGCAACTTAGATATTATCAAGTCAAACTTCCTCATTTTACAGGTGAGGAAATTTAGGCTAAAGTTATGAAATTTATCCATATCACACATGCAAGAGGATTCAAATCAAGGTTGACTTGATTTTAAGTCCAGGGTGGTCCATATCCATGGAACAAGTAAATAGAAGCACACATGTAAGGATAAATGTGACCAGAAACAGGCTATATGAATGAAGAGAGCAATTCAAACTTGAGACTCTGAATAGCTTCTTATATCCTCTGTATCATTTGTTCTGACAATCATATCACATTTATACTTAATATCATGTTGCAGTTGGAAATGGAAACTCTGGTCTCTAGTAGGCATTACATTATTTTCTGAGCACTGAGTTGCCATTTTCCACTTAGAGTCTTAAAGACTTGAGTTTAAATCTTACATTCTGAATTCTGAGACTACAAGTTATTTGTTTGCCTTTGGGTAAATTATAGAACTCAAGTTTCTTGAGCTATAAAATGTAATAATAGTGCCTACCTCACACATTCTTATGAGGATCACATCAAATACATAAATGAAAAGCACTTTACACAGCTAAATGCTAGGTAGTAGTAACTCCTTAGCTTCCTTTTAAATCTAACCCAAATCCCTTTTTTTCCTAGATACCTGCCTCATTCTTTCTTGATTCTAGCACTTTCCTTTTGTTACTTATTTTCCATTTGTCTTATATATAGTTTGCTTTGTATTTGTATGTATGTTCTCGATCTCTCATTAGATTTTGAGCTCCTTTATGGAAGGGATTATCTTTTGCCTCTTTTTATATTCCTAGCATTTAGCACAGTGACTGGCACATGATAAGTATTTAATAAAAGTTTACTGATTGATTATTATGATTAGTAGTAGTAGTAGTAGTAGTAGTAGTAGTAGTAGTAGTAGTAGTAGTAGTAGTGATGGTGATGGTGGCAGTGGTAGTAATAGCAGAAGTAGTAGCCAAGTCTCTCTCTCTCTCTCTCTCTCTCTCTCTCTCTCTCTCTCTCTCTCTTTCTCTCTCTTTCTCTCTCTCTCTCTGTCTCTCTCTCTCGTTGGTCTTAGTTCTTCAGCTTTTTCAGTATAGGTGTGGTACTCTGATACCATCTTCTTGTATGTAGCTGATGGTAAACCTCTCCTTTGCTAGAGATATCAAGAGAACTTTTCATCCAAAAAATGGGCATGATAAAATGCAAAAATGGTAGGGATTTAACAGAAACAGAGGAGATGAAGAAGAGGTAGCAAAAATTATACAAAAATTATTATACTAAAAAGATCTTAACATCACTGATAACCACAATGATATGGTTACTGATGGTTAATAATCTAGAGCCAGATGAAGAACGAAGTCAAACGGACTTCAGGCAACATGGCTAGTGGAAGTGATGGAATTTCAGCTGAGCTATTTAAAATCCTCAAAGATAATTTTAAAGTGTGCCATTCAATATGCCAGCAAATTTGGAAAACACAATAGGAGTCACTGGATTATAACTGATCATTGTGTACCAATAGTAACAGTCAATGGCAATGAATGTACAGATTACATTAGCAAAGTTATGTTTAAGATTCTGCAAAGAAAGCTTCAGCCACATGTGAAACAAGAAGTACCAGAAAAACAGATGGGTTTTAAAACCAGCAGTGGAACTAGAGACCACATTGCCAATAATAACTAGATTATAGAGAAAGCAAGAGAGTTCCAGTAAAACAATGACTTTTGCTTCATTGACTACATTAAAGCCTCTGACTGTGTGGATCACAACAAAATATGGCAAGTCCTCAAAGTGATGGGAAGACCAAATCATCTTACTTGTCTCCTGGGGAGCTTATATGCAATTCAAAAAGCAATAATTAGAACTGAGCATGGATTCTGATTGGTTTAATATTGGAAAAGAAATACAGTAAGGCTATATATAGTTACTTTATTTAATTTCTATCCAGAGTACATTATGTAAAATGCTAGCTTAGATGAATCAAAAGGTGGAAATAGTTGCCTTGCAGGAAAATTATCAATGATCTCAGGTATGTATGCAATACTACTCTTATAGCAGAAAGTAAAGAGGAATTAAGAAGCCCCTCAGTAAGAATAAAAATAAAATGTAAAAGCTTAACATAAAAACAAAACAAAAACCAAGATCTTGGCAACTAGGCAAATAGAGGGAGAAAAAAATAGAAGCAGAATCATATTATATTCCTGCATTAGGAGATTCCTGCTTGATGGTCACTGTGGCCATGAAATTAGAAGATGCTTGTTCTTTTGCAGGAAAGCTTTTGCAAATCTGAATAGCATCTTAAAAAACAAAGACATCACCTTGCTGACAAAGGTCTGTATAGTCAAAATCATGTTTTTTTTTTTCCATTAGCAATGAATGGCTGTGAGAGTTGGACTATTAAGGAAAGCTGAGCACTGAAGAATCAACACTTTAAAATTGTAGGACTAGAAAGACCTTTGAAAGTCCATTGCACAAGGAGATCCAATCCTACAATACTTAAAAATATTAACTAAAGTTTGTTTTTCAGTCATTTCAGTAATGTCCAACTCTTTGTGCTTCCATTTAGAGTTTTCTTGACAGAGATAGTAAAGTGATTTTCTTCTCCAGCTCCTTTTATAGATAAGGAAATTAATAGAGGAAGTAACTTGCCCAGGATCACACAGCTAGCTTAAGTGTCTGAGGCTAGATCTGAAGTAAGGAAGAGGAGTTTTCTTAGCTCTAGACCACCACATAACTGTCCCAGTGATTTTAATGACCTACCTCAAAAAAATCCCAAAGAGATTACATGGAGTTAGTAATTCCCCTAATACTTCTAGTTGCTATACAAATCAATGTAGGGAATAGAACAAAAGAATCAGGAGAAACTTATATATAGTTCTAAATGGCCTGAAGATCCTTTTTCTGTAAATCTTATTTACAAAGTTTTTTGTGAACAACTGTCAGCAACAAAAGCATTACTCTAATATCAGCATATTTGTTAGTAATAAACCTTGGTAAGAGGCTAACATGTGACCTCAATTTGGCCCTCACTGATAAAGGATTCATAGCAATTCTTTTATTCTTCCCTCTATAGAGAACACAGAGCACTGCTGGGAAGTGAGGTAGCTTTATAGCCCAGTCTCAGGGTTCTGTCCACCAGAGAAGGGAGGTTGCAGAAAAGTGAAAGAGAAGTGAAGGGGAAAAATGCAGAGAAACCAAAGACAATAAAAGAAGCTTCATTAAAAGCTCAGCACAAAACAAAGAAAATCTTAAAAACAAAACCACAATGAAAAATCAAAGAAAACTAAATAAATATTATAATATAAAGGATTTGTGAATTCATAGTTTCTGATGACAGTAATGCTTTGTGGACTTCTCAGAAATGAAGGATCTAGAAGAAATTTCAGAATGGTTCAAAAAATATATATTTCATAAAGAAATGAGGAATAAATTTAGTTCAAAAATTAAAGCTCTCAACACCAACCTCCAGGAGATGTGTGGCAGACTGCTAGACTGATTATAGATTTAGCCTTTTCAAACTAAATGTTCATATTCAACAAAAGTAATGGTCTAAAGGCATGATGACTATCAGAAGATTCACAGCCAAAAGATTAAAGTACTTCTCCATATAGAATGTTTGTTCCTGATTTAGATGGAAAACTGAGTCATTACATGATTGGCAATAGGGAAGTAGAAAAGGAGCAATTAGCTTTCAGAGATTTGGTGTATAGCACCGCATTTACTCATTTGAGTAAACTCACAAACATCAGGACGGTCTGTATAAAATGGGGAGATTCGGAAGCTACTAAATGAAAAACAAGATCACCACAGTATTTAGTAGAAAAATAGTTCATCTCTCGGCAGTTAGTATTTAATTCCATCAAAAGTAAAATGTAAGCAGAACCTCAATAAATGCAGGATTCTTAGCTCAGTAGGAAGGTAGGTGAGGTTTTTATTAGGTTCCTTGCATGTAGTAAAACACCTGGTATTGATGCCATTCTAGCAGGGTACCCACTGCTTATATAAAAACTCACTTGAAATCTTCCAAGATATATGGCAAAAGGAGATGATTCCCCAGGAGATCAAGGATACCTCCACTGCCCATCTCTTTAAAGAAAAAAAAAGATGATCCTGTGTGACAATTACAGGACAGTCTCTTTCTTAGTCGCTGCTGACAAGATTCTTGCCAGTCTTTCATAATTAGACTGATCCTTAACCTGGAAGATGGTCATCTATATGAAAAGCAATGTGACTTCAGAAAGGGCTAAGGATTAGTTGACTTGGTGTTTGCCACCTGAAAGCACCAAGAGCATATTTGTCAATCAAACCAAGGCTTTTGATACTGCCAAATGTGAAGGCTTATGGAAGATCATGGCAAAATTTAGTTCCCCAGAAAAGTTCATTAGTATTGTACACTAGTTTCACAATGGTATTCTTGCAAGGGTTCTGGATAATGATGCTCTGGCACTTTGCCAGATACAAATGGAGTGAAACAAGATTGTGTTCTTGCTCCCACTTTTATTTTTTTTAAATTTTTTTAAATTTTATTTTATTTGCATAACATATGTGTGGGTAATTCTTCAACAATAACCCTTACAT
>JAJPUD010003863.1:60738-95774 GCA_023553655.1 Myrmecobius fasciatus
TCCAATTGAAGGGCATCTATTCAATTTCCAGTTTCTAGCCACTACAAAAAGGGCTGCCACAAACATTCTTGCACATGTGGGGCCTTTTCCTTCCTTTATGATTTCTTTGGGATATAAGCCCAATAGAAATGCTGCTGGGTCAAAGGGTATGCACAGTTTGATAACTTTTTGAGCATAGCTCCAAATTGCTCTCCAGAATGGTTGGATCCTTTCACACTTGCTCCCACTTTTAACATGATGCTTTCAGCTATGTTATCAGATGTATTCAACAAAGACAAAAATGACATCAAGGTCAGCTTGTAGCTGATGTTTAAGTTTTTAATCTGAAATGATCACAAGCCAAACTAAATTGAAAGGAGAGTTGGTCCTTGACTATTTTGTTCATGGATGTTTTAGTACTCACTGCAACCTCTGAGGCTGAGATACAACAGAATATGGATTCTCTGCTGCTTGTACTAATTTTGGCCAACAATGGTTCTCCAACAGTCAACACCACACCATCCATATGTACAACTATTGGTTATAACAAGTGAAGAAATTTCTAATGCTGGATAAACTCACTCACTCTGGCAGTGTGCTTTCTAGGTCTATACACATAGATGATTAGGTTGATTGAGGAGGAAGTTAAGGAAAGTGTAGGAGAAAAGGGTTATTAAGACTACTTAGGTTATAGAACTGTTGTGCTGACCTCGTTGTTATATACCTGTAAAAGCTGAAGTATACCAGCATCATGCCAGAAACTTGAACCTCTTTCAATTAAATAAGATTGAGATTACCTTGTAAGAGATCATATATTGAAATTCTTTCTTGAGTTGACCTACCAAGCATTCAAACTCTACTACAGAGAATGCAACTCCAGTGGGCCTGCCATGTTGTTCAAATGCCAAACATGGGTTTGCCTAAAGGACTACTTTAAAAAAAAAACTCACATAAGGCAAGCACTCAAATGAAGGGCAGAAGTAATACAAAAGCACATTCAAGGTCTCTAAAAATCTTCAGAATTGTTAGACATGACACTGGAACAGACCTCTCAGCATGGTGTGCCTGCATCAAAGGAGCTGGGCTCTGAGAGAAGCAGAATGACAGTAGTTCAAATGAAATGTGGGATGTGTAAATTCAGAGCTGTCTCCATTCCAAATATTCATATAAATTATTTGTGCCTGACTTAAGGTAGAATCTTATGAGCTTGTATTGGTTTGATCAGCCACAGACACACATACAGTGACCTTGACATAATGATGCCATTTTGATCCTCTTCCAAGGATGAAAGACAAGAACTACTATATACCAGAACTATCTTTGATAATTTTCCTTCATGATAGTCAAAGTTGTGATTAATAGATTCAGAACATGAAAATACTGAAATCAAAGTTATTTTGGTAGAAGAGAAGCAAAAGATAACATTAAAAGAATACACATGAATTCTATGCATACCAAAGAGGCAGATCGTAATGCACAGGTATAATTTAAGGGGAAAAAACAAACCAAAATCCATTAAGCATCACTAAAGCAAATAATGCAAGAAAACTCTCCTGACTTTCTGATCATAGATTGATTGAAAGAATATACAATTTACCAACAGCAAGAAAAATAGCCTACTCTTCTAATTCCAAGATATGTAGCAGAAAAAAATTAAGAATTTCAATGACAAAACAACTTTTTGGGAAAAAAATCAGTTACAAAATTGAATTTTCAATTACTATAAGGAGGAAGCCAGGGAATGATGTAAAGAGGCTGATGTTGCTTCACAAGTTGCTCATTGAAAAGCTAACATTTTAAAACTATATAGCTAACACATGAAAATGATGGCAGATGACTAAGGGTGAATATACTAGAGAATTTCTTGAGAATAGTATCAAAAAGACAGTTGTAGGGCTTCAGTGAGAAAATAATTTGGAAGGGAGTCAAGAAACTCACATCCTGGAAAGAACCACTTTCTCTAGGCCTACTTTTCCAGATTTATAATGCTACTCTTCAATTGACAACTCTCCCTTCATTCCTTTCCCTCAACTTCAGATATTGTAGAAAAGAAATAAAAAAGCATTTCATTAGCTTCTGTAGTTTATCATTTGGTTCCTCTTTATTCAATGTTGAGTATTGACTAAGATTTAACTCCCAATTTTAATTTTGTTTTTACTGATAATTATCAAACATGTAATAAAAGGAAGCAAACATGTTTATATTCCAAATGAATGTTGTCCTTGACTTTCATCTCTTTGATTTGGAAACAATCAATTGTTTAAAGCAGTCTCTGCACTTTTTTGGTCTCTTCATGGCTGTTTTACATCTGTTAAACCTTTGTAAAAAATGTATTTTTTTTTCCATTTTTTGGTTTTCCATTTTTGGTGCTGATTTTTGTTGGAATATATCAGACTGAAGTTGTTGAAACTGTATTCATCTTGGTTCTTCATTATCTTGTAATGTGATGACTTTAACCTTTCTTCTAATTCAATGGTTACCACTTAGTGGTTTGTGAATCCCTCTGAGGTTCATGACTATGGTCCAAGAGGCTCATACTAAAATTTTTTAAAAGTACCACAAGCAGTAAATGATCACCCACTTATGTTACAAATTTGTTTTTTCCTCTCTAAGAACAAAAATATGCACATCTTTTCTTTCTTCTGCAATGTAAAATTCATGTAAAATCATTATCATGTGTACAATTTTGATGTTCATGCATTGATTACATCAGATTCTGCTTTTAACTAAGTGCAAGCTTATTGAGTTTCTTAACCTCTCATCAAATTGTTTCCAAACCTTCAATAAGGTTCAACATTCAAAAGCAAATGTATTCCATATGGATGACCAGATGTATATGCACATTGTTACATGTATTCTGTACCTAACTGCAAAGTAGCTTCCTTGTTTCATTACCCTGTAATCCTGCCTCAGCAGCCCTATAATCACATGAATAAGATGTTAACAAATGTTTGCATTTCTGAAGTACAAATGTCAAGTTGTTTGAAAGCTATGATGGCTAAATATGAGCATTACAAGTCATCTTAAAACCTTCATGATTCATCACAAACTTTCTACAGTAACAAACCTGATGCTTCTCATTGCCATATTAAGACTGGTTTATAATTTAAACTTATCTTCCACTTATGTTACTTTGTTTCTATCTAGTAGATTTTCAAATTGGTAGGCAACATTGGTCAGTCATTTGGTAGGGTTTTTATGAGAGTTAACTGATATGCCAGCAATATCAATCTATCTATAAGAGATTTTTTTTTCACAAAGATGAGTTTATATATAAAATATATTAGAAATGAAGCCTATATGCAACTGACTTTTAAGTATGCTTATAATTTAATAACATACTTTTCATTAGCCAGCAGGAAAAATATTTTTAAATTACAATAAGCTAATTTTTATCAATTGGTTAGGTAGTTAAATTTTTTAAAATGAATTTCCATCTTTAAGATGGAAAATATGATAATATGCAAGATGGAAAAAAGCCTCTTAAATGTTTTCTACCATTTTCCACATATCTTTGTGTGAACGTATTTACTTTATTGAAAACAGGTCAGACTGTTGTTTTGGTGTTCAGCCAAATAGTGCAAAACCTTTTCAAATAAAATTCCACGCAAATTAAATTCACACATGATTATTATGTTGTTAAATACCTTTCAAGGTGTAATTTATTCCACAAAAAAATGTTATATTGAATAAAATTTGTGAAATAAATTTAATAAGAAGTCTTGCTGGATTACTTCCAATTTTTAAAGAATGTTCCAGAAAAAAGTATTTGTAATTTTTATAATTATAGTTTTATAATTTTACATTGTTTTTATAATTATGGAAAAATGAAATTATATAATTATATAATGTAAATTTAAATTAGGGCTTTTAGAGCACTAAAGTGATTATTGTAGCTATTGTAAGCAACTAATGAATAAATCTAAAAGAATATTAAACAGTATATTAAATGAGCTTGGGGATTCATAACACTTTTTTGTTGTTGCTGAAACAGATTGAAGGAACAAATGATGTTGGGAATTAGTGCTCTTAACCTTTCATTGTCTCTGCAAATCATTTAATCCCAGCATTATCCTCATGAGTAACTTTGTCAGGAAACTGTGTATTGATACAATTTCATATTTTTTGATTTGGTGCTTACCACTGCATCCATTTACAGGCATGTAGTTAAATATTTATTAAGCATAATTTGGGCTAGAGTAGAATAATGGCTAGAAAGTAGGCCTCAGAGTCAGGAAAACCTGTGTTCACTTCTGTCATACTGGTTGTGACTCCGGACAAATCATTCATCTCTTACTAATTCCAGGCAATTGTCTAACATCTTGAAATTCCAGATCTAATATATCTTGCTAGATGGCGGATCCTCTCTGAAAATTCCTTTAACCAATAGTCAGAAGTCTAGTTAAAAAAAAAGTATACAATTATATCTATCTATATGTATATACACACACATATATATGGCTTTGGACATACCAATACTAAAATAACTTAGCTTTTTCCCTTAATGGGGTTTACATCTAACTGCTTATATAATGCTTTAGTA
Organism: Myrmecobius fasciatus; assembly: GCA_023553655.1. Lineage (NCBI taxonomy): Eukaryota > Metazoa > Chordata > Mammalia > Dasyuromorphia > Myrmecobiidae > Myrmecobius > Myrmecobius fasciatus. The sequence goes on from JAJPUD010003863.1 coordinate 65,261, forward strand.
AGTGATCTGTGAACTTTTGTGACAAAGTTTTAATCACTGTTGTAACCTAATGATGACATTTGCTGGATCTAACTAAGCAGATTAAAAGAGAAGACATCAACAGGGTCATAGTTGAATACTTTCTATTTTCTTTGTAAACTACTTTATAGATATCTCATTTTATCCTCACAACAGGAAAGGGAGATAGGTGCTACTATGAGCTCATTTTATATATGAAAAAAATGAAGCAAAAAGAGTTGATTTACCCAGTCACACAACTAGTAAGTGTCTGAGGCAAGGTTTGAACAAAGGTCATGATATGAAAATCAATTTTATGTGCAAATCTGACAATCTGGGCTATGCTATAATATATTGTCTATCATGGACATTGAAGTGACAAAGTATTCTGAGAAATATGTAGCTTAACAAACTAAGGAACTGACTATCAAAAGTTCATGAAACAAATATTTGACTACTTATATTCTCACAAAAATTATCCCAAAACAGAGAAGCTGAAAATCCCTTCATTCTGTATAGTATGCTAAGTTTCAATTTGTATTTAATAGTCCTTCAAAAAGATAAAAAATATATTTGAGTACATAAGTATCCTTCAACCTGTATTTAGAAAACAAAAAATGTTTTATATAAAAGCAACATATAACATAGATTGTTTGGAGCATTCATAAAGTTTACAAATACCTCTCAGTAAATGTTATTTTTTTCCCTTTAAGAAAATATAGTCTGGGATTTTTAAATAATCAAGATGAACTCTTGGTTCCACTTCTGGGAAATCATTTGGCCCCTTTCTACTTGGCCCAGGTTTTTTAATCTGTTCATAATAAACTGAACATTTACTAGTGCATTGTTATTCTCATTTTAATGGCAGAATTGCTATAAAATTCAGGTTGGAGAAATGGAAAGGTATATGATTATCTTAAACTGTTGCTGTTACACCAAACTTACAATACCAAGTTGTACAAATACATCTAGCTCATGCCAAAATTTTAGCTTTAGTCAACAGATTAAATTATAGTGGACATATTTTTGTTTTAACCAAGAGGTCTAATGGGGAAAATAACTTCCAATAAAACTTTAAAACATAATGAATCAACTATAACAATGATTTTTGTTGTTAGACTGAGAAAGGGGGGGGTAAAAGAACTATGCTTTAATGGGGTCTTAAAATTTTAACTTTTAATATAGCCAAGATGCTTGTTATCTTGAGAAGAACTCCACTGCCCTCTTCTGTTTTCAAAGAGAAAGTACATTAATCCATACTATTTTGGCAGTTCCAATCATTTATCTTTTTAAAAAAAAAATTAGGTGGTAACATTCTCCATTTTGCTTGTTAACTATAAACACATAGAACAAAAGAAAAATAAATCACAGAAGTCTTTTTTGTGTTACTAAGTTACTTTTGATGAATCCAAGTAGGCAAAAAAAAGTATTTTTATTTTTAATGTTGATTATCTAAAATTCCTATCTGTTTTGCTTAATTTCAGGAAGCCCTAATGTTTATACCTACTAGTCAATCTATGAAGATAAAAGGTAAAATAATATGCTTACCAAAATGTTGATAATAAAAATTTTATTAGCAAGTTATCTGTAGAAATATGTGTATGATAACAAATATGAGAATTACAAAAGGAGAAGTTAAGCAATCTCTCTCCCTGCAACAAAAGTCCAAACCAACGCCTCCAAAATCGATCAACAAATTTTTCTGTATGTAGATTTCTTTCTTTTCTTTCTTTCTTTCTATTTATTTATTTTTTGCTGAGGCAATTGGGTTTAAGTCACTAACCCAAGGTCACACAGCTAGGGAATGTTAAGTGTCTGAGACCAGATTTGAACTCAGGTCCTCCTGACTTCAGGGCTGGTGGTCTATCTATTGTACCACCTAGCTGCCTCAGTGTACAGATTTCAAAATGAGGTTAACTGGCATTATTTCATTTGATCTTCAATAATTCTGTGACAAAAATACTAAAGGTATTATTATCATCCCCATTTTACAGATAAGGATTCTGAGGCTGAAAGAGAAAGGCTCTAATTTTGCTGAAAATAAATTCACTCATAAATTACTAGATAACAATGACATGGCCTTAAAATATTATCTATTCACATACTGACAATATTTTGTTTGCATAGGTGCATATGTGCTTTGAAACTATTCAAAGTGCTTTTATTATCTACATAGAGTCATTTGGCCCAAACAACATTCTTCTAAAATAAGAAGGCAGATACTATTTGGCCCCTTTTAGTTTGATAGTTACAATCTTATGATTCATTTGACAGAGGAATAAAAGATATAAAGAAGTACCTTGCTCAAAGTCATAAAATCTAGTTAAGATGATAGGACTAAATTTACATCTCCAGATCAAAAATTTTTCTGTTACGTTTTGTGTTTATAAGGTTTTAAATCTGACAATGATACTAAACAAAAATATGACCCACAAAAATCACCCATATTTATTCTCTCAAGTCCTATGTCTACATTACAACAATGGAACCAATTTATGGGTTATTAACACTTATTCTGCCCAGGATAATTTCCAAAGAAAATATAGGAATAATTCACATATTTATATAGGATTTTAAGATTTACAAAACATTTTATTCACAAAAATCCTGTGAGGTAGGTAGTAAAAAAAAATCATGATTTGCATTTTTTTTTTTAATCAGGAAATTGAGAATCAGTAAGGGTAAGTAAATTGCTCAGTCGTACAACTACCGTGAATGTGAGTCTGGATCTTAGTCACATGGCTAGTATGTCAGCCTGGATTCAGTTAGTCAGAGTCCACGCTCAATCTCGCTTTCTAATTCCAACATTCCCATCATCATACAAAGGAGCCTCCCATTTATATAAAGGGAATTTGCAAGATTACTGGGAAAGCTGAAATTTCAGAATCATTAAGCAAAAGTACCAAGTTAGTCTGGTAACTAGAAATTATACAGGTATCACTTCCTACTTGCTGATATTGTTCCTAGGTAATCAAAGAATATTAAATTTAACTACCCCAGTAACATCAAGGATACCCTTCAGCTGAATGGAAATAAAACCAACTCTTCTGTGATTTATGCCAGATCATGATATGGAAGGAAAAAATCCCCTGTGCACAAAAATGATTGTGGTGTCAGTGGTGATTATCAAAAGTTATAAGACAATTATAAAGAGAGCTCCTATATTAAATGCTGAATAACAGCAATAAGATTCCAAACCATCAAGCCTCTGGCTTTGTGCAAATTATATTCCAAAGAAATCAAAATAAAGTGTAAGAAAAGCTAACAAGGGGTGGAGCCATCAATTCTTAACTTATGATTTACTAAGGTTGCATGGATAACCACAAAATCATTTGTATTTGCCTTTTAAGTGTACTGTTATTTCTGTGGAGAGATCTTATTAAGTATATTTTACTTAGGCCAACAATAAAATGAACTAGAATTCTGAAAACCTAACAGAGGTCTCAGAGGGTAGCTGATTGGAATATGTAATGACTTGCAGGAAAAAACATCCTGAAAGTAAACATTTGCTAACTTATTCAGGGTAGATAATCAATACTGCCAAGTGATGTGCAAAGTATATGATAACAGGAAAACCGGGATAGCTAAAAAATGTATCAATGTGCTGGAATAAACATGTACTGGAAATTGGTTATAATTAAACTGGTAGATTTCATGAAAGAATGGTATAGAAATAAAAAAAAAATTGAAAGAAAAAAAAAACATCAACCTCAGCTCCTCAAAAATTTTGGCAAACATCAGAATATTAATTCTTCTAACATCTCCCTGAGGTAGACATATATTGTCTTTTATACCTTCTACATTCACTAAAGAAACTGACCTAAGAATTAAAAACCATTTTTAAATTTTTTTTTGTGGTAAAGTGTACAGAGACTACTACATTATTAAATTAAAAGGATTGATATACTTCATAGCCATAGAAGCAAAATGAGTTCAATAGCATATTTTTGATGTCCTAAAATCCATGTCTTCTGCTAAAAAATTTCATTTCCCATTCACTGTATAGATCATATCAGTTTGAAGCTTATAGCTTGTTTTTGAAATGGCATTTAAAAATATCCTTCAACTCATATCTATCATTACTACACTCCCCCCAAGACAACCTTCTAGGAGAAAGTTACTTGGTTCAACATCAAAATGATGTACCTTTTTAATCCTAATTCATTGGAATCACATTTTCTCCCTTCAAATAGCATTTTATTTAAAAACAAGAAAAGCTAAGACATGATGGTACCAATAAAACATCTGGGTTCAATGATTATTAATAAAAGCAAAGCTTCATGAATGTTTTTTTTTTAAAAGAACATGCCAGAATAATAAAGACTTACATGGTTCTTTAGTCATTAATGAAAAAATTACAAGAACTTTCCACTGGGCCATCTGCAATGGCCATTCCCTGAGAAAAGCAAATTTATGAATATCTAAATGAAAGAAGTTATTTATTTTAAAGGGACATATTTCTGAACTTGTTGTGCTCCAAGTTCTGCCACGTAGATTGCTCCAGTCCTCCTATCAACATCCACAAGATGAGGTGACACTTGACTGGCTAGCTGGACTGTGCTTACCACAATACAGTCTCCAATCATCCCTACAGGGGGTGCAGACAATAGAATGAGCCTACTGATATTCAACTGGGCAACAATGAGGTATTTCTCATCAGGAGTAAACCTACAAAAAAAAAAAAAAGAAAAAATAATACAAAAAACATGTCATAAATATATGTGAAATGTTATAAATATCATAACCATTTAAACAAAACTAACTTTTTTCAGATCAGATTATTTAGGTATCTGTACCTCTCTTACAAGCATTCAGCTTAGGGTCAACTACATAACACGCTCCCTGTGAAAAGATGGGGGTTTAAGGAAGAGAATAAAAAGCTAATTCTGCAATATTCAATAGATAATGAAGTCTTAGAAAAAGAGTCCTTTACAAGTGAATGAAGCTAGAGGTGTCAGTTAGCAGTCCAAATATCTCAGCCTACAGATCTCAGTGACCTTGAGGAAAACTGTTGAGGCATCTGTCCTCAGTGTTCACTTGCTGCCTGTTCAAGAGCCTGATCCTTGTCTTTGCTTTGGATTTACTATACCATGCCATAATCATGAGTATTCTTTTTTCTCTCATTCTTCAGAGTCTTTATTTTTTGTATCTATTTTCTCTGCTTGCAAATTTTAACATTAAACAAATTCTTAATAGTGTATGAAGCTCTTCCAGAGGAATGATGCAACAAATCTAACAGTTTTAAAAATTTCTCTTTAAATTATTACCTGACAGAATAAGGGCCATCTTCTTTGAAACAATCACTCCATGCTCCCAACCATTCTCCTGTATTTTTATCAAATACTTGGATTCTTTTGTTTCCTCTGTCAGCAACCCATACCTAGGAATCAATAAAATGGCTATTAGAAAAGATCTAGGTTGCAAATATTTATTTCAAACACATGGCTTTCTATACACCTGATCCACTACATAATTACATAAAACATTTGATATTTCACCCAAAAAAGAAAAAAAATAGCATAGTTTCTATTAAAAGGTCAGTTAAAAAAATAGCCCTGCACTGAACTCATTTCAGATAACTCTATATGTTTGCCAACTAAATCATTTTGATTATAATTTGTTACAATCCACAAGTTGGTGTGGTCTGGTCTGGTCTTTCGAAAGTACAAGTAGCAGAAACCCAGAAAAAAATTGTTTTTTTTTTTTTAATTGTTTTTTAATTACAGCACTGTGAGAATACACTGTGGCTGCTTCATCTGACTTAAGATATGACAAGAAAACCCATATTTATTCAATGTCGATAGATATTTTAAGACTTATAACCCTGAAGAAGTCAGGGAGCAGGCTAACATATTAAATACAATAGAAAAAAAACCTTAAAAAAAAAAAAACAAAAACAAAAAAAAAAAAAAAAACCAAAACCAAAACCAAAACCTGTGTTCTATTAAAATCCAGCAGCCTCCATGAGGATTTGTAGAAGAAAATAAAAAGGAATTCTTCTGAGAATAAGTAGCCATGGATGGGCTGGGAATATTCTGGTGGTGAGAATGTCCAGATAGTTGAGCTTACCTATCTATCAGAATGAGTTCCTGATAATACCTCTTTCAATAGGTTCAGCCTGGCCAATCAAGTGAGCTTCCTGGGGTTGAATAGTGACTATTATCACCAATCTTGCTTAGAAAAGAATTACAAAGCCATTGCATAATGCAGAAGAAAGAACACTGTGGCTTGGAGTTGAAATCTCTCCATCCACTTTAATTATGTGGGATTCTAAATTAAGAACACGTTTTCTTCAAGTTCAAAAAATCGTAATAGTTTATAGGTACCTAAATTTAAAGTTTGCCATGAGCTTTATATACATTTCATTTAAACCTCAAAACAATCTTGATTACAAGTGTAATCAGTTACATTTTGGAGAAGAGGAAACCAAAGTTCACAAAAGGAAATTTATTTGTGCATGGTGGCACAGCTAGTATTAGAGGGGTATTCAAAACCATGTTTCACATGACTTCAAAACCAGCATTTTTTCCACTACAAAAATGAATGAAACTTTGAGGTTTTTTCCTCCTACATTTTAAAGAACTTCACGTATAATAGATAATATGATTTTTTTTAAAACAATGAATGAAGTACCTATCTATCTCTTAAGTACTTATATAATTAATTTTTCAAGTAAATGTGTATTTGGATATAGATAGAAAAATGTTTTTACCCGACCAGTTGAATCAACTGTCACACTATGTGGAATGTTGAATTGGGCTGGCCCTGTTCCATGCTCCCCACGAATCCACTGTATCACAAAATCTACATATAAGAAAATATCACATTATATATAGTCAAAATTATAGAACAATGAAAAAAGTATCACTTCAAATAATTATGACAGACTACTTCATGTAAAAGGTGTTCCACATTACACAGTTCAGTCAAATATCTTATATGAAAGGCATATACTATGCCAAAACTTCAAATTTGGAAGAACTATTATATTTTTTCCTTTCCTAAAACATTTGCTCTCCCACACCTACTAGAAAGCTGACAATTTTCCATCTTCTTTCCTATACTTCCTCTTTCATTTAAGTACCAATGACCATCATGGGGACTAAAAGGCACAAACAAAAAAAATCCCCCTTCCTCAAGAAGGGTTCACTAGTGGCATAAAGGAGAAGGAAAAACAAAATTTTCCTGAGAAAATTCAGGTAATCTATTGGGAGAAATCAGGGAAAATTCACAGATCAGGGGATAACAGATAAGAAAAAGGAGTTCATTCCAAGAAAAAAGTATAATTTATATAAATGCACAATGATAGGAGTGGTTCAATTTGGCTCAAGTGTAGAGTTCATGAAATATGGCTATAAATATAAGTGGGATTCAAATAACCAAAGGCCTCAAGTGCCTAATTAATACTTATAGGAAAAGTCATCAATATTATCATTCTAGCCTGCCATGCTAACTTGGAAATCATATGTAACATTCATATCTCCTTCAGCTCTCATATTCAATTTGTGTTCAACCTCATTTAGGAATTAAATGATCATCTCTTTGAAAGATCTCTAAGTTTCTCCCCTATGTTTCAATCCTTTATTACCAACTCCTTTCAGGACATTGCTAACTGGAAAAAACTATCTTCTCAAACAATCCCCATTTCTAATTTCTACTAGTCACTCAGGCAATTTTAGAGAGAGTCATAAATATTTACTTTCTTTCTACTCAACATCTAATCAGCTGTCAACTTTTATCAATTCCATGCCTCACACATCTATTGAATCCTTTTCTCCACTTAACACTATTTCAGATTCTTATTCCCTCACATTTGAATGGCCATAGCCTAACTGCTGTCTGCCTCTATCCTGTCTCCTTTCAAACCAATCATACATCCCACTGGCAAAGTGACAGTCCTAATCACAAGGCTGACCATGTTCCTCCCTCATTCAAAATGTTCCAGGGCTCCCTACTGTCTCCAAGATAAAATATAAATTCTTGGGCTTGGCACCTCAAGCCCTTTTTCTGACTCTCTAGTCCACCTTTCCTGTTTGATTTGCACATTCTTCACCTTCAAAAAACTGGTAAATCTCATACAAACACTTCTGCCTTTGTGAGAACTGACTTCCTTGCCTGGCATGCATTCTCTTTCCACCTCTATGTCTTAGAATCCCTAATTCCCTTCAAAGCAGAGCTCCTGGGCCATCTCTTACATGACACAGTTTCTAAGTCTTTTAGTGTTGCCCCCCCCCCATTAGCTTGTATATACCACATATTTACATACATATCCCTGTACATGCCCACATGTGGATCTTCCCAATCCACAACAAAACTCAAATTTCTTGAGGGCAGAGAGGGTTTCATTTTTGCCATTCTCTATATAATATTTCTTAAGATTAATTTTCTATTCCTACTCCAAGCTAGTTCATGCTTTCATGACCTCATGGCCTGATTATTATAACAATCTCCTTATTGGGATCTGAATGAAATCTTCCCTCCTCCCTTCCCCTTGTACTTGGCTTTATCTTCCTAAAACACTTCTCTAATGTCACATTTTTTTTCCCACAAAAATTTTCATCAGTTCTACAAGACACCAAGAACAAAGAGCATATGCTTTTTACCCTTTCCTATCTCAGGACTTTTGTTCAGTGTCCTCCCCTCTCCTGTAGCCCAAATGTTCTCCCTTTTACCAACCACCTAACCAAACCATTCTTATTTTTTCAAGACTCAGTTCCAGTCCCACTTTAAGAAGGCTTCCTCACTCAGTCTACCTCCACTAAATTTAATCTTTTCCTTCATTAATCTCATATATAGAGTAATTTCAAAGTCTTAGAACAATTGCAAGCATTAAGATTTTTTGAATACCCTGTGTTATTTAAGTCAGTACCACAGTTTAGCACTTAAATAGTTCTCTAATTGTTTGAATGTTAGCCATACATTCTCACCTGGATTGTAACTGTTTATTCCAATGATAATAAACACAACTTTAGGCTTCCTTATCCTTAAATCTTTTTTTCTTATGGTCACCCAGTCACTTTTTCAGCTCCTGAACTCACTCTGATTCCTATACAAACTTCACATTATTGACCTACTCTTCTGAGTTCTAAGGAATGACTCATTAATAAAATCATACCACATGCCAGTCATTTTTTGTAAAATATATCCAAATACCACATGTATAGTAGCAAACATATCACATTAAATAAAAACTTTCTAGAACACTGATCTCCCAACAATTTTCATCATATTTACTTTTATTAGTCTAGATTTTTTGATCATGTACCCCAATAAGAATGCTTATTTACAAATTTACTTATATATTCTTAATTGTTCTGAAATAAAAATGAAAAAGTCGATAGGGACCAACTGTAATTTATTATTATGGAGAGATATAGTCAGGAATACCAGTGTGGGGGCTGGATATGGATATAGTATAGGCAACAGGAGTTGAGAGCCTGAATAAAGACTGTAACTTTGAGTGGAGAGAATGGGATGTATTTGAGAAGTTGAGATGATTGCCTGTGAAGAGTAAAGAAGAGCATGAAATAGATGACGACCCATAAGTTGCAAACTTAAATAAATGGATAGAAATAAGAGAACTTCCAAAAAATCAAAAAGAATTTTTGATGGAAATAATGTAACAAGATCTGTAATGTGGATCACAGCCCATCCATCCCTAATTATCCTATACAACACACTGTCTTATTAACTATGAAATTGGTTAAGACATCTAGGCCTCAACAGCCCTCTGAGGACACTGTCATATACATAAGGAGATGGAGGGAGGAGGAGCAACATGGGTAAGCCCAGGGGGGTCAATTCTGCCTATGCAGTTATTGTTACAGTGGTCCCAGGTGGGTTATATGTTATGTTAGAATTTGGGAACTTGTATAATCATTGCAGACTAGTACATATTGGGGGAATAATGGGTAACAAAGTAGTGTTGGAGACAAGTCAAAGCTAGTAAAGCAACTGGGATCTGTGATCCATCTTCCCTTAAATTAATTGGTCACCCTTTGGACTATACCATGGTTCCCTGTACTTATATGGCCCTAATTTAAGACCACCCTTCTAGATGAGTCTAGCACTAAAATAAGCTTATATACCTTGGCTCAATTTAAGCAGTCTGTTATTCAATCCTCCATCTCCATCCACAAGGTACATTTCTCCATTATCTTCCACATATATCTCTGCTGGGTTATCAAACTGAATTGGGTTTAGACCAGTTCCTTTTTTGCCTGGGGTACCCAGAACTTGAATGAGGTCACCAAAGGAGTTGTATTTTTTCACTGTATGTCCATAGGATCCTGAATTTAAAACAAGTACTTTTCACAAATAATGCTCTTAAGACAAATGTTCAAATAGATTGTGCTTTAAATGAAAAAAAATCAGAAAAAAATCAGAAAAGACTTTGAAAGTATAGATTATGAGTTACTGTATTCTAATATGTACTATATCTAAATCATTATTACATTAAAATCTCATTTGTTTTTGGTTGATTTAGATCTTCTATTTTTTAAAAATGACATTTCTTTTTACACTGAGCCTTCTAGACTGACTTGATTAATGTAGATTATTTTAGAAGAAGATTTTGCTGTATGTAATGTTACTAAATCACTGGAACCAAGTGAATGTAATCTTTATGACTATTCTGACACCACACAAGTATCTGTAATTAAGGGATTTAAGTACTGAGGCATAACTTTGAAAAGACTATTAGTCTGTAACTTCAACTTCTCTGTTATAATAATCAAGTTTTATTAGGCCTTGGAGGCTCTAATTGCTATAATAAGAATATATTATTTTTCTTTTGAGGCCCATAATTCAACACTTTTTTTTTTGTTTTGTTTTTTTGCTGAAGCAATTGAGATTAAGTGACTTCACCAGGGTCACACAGCTAGGAAGTGTTAGGTGTCTGAGACCAGATTTGAACTCAGGTTCTCCTGACTTCAGAGCTGGTGCTCTATTCACTGCACCACCTAGCTGCCCCAATTCAACACTTTTTAAAGCAAGAATAAATGTTCTAAGATTACCAGTGTCTTAATGTTTGGTTTTTTTTTGTTTTGTTTTTACCTTAGACAGTTATTTTCATGTAAGATTTTCTTGCAAGCAAAAGCATAAAACATACTTCTTCTGGGGAATTTTCACAGAGAAAAAACTAGTGGAAATCAATATGGAGTAATGTTACAAAAGTAAATTGCATAATATGAATTTAAAGTAATCTGAATAAATTTCCGGTTGTCTTTTCTAAAAAAATAACTAAAAGTTAAGCACAGTAGAGTGGAAAGGGCATGATCCTCAGGTCAGTCCAAATTTTAACTTGGACACTAAACAGTCATTTATCTTCCTGTGGTCTCAGTTTTTTAGTCTGTAAAGTGAGGAAATTATACCAGATGGACTTCAGAGCCCTTCCAGCTCCAAATCCTAATTTTTAAAGTCATGATTTTTAGTAAGAATAACTCTAGAAGCTGAACCACAAGATATTTGGAAAAGTGCAGGCAGCATCATTTGATTGAAAAGAAATGCAAAAAATGAAAGAATTTCATTTAAAAAAGATAAAAATAATGTTGATTAGTAGCCATTTTTCTGACTCATTTTCTTTTAGGTTGAGGCAACTAGGAAAAACTTTGGCTCATTTGTGGTCAGGAAAAAAAACAGACTGGAAGAGGAAGACAGAATTTGTTTTGTTTGCATATATGTTTTAATGGAATGTTATAAAACAGAATAACAGGATGATTATCTTGAAAGTAAAGTCCTTAATCAATGAGAGCTTGAAAAAGAGTGACAAACCTCCTTAAAATTAATTCAGAAATAGTATAGATCTTACAGTTGTCCTAGGATGTTGTCATAGCAAAAATGGTTCAAAAAAAAAAAGCTACCAGCTAAAACTTCAAAATCTTGTGGTGGGACAATATTTATTGATAAGGAGCTGGTTTTAATGTTTTATCAAATGTTAAAATGCATTAGTTCTAAAAAGAAATCTCAAACCTTTTAATTAGTGACATTTTCAGTAAAGGACAGCACCTAGGTAGATCACTAAATAGGCAGTGATGAAATGGAAATCATGCTGAACCTGGAAATAGATCTGAATACAAATCTAGCATCAAACCCTTACCAGCCAAGTATGACCTCAGGCAAGTAACAATCTCTGCCATAGTTCCCACTTAATTGTAAAATTGGGATAACAGCATTTGCCTCTGATGGCTATTATAAAGACTGATTGAGTTAATATTTATAAAGTGCTTCTCAAAATGCCTGCCCCAAAGTAGGAACCCTAAATGCTATTATTGTTATAAGCATCTAGTCACGTGGAAAGTAGAATTTAATTCAAATTGTGTACTAGCAAGTATTATTTTACAAATTTTTACTTTACTGATATAAAATAAAAATCAAAATTTACAAATCATAAATGAGGGGAGCATTCATTTTCAAAAAGGAACTTTCCTCAGTTTTTCCTCAAGCACTTAATATTTCATTTGATAAATACCTCTTTAAAAATTCACTATTAAAATTTGCAAGTATTATTCAAATCACAAATCAGGTAAATGTGACCACCTAAATTAGGAAAATTTTAAATCTGTTATGTTTAAAAACAGCAAATAAACTCAATGGAATGATGTGTCCAACTAGCTAAAATCACAACTAATTCTACAAGAATGGATTTGGAAGTTAAGTTGGAAAAGGGGGCATATCTGACAATACTGACTAGAAACTGTCACTTTCATTCTAATCTGAATTGAGAAAATTAGGCTGTGAATTTTTGGATCTAAGAAACCATTCATCTCTCAAATACAGACATTATATGTGTATATATATATATATATGTATGTGTGTGTGTGTGTGTATATATATAAAATATATAAAACCTTTGTAAAGTTTTTAATAAATTCAAGGCCGCTGCTACTCCCCAAATCTTGGGTCACAAGTTCAAATTGTCTTTCTCTCTCCAGATTATCTGTAAATCTAAATATGTTGCTGATAAACTTTATTTTTCCCATCTTGATAGCATACTTAGTAGAACCAAATTTACAGAACCATTAATGATATCATAGGCATTATAGAAATCTTCATGCCAATTATTATACTGTATCTCCTTTTCTGAGTAAAAGTATCTACTTGTTAATAAAAATTAATTTTGCCAGTGATGATCTTAGTGTTATACCCTGAATAAAATTATTATAGCTCTCTCCCCCCCTTTTTTTCCCCCTTGTCATTAGGACTGGGAGAATTGAGTCAGAAAAGAAGCCTTGAAATATCGAGTCATAAAACTCCAGGTGCATTAACTCAATCCTTGCTGGGTTAATTCCCCCTCCCTTTGAGTATTGTCCCTAGCCTTCCTGTCTCCTGCCCATGACCTTCTTATCTTGATCCTTATCCTGTTAGGACTAAGTTATGATACTTTCCTGGAATTATGGCTTGTCTGCTCATGCAGTGTCCTTGTCTGCTCATGCAGTGTCCTTGCCCTTGATGTGCCTTTGTTGTATATTAAGGTTATTCTGTTTGCAAACCCTTGGTAGCTATAAAAGTTCTTTGCTTCAGTCCCTCAGGGTGAATGATTTTTGAACATGAATCCCATTCAGCAGGCTAGCCTAAACTCTCCACAATTAAAAGATTAAAAACTGTTTGTCTTGCCTCAGTTTCTCTGGCATTACATTAATACAAATGATCATGAAGAAATAGTTACTATTTGTCAATTGTGGAAGAAAAAGTCATATTCTACTTGTGTTTTCTGTTCTTTCTTAACAGAGGGGTTTCAGATTTCTGTAGTGTATGTGTATATATGTATACCTATAAACAGACAGATATGCTGACCAAAATGGAGATAGGTCCAGTTTATTTGGGCTACTCAAGTCATCAAAGCCAGTGCTATCATTGATCCAGCCTAGTTCAATAATTCCGTGCTGGGTCACCTTGCTGGCTTCAGTGTAGTTAGAATCAACAATGAGCCTACAGAAGTTGCCTGTACTTGGACTGCATTTTTAAGAGGGAAAGAAATCTCTGAGTTTTTTAGAATTGAGAAATTGACCATTTGAGGATATCAGCTTTCAAAAACTGAAGCACAACAGAGAAAGTTATGGGAGAAGATATTAAATTCTTCCATAATAATTTATTAGATGTTACTACACATACCACTTCCTATATCCGTGATCCAGACTGATTGTTCATATAAGGTACTGGTTGCAAAGATACCATGAGGTGTGTCAACAGTGTCATTCCAAGCTCGTAGGAAATGTCCATCCTCTGTGAACACTAATACCTTTGGTGTGTTATCCCCTCTCTAAAGATATACAAAAATAGCTGCTTAGATAAAACCAGATGTAAATAAATACAGTCCTTATTGTGGTAGAGTAAAATATAATGTTAGCTTAACTGTAAATCTACAGAAAATTTAAAGAAAACACTACCCCCAAACCTAACAAAATTAATAACCTGTAAACTCACACCCAAAATAAAATCTTTAGCACTTTCAGAATAGCTTGATACTAAGTAATTATATCAATATAACATTTAAACTCCAATGGGATTTTTTAGAAACATTACAAACATATCATGGTTAAGAACTCTGGAGAGAAGATATGATATTGTAGACAGAGGGACAAGTTAAGTCTTAAGAGGCAGAAAGCCTTGTATTTCTGTCCTGCCACTGACACATACTAGCTACATAACCAAGAGAATATCATTTAATATTTCAGTCCCCCCCAGGCAATCCTTTCCAGGTTCATCAAATTTTACTTTCTGCCACATCTTTTTTGATCCAGGGATACTGGTCCTATTATTCCAATCAACCAGATGTGTATGGCATCTACTATGTGTATGGCACTCGTGCAAAGCACTGTTCCAAAAACATGCTCTCACATCTGAGCAATTTCTATAACTGTCTCCCATGCTTAGAATACTCTCCCTTCCTGGCTTCACTCATGTCCCAGCTAAAATCCCACTTATTATAGGAACTTTCCCAACCCATCTTAATTCTAGTATCTTCCCCATTAGTTATTTTCTATTTATTCTGTAAGCAGTTTATTCATACATATTGTTTTCTTATTTTCTCTTCCATTTAATTGGGCACTCAAAAGGCAAGGATTCTTTTTAGCCTCTTTTTGTCTTCCTAGCACTTAATTAAGTGCATGATACATAGTAGGCACCTAATTATAGACTGAGAAAAACAACTAAAAACAAAAACAAAAAACAAAAAAAACTACTGACAGTAAAAAAAGACAATACTATTTCCTATGGGAGGGGAATCCCACTTTTACTTACTTGTGCTACATAAACTAATTCTTTAAGGGAGTCTACTGCGACACAAAATGTTGTGCCAGTGAAGTACTCTGGTTGTCTAGGCCAGCCTACATCCAAATGGTAAAGAGGTTTTTCTGTCCTCCAGGAAACAAAGAAAGCAAAGGTTCCTAAGCCCTTAAGCAAAAATAAGAGGAAGAGAATTAATTCTATTCAAAAATAAAACAAGACATGTTAAAAATCGACTCAGATTCTCCCACCTTTATTTACTATTTCATTTCTTCCATAGCCATTCATATAGGGTTAATCAATTATAAGAAATCAATCATTTTATTAGGTTTGAGCAGCCATTCCCTTTTTTTTTTTTTTTTAATTTTTGGTAAGGCAATTGGGGTTAAGTGATTTGCCCAGGGTCATACAACTAGGAAGTGCCAAGTGTCTGAGGCCAGATCTGAACTTAGATCCTACTGACTTCGGGGCTGGTGCTCTATCCACTGCGACACCTGGATGCCCAGATGAGCAGCTGTTTATAACCTGTGGATTTCAAAACCAAGGCCTTAAATAGGTTTTAGAGGCTCTGTAAATATGGATGGGGGGGGAGGGAAACTTATTATCTTTACTTTAACTAGTCTAACTGAAATTTACCATTTAATTCAACTGTTTAGGTATGTAATAAACCACAGTAGTATTTTGGCAGTATGTGTTCTGCCCCTTCAGAGACGTCCAACATTTTGTGACCCCATTTGGGGTTTCTTGGCAAAGATACCAGAGTGCTTTGCCATTTCCTTCTCCAGGTGACTTTTATAAATAAGGGAACTGAGGCAAACAGGGTTATGTGACTTGCCCAAGTTATGTGTATGGGGCCACATCTAAATCCATGGTGCCACCCAGAAATATTTTCTCATCCTATTACTTATTGTGCACAAATGTTCCCAAATTTTGTCTTAACATTGTGATAACTGTATTTGAAATTCTGCGTATTTTGTTCTATGCATTTAAAAAATTCATTGCGGGACGTTGAAATTCACGACATAACTAAAATCCAAGTAAAACTAGAATCTACAACTTGGGGAGTAGTACAATTACGTTTATATTACTTCACTCAGGGGCACAACGACCTTTACTGGCCGCAGGTGTATAACGGAGCCAAAGACACTCCTTGTTCACTGAAGGGCTGTATATGGGGATAAGGGTGCAGCAGAGCTCTGTCGAACCTAATCCTTGCAGATTCCTATTAAATGCCAGACATATGTCCCCCAATATGAATCCTCTCCCTCCCCACCGGACTCACCGGCGACCTGTAGAACCGGAAATGTAAAACTAAAAGGGCCAGGAAAAAGGTAGCTGCCCCCATACAGATCCAGAGCCGGGCCATGAGCACAGCTCAGTTGGCGCAGGAACAGGCACGCGGTTAGGGTGAAGGGAGGTCGCAAAGGAGGTAAAGTGGGTGGGAAGCAGTTCGGAGAGACTTCTGCAGGTCAGTGAGAGAGGTTGCTCTTCATAACGCCGTGACAGGGTTTGCAAAATCTTGGAGAAATGCGATTGGCAGCAGCAGAGACCTAGAATGCAGAAAACCCAAACAACTCACTTAACAGCTGCTCCAAATTGTGTTCTTGACAAGCAAGTCACGGGACCTGCCAGGTGGTGAGGTCAGGTGACTATCTGGCTCCGCCCCTCCTGGCCGTGCCAAGTCTGGGCTTCCCCGGGTCCTAACTGGGAGTGCCCTAGCTCATGCCCTCTCAGTATGTTCTCTTCTTATACTCAGTTTCGAATGGAAAGTAAGGCAGATCACTAGCAAAAGTGGACGATACATTCTAAGCAACTTTTAGAATTTATGTAGGCAGCCCCTTAGGGAAAATTAAAATCCCGCCCTTATTCTTTGTGGATTCTGGCATTGTCGGAGACTGCCTATCCCAGTTTAGGGCCCCAGGGGAGGGATGATGGGGGTGGCAGGGCTGTGTTTTGTTTCTCTCGTGTTGGAGGCGCGGAGAGTAGAGTTTCTCTGCCGCGACTCACTGCTTTGAAGGTCCCTCCCTCTCTATCTCCCCTCCAGTGGTGGCACTGAAAGGTGGGGCTTCGGTGGCCGATCTCTTGGCGGGCTTAAGAGACTTCTCTCCTCGGTGCTCGTGATCCCCCTTGCCCTAGAAGGTTTCCCCTTCCATCCGGCTCTTCAGGCGCTCTACAGCCTAGCCCGCTCCCGGAAGCCGCGGGTTCTGGTAACAAAGAGAGCCCCTGTGCTACCGCCGCCGCGGCCGGAGTGTGTGGAACAGAGGGCGCCCGACCTGGGGGAAACGTGAGCGAGCGAGCTAGTGCTGTGGGTGCGCGGCTGGCCATGGGGGCGGGCTGGCGGTGACGGGCGCACGGACCGGCGGCGGCGGAGGCGGGGACAGGTGCTGGGCGCCTTGCCTCCCTCCTCCCGGTCTGCAACCCTGGCGCAGGTGCCGCCTCTGCTGCTGCTGCCCTGCCCTCCCCCCTCCGGGCTTTCCTTCCTTTTACTCCCAGGCCCCAAACGCCCCTCTCTTCCTTAGGAGTCCCGTTCTCTGGTTGTAACTCATTGGGGAATAAATAAGACCTTCAGCATCGTGTCCACTTCTTGTCTGCATGTAACTGCAGCTGGAGAAAACTTTGCAGGGAATTGCTTTGTGGTCCTTTTCCCCAAGTTTATGCTTTTTATAAAATTTCTTTTACCTTCTGGATCATTTACTCATACTTCTACCGAAGTTACTTTACTGAACAAAACAGTGGCGCGAGTACGAATGCTTTGTTGAAAAACTACGTCTTAAAACCGCAGTCAAGATGGATAAAAAGTCCTTTGAAACGGTGCTGGATGAAATTAGAAAGGTAAAAATGTTTTTTCTTGGTGACTTGAAGTAGTGCATAGAAGGCCATATCTTTCTGATTGATTGTCCTTTGAAGCAATGATCTAACTGGAGATGATAGGATGCTCTAGTTGCTGGACCAGGTGGGGGTGGGAGTTCCAGGGTTCTTCGGATCTAGTTAGATTCTTTTAAAAAAGAGAAAGAAAGAAAGGAAGAAAATGTATATAAGATATGTACGTGTGTGTGTATACACACACATATATATATATAATGTGTTTTTATGGCTATATGTACACATAGGTATATGTGTAGACATCCATATGTATACACTATATGTGATACTGATATTTTCTGGTTTTACATTACAAGAATTTATCCCAGTAGCCTTCCCCCAGAACCATCTTTTTTTTTTTTTTTTAAACAAATATTTCAAAGAAAAAAGAAAAACAATCGGCAAAACATAGTCTGACTTGTTTCATTTCCAGTGAGGCTCTCAGACTTTGGGGAAACAATGTCTCCAAAATTAATAATTGCCTAATACCTGGGAAAGTTTTTAAAATGTGATTATCTAACAGTGTATGATGTTCAAGTTTTCGTGTAACAAAACTATTTAATATTGTTTGTCATCCAGGCAGTTTTCTTCCCACTTCCAACATTAAGCCAAGTTGTTTATTAAACCAGGAAAAAAGCAAATAATTTCTTGTTTTGATGGGAAAATTAATATCCCAGGTTAACTTACTGGAACAATGCTTATTTCAATAGTGTATTAACTTTTGCTTATTTAAACATTGGAATATTGATTGTAAATTTCAGAAATTTACTTGTGTCTATGTCATTTTTATCTGACAATCTGTTACAAACCAAAAGGAATAAAATTTTGGGGGGTTTTTTGTACAGTAAAACAGTAAAGATATAACAGCCACATAATACAGTAGTTTTTCCTTGGGGGGGAAATAGATAAATTAATTGAAATTGTTACAAAAAAGAACTTTGATTTTTCCCTAGGTGGGTGGTACAAAGGTTATCTTGGCATGAGATTTTTTTTCCCCAGAATTATGTTTAACTTTAGTGAGATATTATTATTGTCCTCATTTTACAGATGAAGAAACTAAGGCTTAGAGGATTCAAGTGATCTGCCAGAGATTGTCCAACTAAGTGCTAAAGGGAAATTTGAATTCAGGGTTTCCCGACTCTAATGGTCCAGTATCTGCCTCTTTAGAGTAGCTTGCAAGACATTTGTACCTGAAGGATTAAAGTTTACTTGACTAGAGTTTGACTAGTAAGATTGGTTTGGGTTTTAAATTCTTTGACCCCTAAAAAGTGCTAACCTTAGTACTTGATTTGTCTTCTGTTTTCATGATTTATTTATGAACCTGAATTCTTGTTTGAAACCAATTAAAATAAGTTTTCTGCAAAAATCTTAACTTCAGTTCCACCTAATGTAGAATCCCTGATTATTTTGATGTTGACTAGACTTAAAGATTGCAACTTTGAGCCCTTGAAAAAAGAATTTGCAATTCAAATAAGTTGGCTAAATAAATGCTTAGCTAGAACTCACTGTCCTCTGAAGTTCTTTTGGAAGTTCTCCTTTATGAACAATTGATATGCTAATTATCAATCAGTTTTATTCCTTGAAGCTTGGATTCTTGAGATTTGTTTGGACTATCTTTGAGTTTAAGTATTTGAAAGTTCCAATTTTTTTTTTCAAAAAAATCTTAATTTTAAATGTTCTATTATTAACGCATTTAGGCTGCCCAAAAGTCTTGTGGGGATTAGAAAATTCTAGTGGGTACAGGGTCCCCCAGTGAATTTGACTGGTTTGGAGAGAATTTACTTTAGAAAAAAGCATAGTTTAAGGAATTAAAATATGAGAAGGTCTGTAATGGATAGATTTGCTATTTTGAGACTGAGTGATTTGCCCATGGTCACACAAATCCTGTCTGTTTATTCATTTGTAAAATAGGAATAACTTTTCAAGATAAATGTGAGAATTTTAAATTTACAAATTTTAAATTTTAAAGCACTTTATACATTTGTTACAAATAATTTATGTATGGTAAGGTTTATTTCTTATCTTCCCTTATTCTTCCTCCCCTTTGCTCATTGCTAAAGGTCCTAAGTTGCATTTGGGAAAATCTTGAGTTTTTAGAGATAATCTATGAGTTTTGAAAGTAAAATATTCAACAAATCCAGTGCAAGAAACATTTATTATATACTTACCATTTCCAAGACTAGTGTAGTTGATGAGACCTGAAAAAATGGTATGCCCTGTCCTCAGGGTACTTACTATGTTAGAGGGCATAGGACTTGTGGAAGTATAGTGAAAAATTGAAGCTATCAGCTTGAATCAGTCTGGCAAATGAAAGTAGCTAACATGGTATCAGATTGTCAAACTATGTTCAATTAGATTTTACAACTTATCTCAGCTAAGGATTTCAAGAAAATCTAAAGAAAATAGGAGTTTGGGGGAGGGTATTTGGTTTGAAAAGCACTTTGTGAGAATTATGCTTGTGGAATGAGGGATTTAAATAAGGAGCGATCTTAGTGTGGAGTCAGAAAATCTACATACTCCAGAATTGTGAGAACCTGAGCCAACTCTAACAGGTATATAGGCAAGGAGTTAATTTTTTTTTTTTTTTTTTTAAGACAAACTTTTCATGTTCTTTGTTGCTAGGACCTAGAAGTCAGACTAGTGTTCATTAGTAGAGCTCAACTTCATCAACATCATCATGGCTTTCATAGATTTTTGTAAGGTAGCCTAACTTTATTAAATAGTAAAACAAGCCTGAGATTTGGGTTGAAGCCCTGAATTTGAATCTTGATTCAACTACCTAGGCACAGTGAATATAGGCACCTTGCTTAGGTACATTTGAGCATCAGTTTCATCATCTGTAAAACTGGGGTTTTAATACTTCTTAGGGTTGTTAGGACAAAAACAAGATAATGTATGTAAAATACTTTGTAAGCTTTTAAAGGGTTTTCAAACCATCAAGGTTAGTTGCTATTTTGATATGACATTGGTGCAGTGAGAAAATTCTGAGTTTCAAACAGAAGTTTTACAAAAGAACTTCAGGAATATTTGAAATATGGAAAATTCATATAAGAAGTAGATTTAGAAACTTATGTGGTTTAGGCATTTTTCAGTCCTGTTGGACTTCTTATGACCCCATTTGGGATTTTTTTGGCAGAGATATTTGCCATTCTTCTCCAATTCATTATGTAGATATGGAAAATGAGGGAAGCTGTATTAACGGAGTTGCCTAGGGTCATGCAGTTAATAAGTGCCTGAGACCAGATTTGAACTCAAAAATAGAATCTTTCTGACTCTAGCCCCAGTGCTCTCTATCCATTGTACTGCACAGCTGTCCTGTAGTCCCTCATAAGTAGGTGAAATCAAGTGAAGCTCAGAACCTAGAGTATATATTAATTCCAAATGCCCTTTCCCTGTTACTCACTATTGAAATGTTTCTTTCTAAATGAGACAAGCTAGTGATTAGATATTATGCTTTTAGCTTCACCATGAAATCAAATAACTGAATGGCTTCTCTTTGGAAAATTATTTAAAGAAATGAAGATTCTTGGGCCCCAACAGTGAATGTAAACATTATTCTGCCTTCTTATCCAACCCCACTACTAATGTACCTTGAATTCTTCCATGGGTAGAGAGACACACAATAGTCCACCTTAACATTCCTATAATATGCTATATGCTTTATAGTTAAAGTACTGTAACTATAAAGTAAATTAAGAAAATATGAACTTACATGAAAAGTCCTGTTTAAAAAACTGTACTCCTTGCCAGTAGAACATTAGATTTTTAGTTGTTTCCCCAATATAAGTTATTCTTTTCCCATATAAAATCTGAATATAATAGTTAATATGAGAAATTGGAAATTTTAGTTCTTGAAGGTAATAGAAAGAAACTGGACTAAGTTTGTAGACTTGGATTCAGTCTTGGCTTGGACAGCAACAAGATATGCCATTTCACTCTTCTGGTACTTTTTTCATCTCTAAAATGAAGGGTTGGACAAAAGTAGACTCCAAGGGACTTAGGTTTGGAAAAAAAAAACTTCCTGTGTCTTCTGAGAAGCTATTGTACACTGAATATCAAGAGGAGGACTAGGAATGGATACTGCAGTTCTTTTTGGAAAGTTACATTTCATAGTCAAAAGTAGCTGTAGATCTGAGGTCTGAGTATCTACTCCCAAGTCCATCATCTTGTAGCTGAGGAAATTAAAGCCTAAAGAAGTTAAGGATTCCACAGTTAATAATTGGTAATGCTTCGACTAGAAACCATTTAGAAGAGAAAGTACTAATATTAATATCTCATGTCCTCCCTACTTTATCAATTCTCTGTTAACACATCCATCTCTGTGAAAAACTCCAGGGAAAACAATTTTCTGACCACATGTGGCTGTGAACTAATTCTACCTTAGTGTTGCTTAGAATTTCACAAAGTTCAAGGTGGGAGGGGAAGAGGTCAGGGATAGGGGAGAAACTGGGAAAACTTTAATGAAAGTATTAAACACTAAGTGAAACAAGTGTTCTAGCTGAGTTCTAGCAAAATTATATGTGTTTCTACCCCCATCTTACTTGTCCTTTTTTTTTCATTGCCCTTCTCTGTACTTTCTTTTCTTTGTATGCTTACATCCTACTCATCCTTCACTACTATCTTCACCAGCCATATTATCCTCTAGATTTTCTTCTTTAAACTCCAGTAGTAGTTATTCTATTCAAGTCCCCTTGGTGTAATGAAACTTATTCAGTCTCAGAAATCTTTTATTTTGAACTGTTTAAATCTTATGTTAGTAAACCTGAAGATAATGATTTGTCTTATATTCATATTTCACAGGAGGTCTGGTGAAACAGACGTAACAATCATTAAATAAATGTGTGTGAAAATGAATTGAGCTGCTTTAGGAGATAGAGTTCCCTATCTTTGTTGGAGTGGAATGTTTGAGAAGTTCCTGTTGAAGTACAAATTGAACCAGATGATCTTTGATCGATTACAGCTTGTTTAGATCAAAAACATGAAAACTAAAAAAGCTCTGATCTCTTGTGTCTAAAATGTTAACCATTTTTGTATGTTACTCAAAATATTGGAATTGAAATATAAACAGTATAAAATACACAAATTCCTCATGTGTATTAGAAGCAAAGTAATCATAGTTCTTGTTTGGTTGATTTAATTTTTATTTCCTTTGGCCATTGTTTTTATTTAATGAATCAGGGCTGGGTTTTGCCAATATTTTGCTATAGGTGACTGTCATATCGCTTTTTACCATATGTTTTCACTCTGAACATCTTAACTGGTTCTTACATATTGCTGATTCAGGTTTTTACAATCGTTCATAGAATAGAGCTAGACATTTTATTTCCTTTCTCTATCTAGCTCTCTATAGGAAATCACCTTAATAAAATTATTATAATTTATTCAGAAAAATTTATCCTAGAAAAAGAATACCTTTCTTAATTTTACTACCTGATACTTAAAATTTTTCTTCTGACCCTTAATCATATTTTAGATTGTTGCACACTGAGCAGGTAGAGACTTTTAAAAATCTAGTTTTATAGGTAAAGAAACTAAGGTGTTTTGATTTTGATTGATTTTATTGATATTTATTACTGACAAAGTAATAGATTCAAATCCAGTCAATTCCAATTTTTACTATACCATCCTGTCTTAAAACATGAAAACCTAATCTTATATTAATTTTAAAAATAATTTTTCCCCAATATGATAGATACTTTTAAAAGGAATACACATGTATGTATGTTTTATGTAGCATTCCTGTCTATAACTTGTTGATACATCATAGATAGAGAGTTCAGAACCTGAAATTCACATATTAAATATACATTATTGAATGTTGCTTAGGCATGGAACACTTATAAGTTATATATTCTGAAAAGCTTTTTAAAAAATGCTAAGATGCTTTTTTGGGTGAGGGAAATGTTCAGTGAAGATGATAAAGATTTTTTAGGGAATATGGCCTCTCCAAAAGACAACACAAGTTCTTGAAATTGTAATGGATGCTCTCTATCATATTTGATTCATAAACTTAATTCACAGTTGAAAAGAAAAGTGGATTAAAGCTGACCAAGTAGTATGTTATAAATATTTTTTTAATGAATGTGCAGTGTAAAAAAGTCCATGATGTTTTGAATGCTTTAACTGAGAAAGGTACTCATCACAACGTTGAAGAATGCAGGAGGATAATAATTTAATTGTTATCCTCAGAACTACTCTAGTTCCCTGCTCAGCCCCCCAATTCTTTTTAATGCTTCCTTTTGAGTGATTGAGAATGTGACCCATCTCCTTGCTTAGCTATCACTTCCATTTGTATCCTTGATTCTTTTATTTTCTATATCTTCCATCTGTATTTTGAGGGAACTTCTAATAATGCAATTGTATATCATTAGAAACATTAGAAACAAAAATTCATTATTTACACTGTTTAATAATGTAGGATAGACTGGTCTTGTAAAAGGTACAAAACAGTCTTACAAACACAACATTTTTGCATTTTAGTGATTGTTAATTCAAAATTCATTTTACCATAACCATTTAAAACATGATTTCTGGTATCTTAAGCTAGATAACAGAAACTCTATGTTTTTAAACTCTATGATATTTATCACCTACCATTTTAAAGTGGGAATTTGCTTTCCAAGTTTCAGACAAATGTTTTATAAATTTTCATTGTTAAACCAGAGGCTCTCTATTCAAATTCTTAGAATATGTACAAACTCAAATCTTTTCATTTTGATTTGTAAAGGTCATATGATTAGAATTTGAGAGAGGTGTCTACTGATGAAAACTTTTGAAATTTTAACCTAAGGTTCTAGGTTTTAGTAGGCCATCGATGGCAAGCCAAAGAAATAAGTATAGAAATAGGGAAGAGGCTTTTATGATGAAATAAGTGGATCTCAATCTCAGCAAGGTGATTCAGCTAAAAATAATTGTATCTTTTCTCTCAAAGCTATCAAAAAGTAAAAAGAATTGCTGCAGGAGGTGGTGGGTTCCATGCCATTAAAGGTCTTCAGACAAAGGATTGTTGAACCACATCTGTCAGGGTGGCTATGATTGGGGTATTCCTATGTAGGTACCAGCCAGGCTGTCAAGTGGTGGACTACAAATGGCACTGGACCAGGAACCTAGAAAATTTGAGCACACATTTTCCTTCCTCTAATACTCACTAGCTGTGTTAGCCCTAGCTAGTAATTTCATAACTTTTGTTTGCCTCAGTTTCCTCAACTGTAAAATGAGAATAACAGCAGCATTGTGAGGATTCACAGAAAATTATTTGTGAAGCACTTTGCAAACTTCAAAGCACTATATAAATACTAGTTTTTACTACTGATTATTATATGACCACCAGCTCTAGAGTTCCTATATGATCCTGTTGCTCAGTGGTACCAAGGCACTTAATGATATTTTACAGAATAGTTTTTATTGATGCTTATTATTTGTGCTATTTACATATTTAACAGAATCCTGTGTGTGGATTGTTTTCTTTTTAGGCCGTTTTGACAGAATACAAATTAAAAGCAATTGAATATGTGCATGGATACTTCTCTAGTGAACAGGTACTGTTCTTTTTTTTGTTATTGTTTTTAGCATTGCATCTGTTTTCATGACAATATTATATTAAAGATACCTTAAGAGTATTGTTTATGGATGTGTTTATTCAAGATCTTTAAATTTCTTTCCATCTTGTTGGGCGGTCTTAATAGAAGCAGTGTGATTTATGGTATCAGAACTTTAATTTCTAGAATAGTCACAATAATAGAGATGACTTCTATCAGTTCCTAGACTCATTAATCCAATATTTTTAAGCCTAATAATGTAGTTTGATCACTGTTATCAGGTTTATTGCTTGAGAGAGAGAGGTACACAGATGGCAGATATGTAGAAATAATTAGGGGTTATGTTGGTCAATTTAGAAAGTATTTGTTAGAGTTAGCAGTACAAATCTGAAATAACTTCTGATTCGTTCAGCAAAGAAAAATCTTTGGGAAGGAGTAGAGAACTATAGATTTAGTTAAGAAAAAAGTATTCTAGTAGTAGTGATTGTTGGAGCTCAACTTATCTAGCATTGCTCAAAACTTCTCATAATTTTTGCTCCTTACTTTTGAACTTTAAACCTATGAGAACTCAAGTTTGGGGTGTTTCTTATTTTGTTTTATTTTTATTGGCAGAGATGTATGGGAAGATAAAGGGAAAAAAACTGATTTCAATTTCAAAAAAATACTCTAGTAATTCTGGGACAACTTTAGATTGTTAATTCTACAATCTTATAACCAAATCTTATTGCTTTAATGGGTTTTCTCGTTCGATCTTAGAAGAAAGTCCTTTTTTTTATTTTCTAATCAAATTTTTTTAAGTCCTTCAAAAAAGCTTATTACTTTTTATGGATGTAGAGTTTTAAGAAAAAAAGGTCTCTATTTTCTTTATTCCGTATTCTGATTAACTGTCATCAAAGACAATTGAGTATTATATGTCTTTTTTCAGTGTTCTAACGTTGGCTGAGTAGTTTACAAGATATACGATTTTTATTAAGTTGCTAGGTTATGAAGTATTCTTAGTCAGGTTCCAGAAAACAGCTTTTACTGTACTGACAATGTGACCTTTTAAAAAGGTATGTGTATACTTAGCATCAAAGTGCTTAGAAAAATGTATATTTATGATCTCATTTATAAAGTACCTTCATCTAAGGAATAAAAAAATGCTTCACTAATTTGATTTGTTCAAGCTCTTTCCCTTAGTGGCTGCACAAGAAAATGTGCTTCAAAGCAACCAGATTGTATCATAAAGTCATATAGATAGACAATTGTCAAATTAAGATTAGGATACAGATTTTTTTTTTTAAGCATTTCTGTATTGTCCCAATTGAACTAAATATCAATGTACTTGTCACCTAAAGAGAAGAAAAAGGGGAAGAGGAGTCTAGACTAAGTAATATGAAGAGGGAACAAGCATTTATTGAGCACCTATTATTATGTTAGGCATTGTGCTATATTTTCTAGATATCAACAGATGACCCTGGGAGATAAGTGGTATTACTATCCTTATCTATCAGATGAGGAAACTGAGGCAGATAGAGGTTCAGTAACTTGATCAGTGTCTGATTTTTAATCTCAGGTCCAGATTTAGCTCTAGCACAGTATCTCCTTCACCACCAAGCACTGTCTCAGTGATTTTAGTGATATCTCACTGATCT
The DNA here is from genome assembly GCA_023553655.1 of Myrmecobius fasciatus. Lineage (NCBI taxonomy): Eukaryota > Metazoa > Chordata > Mammalia > Dasyuromorphia > Myrmecobiidae > Myrmecobius > Myrmecobius fasciatus. Next base: position 92,517 of record JAJPUD010003863.1, read on the forward strand.
CTCTTGATTTAAATTTATTTAAAACTAGTTTTAAATAGTTTTATTAATTTTAAATAGTTATTTAAATTATTTAAATAGTTTAATATTTAAATAGTTTTAATAACTAAAAATAGTTATTAAACTATTCTGATTTGATGATGAACTCAATTTTAACATTGATATCACAAAGGAATCATTCCTTCCAATCCGCCAATTTAGTCCAAGTGGTATAAATCCACCCTACTCTCATTCCTAAAAGGACATAATCTATGGTACTTCTTCACTCCCTATTTTTGAGAAATATACCTGTTTCTTTTGCTTTTTTGGGAAATAGGTGTTAGTATTAATGCTGTAGTTTAATTTACTAGTTTACATTGTCATCCTTGAACCAGACCATTGATTCCAAAGTGTCTTTTGTTCCAAAGTCTCTTTAGTTTTTGACTAAAATATTTTTTAACCTATATTTATTTAATGTTCATATGCAGTTACTCCATTCAGTCATCAACTAAAATGTCTTTGCATTCATCTGCCTAAAATTACATCTCAGTAATAAGCCACTATTTTTCTTTTGAAATTAGGAACTTTCTGTTAAATCCTGTGCTTTATACTTTTATTGAACTTCAGACCATTGACTACAATCCTAATCTGAGTCAAACAGTAGGTAGTAATGATGTATCATAGTTTATTTTGCTTTTGACCTATATGAGCAAAAATCATTCTCTTTTTCAGGTAGTTGAATTACTGAGATACTTTTCTTGGGCTGAACCCCAGCTGAAAGCAGTGAAAGCATTACAACATGTAAGTATGCACTTTGCTCCCTTTTCTTTTAGAATATATAACTTAAATTTTTTTCTGTTACACTATCTTACTCAGTTATTCCATTGGTTTTTGAATTCAAGCTGATTTGAAAACTTGTATATCAACCAAGATAACTTAAAATTGTTTGATTCTTATTTTTAAAAAAACTGATGGATTATATACAAATACAAATTACATTTTATATACCACATGAAGTCTTAGAATCATGTCACTATACCTGAAAAGTACATTAATGGTCATGTAATCCAATACCCTCATTATGTAAAGCAAGAAACTGGAGCTTCAAAAAGTACAGTAAATTTCCTGAGACTTTATAGCTAACAGTGACATGGCCTATACTAAAATTGTGCCTCTGATTGTAAGACCAACATTGTCTTCTATCATGTCTCACTCAGAAGTAGGAAAAGAACTTGAACATCATCTCATTTAGCTGCCTATGGGAGACAGTATTGATACCATACAGATTTGGATTCTGACTCACAGCTTATAGTCTGGGGTTGACAGATTCTTCACAAGTAATGAAGCATCGGTAATGGGGGGGCAGAGCCAAGATGGCGGAGTGAAAAGGTGACTTTCTGCCTCTCCTCCGATCTTCTCTCAAATCAACAATAAAATAAGCCTCTGAACTGATCTTCAAGTCAACGAACTCAGAAATATTTGGACACTGCTCTCTGGATAACTTCATATCAGGTTAGTCGGACTCGGACAGAGAGATAAATAGACGACTTCTGTGTAGGCCTGAAGTGAGGGTGGGACTCAGCTCAGCGTGGCAGAAACTCCAAACTCTAAACACCTGGAGTTTATCTGAGGCACTCGAGACACTCTGCCCTGATTGGGGACAGGTGTTCTGTCAGACTTGCCTTGTTTAAGGAGTAATTCGGACTTAGTCCTAGCCCCCACCGGCCCAGCACCTTAAGTCAACTCGCCGAAGTGCCCCAGGGCAAAGCTTTTTCAGCTGCCATTTTTTTCCCTACCTTAAAGAGATATCCACGCTGTCTAGAAAAAAAAAAAAATGAAGAAGCAAAAGAGAGCTCTCACCATAGACAGCTTTTATAAAGAGAAAGAAGAGATGATCACCCCAGATCCAGAGGTTCCTTTAGACAAAACTCCAGAGAAAATCAGCAAGGACCATCACTGGTCCCCTTTTCAAAAGGCCTTTCTGGAAGATTGCATAAAGAACCTCAAAAGAGAGCTGGAGGATAAATGGGAAAATAAACTGAAATCAGTGGAAGAAGGATACAATATCTTGCAAGAAGGATATGATACCCTGCAAAAGAGATATGAAAAAGACACCAATTTATTGAAAAATAAAATTAGTGAAGTGGAAAAAGAGTGCAATGAACAAATTGGCCAGTTACAAAAGGAACTTAAAAAGGTAACTAAAGAAAACAACACTTTAAAAATAAGAATTGAATAGATGCAAGTGAATGACTCAATAAGACTTCAAGAATCAGTCAAACAAAAAAAAATGAAAAATTAGAAGAAAATATGAAATATCTCCTAGGAAAACAACTGACTTGGAAAATAGATCTAGGACAGACAATCTAAGGATTATAGGACTTCCTGAAAGCCATGATGAAAAAAAGAATCTAAACACTATCTTCCAGGAAATCCTGAAAGAAAACTGCCCTGAGATTGTAGAATCAAAGGGCAAAATCACCATTGAAAGAATTCACCGATCACCCCCTGGAAGAGACCCCAAAATTAAGACCCCAAGGAATATTGTGGCTAAATTTCAGGACTATAGCACCAAGGAACAGATTCTGCTAGCAGCCAGAAAGAAACAATTCAAATACCGAGAATCAATAATTAGAATCACACAGGATCTGTCAGCCTCCACACTGAAGGATCTAAGGGCTTGGAACCAAATATTCCAAAGGGCAAAGGAACTTGGATTACAACCAAGAATAACCTATCCAGCTAGAATGAGCATTATCCTCCAGGGAAGAAGATGGTCATTCAATGATATAGGTGAATTTCACCTATTTATAATGAAAAGACCGTATCTGAACAAAAAATTCGACACCCAAACACAGAACTCAAGAGATGCATAAAAAGGTAAAAAGGAAAGGACTCTTGAGAACTTTATTTTTACTAGGGGGATACTTAAAGTTTGGGGGTATAATTAACTAGATATTACTTTGATAATATGAAAAAGAGAAGTAGAGGGGAAAAGGTTGTCATACTAGGGAAAAGAGGGAAAAAGTGGTAAAATAAGATCTAAAAAAAAGGTAAAAACAAGGTAAAATCACTTGAAGAGGCAAAGAAAACCTAATATAATTGAGAGAAGGAGGGGAGGGAGATGAGCATTGTATAAATCTTACTCTCATCAGGTTGGGCTCTAAAAGTGTATATCAGACATTTGATTTCACATAGAAACTTGTCTGTAGCTAGAGGGAAGTGGGAGGGAAAAGAGGAAAAGTAAGGGACAAACTAATAGAAGGGAAAATAGAAGAATCA